>JALMQS010000187.1:16354671-16644670 GCA_024734495.1 Forficula auricularia | reverse complement strand
TATTCAATTTCCTTTTAATAAATAATTGGTTTTTTAATTTTATATCCCACAATAAGATCATTATAATTATTATTATATATTAAAAATTGATCAATTTTATTGATTAAAAATCGAAGTTTTAAAACCCACAAATATTAATTTGACAATTTAATTGATGAACTCTAAAATTGTTGTTTAATTAAAAGAAAATAATTATACCGTATTTATTTATATACCTATATAAACATAATCTGTGGGCCACTAAAGGATAGAAATGAAAAAACTGGGTGCGTGGGCGGGGGTAGATGTGGGGGCGTAGGTGGGGGTGGGGTGGGGGGTGCAGGAGGTGGGGGTCCAGGGGATTTCGGGGATTAATATATAGGTATTAACTGAAGTAAAAATTTACCGAGCAAATCTTATATATATATAAATATATATATATCCAGTCGGATTCTCGAAAACGGCTCTAACGATTTGGATGAAATTCACGGGTTAGGAGGGTTTTGTGTTAGCGATCTGTCACGGTCACATCTTCGGCTAAATTGTTTTTGATGGGTTGTTGTTAATTGAAATAATTATTGACTGGTGGATTAATTGGTTTTTTAATTTTAAAACCCACTAATAGATCATTACAAATATTATTATATATTTTAAAAGAAAAGGCAATTTAATTGATTAAAAATCGAGTTTTAAATCCCAGAAACATATTCTTCTATATTAGAATTTTGCAATTTAATTGTTTTAATTAAAAAATTGTTATTTAATTAAAAAAAATTATTATACGGTATATATTTATATATAAGGTGTACAACTTTGCTTCCGCCGTTTTTCCCCAAAATTTGAGGCTTTAATGAAAAAAATTGGTTACACATGTATCATTCAAAGTATTTTCCATCGCTGGCCACTACTTTCTTCCATCTTTCTGGCAGCATACGGATACCGCTTCGGAAGAATGCTTCATCTTTTGAGGCTATCCACGAATCGACCCAATTTTTGGTATCTTCATATGATGTGAAGTGCTGCTCAGACAGGCCATGCGCCATCGATCGAAACAAGTGGACATCAGAAGGAGTAATGTCTGGTGAATATAGCGGGTGGGATAAAACTTCCCAATTGAGTGTTTCCAAAAAGGTTTTGACCGGTTTTGTGAAAAATCGGCATTCAACGTTTCTCGGCGTCAGTTCATATGGAACCCAATTTCCTTGTTTTAGAATCATTCCCAATGATTTCAACCAATGTGAAATTGCTTTTTGAGTCACTCCTAATGTATGTGCAAGTTCTTCTAGCGTTTGGCACGAATCTTAGTCTGATAATGCTTTCAATTCCGCGTCTTCGTACACTTTCGGCCTTCCGGGACGTTCTTTATCTTCGATGTCGAATTCACCCTTCTTAAACTTTTGAAACCACTCACGTCAACCTCTCTCACTTAAAGCAGCCTCACCATATGCTTCTCCAAGCAATCGATGCGCCTCAGCTGCAGATTTTTTCAAATTTGAAGAAGTAAATCAAAAGCTCCCGCAAATGACGCTTATTCGGCTCAAAACTCGACATTTTCGCACACAAAAAATATAATATACTGATGAAAATTCACTAAGATTTCAAGGTTATTTTGTTAACAAAAATACAACCTTACGATAATTAAGTTCTAATTCTGACAATTTTAATCATAACTTACTACTGGTGGTACCAGCTTTGTCAAACGGCGGAAACTTATTTGTACACCTTATACCTATACATATATAGACATAATCTGTGGGCCATTACAAGGCTTGAAATGCAAAAACTGGGTGAGGGGGTGAGGGGCGGGGGCAGAGGTGACGGTGGGAGTAGATGGGGGTGCAATGGCGGAGGGGTACGGGGGAGGGAAGTGGTTTCGAGGGAGGGGTGGAGGTGGGGTGAAGTGTGTGTGTGTGTGTGTGTGTAGGGGGGGGGGTTCGGGGATTAATATATAAGCTTTTAACTTAAGCAAAAAGTTACCAATGCACTATTTTTGAATTATAAGACTGTCTCAAGATAAAAAAACTCACCCAATATATACATTGTACATATCTATATTAGTTATAATTATTAGTTATGTGTAAATGTTTATTTGCATCAAGCAGAGGATAACCCCAATGATTTCTTTTTATATTCAAAATCTTTTTCATGTTATATTTTATCTGATGCCCGAGATAATTTTCTCTCTTCAAATGTAGGGCGTATAAGCAAAAAGGTCGGACCCACCCCTACCTTACGGGATATACTTATTATTAAATGTAAAAATTAACGAACGTGCAAAAAATAAATAAATAAATGCAACTTACATTGGGCCCATTCGGGCGGATTTCTTTCCCTTCCTCTTCGTAAGAAATGTTTTAAATGTCCATATTTATTTTTTTTATCATCTTCATGTTTCTAGAATAAAAATATGAAAATAAAATATAGAAATTTATTTATAATAGAATAATTTAAGAAAACAACAACAAACTTACATCTTTTAAATTTCTCAAATTTCTTTTTCTAAAAAAATAATTTCCATTAATCATATATTATTATTATATTAAACGAGAAAATCTTGTATATATATATAAATATATAGAATCGGTTTCTCGAAAACGGCTCCAACGATTTGGATGAAATTCTCGGGTTATGAGGGTTTTATGTTGGCGATTCTCGATCTGTCACGGTCTCATCTTCTGCTAAGTTGTTTTTGATGGTTTTTTTGTTAATTGAAATAATTATTCACAGGTGGTTGTCTCGATAAAAATGTATATTTACATTTTTAATCAATTTCCTTTTAATTATTAATTGGTTTTTTAATTTTAAATCCCACTAATAAGATCATTACAAAAATATATATATATATATATATATATATACATATATATTAGAATTTAGCCAATTTAATTGATTAAAAATCGAGTTTTAAAATCCTACAAACGTATTTTTTCTATATTAGAATTTGGCAATTTAATTGATGAAATCAAAAATTGTTATTTAATTAAAAAAAAAATTATATGGTATTTATTTATATACCTATACAAAACTTATGTTCTCAATTCCAATATTAGGTTTTTTTAAAAAGGAATTGGGAACATGTGTAGATTGGTAGAGCAGATATGCGAGAAATTTTGGAATATATATTTATTAAGGAAAATAGTTTTCACAAAGAGAAACAAAGAGGTTGTCCTCTGCTTGATGCAAATAAACATACACACATATATATCGAGATGATATATCTGTATATATATAATATGATTTATTTGTTTGAGACTATTAGTTTCGAAGACTTGGTCTCATCATCAGTCTTTTTTAAATATAAATATTGTTTTTCATGGAGTCAATATCGTATGATATTGAGTTTGATGTTCCTTCACTGGTGGTCAGTTTAGAATTCTAAGTTAATTCCAGTTTAGAAATTGATTAAAAATGTAAATATACATTTTTATCGAGAATTCTAAACTGACCACCAGTGAAGAAGAACATCAAATTTTCAATATCCATACGATATTGACTCCATGAAAAACAACATTTATAATTAAAAGACTGATGATGAAGACCAAGTCTTCGAAACTATAGTCTCAAACAAATAAATAATATATATATACAGATGTATCATCTCGATATATATGTGTGTATGTTTATTTGCATCAAGCAGAGGACAACCTCTTTCTTTCTCTTTGTGAATCAACAACTCTGTTACTCTCGGCAAAACAAAAACTTTTCAATTGAAAATAGTTTTGTTTATATTACAAAAAGTTTATATTTAGAGACACACAACAATAGTTTAATTTTTAGGGAAACTCTTTAGATGATTTAATACTAACCAGGATAAGAAAGTTTAGGCACGGGTTATTACCGTTTCGTGGGTTACGAAAATTCGTTCCCCAAAATCCTGGGAGTCTGCACTGATATTGATTGATGAGTGGTACTGGTTAACAGTTTCGTTAATGTCCTATAAGTTAGACTTTAAATCAATATACTGGGGTGTTCAAGGGTCAGTTGAGATGACTGGGTGAGTACACCTGTGAGTACAAGACTGATTTGTTCATCGGTGAATCCACCTTTTATAATGATTTAAAATGCTGGATCTATACTTTTTGTCAAGTAGATCTAGATAGCGAGCCGTGAGAAAGGATGGACTGGGAGGAAGAAGTGCAAAGTTTGCAAAATGCGTGAGAAAGAATAGTTAGAAGAAAAGAAACGTTGCAGATTTTGCAAACTTAACTTAGATATAGATATACACATAATCTGTGGGCCATTACAAGGCTTGAAATGCAAAAACTGGGTGAGGGAGCGGCGTAATTATAAAACTCGATAAATTGTTATTTAATTAAAAAAAAAATTATATTGTATTTATTTATATACCTAATATATACACATAATCTGTGGGCCACTAGAAGGTTAGACATGCAAAAACTGGGGGCGGGGGTGGATGTGGGAGTACAGGAGGTGGGGTGCAGTGGGGGAGTCCGGGGTGGGGCGAAGTGCGGGGTTTCAGGGGGGTCCAAGGGGCGTGTACTATATATATTTGAATTTTTATCCGAATTTTGATTTAAAGAAAATATTAATATATAGCTTTTAACTGAAGCAAAAAGTTACCGAGCATAGCTCGGTGGCTCCAGGTACTCGTTTTTAATTGCAATAAGTTCAATACTTTCAAACCCAAAGCTTAACATTCCTTTACCTGTGAATAATTATTTTAATTTAAAAAAAAAAAACGTCTCAAAATAAAGTATCCGAAGATGAGACCAAATTGTCGAACCAAAAACCCCCTAACTAGTGATTTTCATCAAAATCGCAGGAGCCGTTGTTGAGAAACCAATTCTATATATAATATACCGGGTGAGTTTTTTATTTTGAGACAGTCTTATAACTCAAAAACAGTGCAATATATGAAAAAAAGTTTCAAATAAAAGTTTATTTATATCAAGAGGGAAACTAAATTAAGCTATTGTTTGTCGACCTAGAACAAGCCTTCAAGGGTATTTCGAGGTCAAGTTCTGTTTTTCAAATGGAAACCTATGTTTTTGTAGATATTCTGAATCTACAAAATGAAAATAAGTATTTATAATGATTTTAAAACTTCATTATACACAGATTTAAGAGATTATTTTCTACTTAATAGAACTATTTAAAATTCTTGAGCTTAAAAAAGATTATTTCTGGTGTCAATTCAATAGATAGTTATATTGTATTACTATTATTAAAATGGAACATTTTTTGTTGAAGACAGAATTGAAATGGTCTTAATTTATGGTGAATATGGAAGAAGTGTTATGGGGCTGCCATTGAAATGGATGCCGAGCGTTTTCTTTATAGGAATAGACCCTCGCAAGCTTCATTTTATCGTGTTGTAAATCTGTTATAAAAAAGGCTATGAAGAAACTGAAACAGGCCAAAATAACCTAATTAGAACCGGAATTCATCCAGAGGACTTGCGATACACTCTGGAATTACTCAGAACAGTGTCGAAAAATTATTAAATTATTAATTATTATTAAATTATTTATTTAATAATTAAATATTTGATCATTATTATTTGATAATTAAGTTGAATGATTGTTAAAAATCATTATTAAGAATTTTTTTTTGAGATCTAATTGATTCATGTGTTTTGTTTATTTGATGTCGTATAAAAAAATAGTTCCTATGAAAGTTTTTCAGTTTTTTTTGTAGATTCAGAATATGTACAGAAACATATAGGTTTCCATTTATAAATCAGAACTTGACCTCGAAACTCCCTTAAAAGCTTGTTCTAGGTCGACAAGCAATTGCGTAGTTTAGTTTTCCCCCTGATATAAATAAACTTTTATTTGAAACTTTTTTTCATATAATGCACTGTTTTTGAGTTATAAGACTGTCTCAAGATAAAATAAAGTAAAAACTCACCCGGTATATAAAAGTGTCGAAGTGTAGATAGAGAGAATGAATGTCTGGTCGTGTTGTAGTTGTACTTACTTAGGTCGTGTGGATACCCGTATAGGAGAAGGCGGCTTGTCAGAAATTCCTATCTTCTTGACACGCAACTGAATTGTATTTGGTTTACTACTTCTTAATAAATAATTCTTCTTTCCGTTATATTTTTCTTTCATATTTTTACTTTTAAGTGAAATATTTTCTTTTCTTGAATATCTATAATAAAAGAAAAAAATATTGATTACTTATACATAATATAATATACAAATTCAAATTACATAGTATACATTTTTTGAGCAATTTTTCAAATATAGATTAAAAGAAGTGTCTGTGTATCTATTTATATCTGTATGAACGCGTTAATCTCGAAAACCATTTAAGAGATTTTGATACAGCTTTCAATATTAGTTAAGACAAAAAATAAAAATAATTTTTATAAAAAAAAATAAAACGACTTCAAAAAATTAAATGCAACAAATAAAATAATAATAACTTAAAAATAAAATAAAATGCACTAAAAGGTATAAAATAATTATCTTATTTAGATACAACTAAACGACGAAATATTAATATGAAATTACTTTTTGAAGTCGGTGCCAAACAAACTATACCTATAAGCGAGCGTACCCGCCAAACGTACTAAGTAAGATCCGTCGAGTGCGATTCATAAAATGTATGTTTGGCACCGACTTCAAAAAGTAATTTTATGTTAATATTTCGTCGTTTAGTTGTAACTAAATTAGATAATAATTATTTTATGCCTTTTAGTGCATTTTATTTGATTTTTAAGTTATTATTATTTTATTTGTTGCATTTAATTTTTTTGAAGTCGGTTTTATTTATTTTATAAATATTATTTTTATTTTTCTCTTTTTAGTGATGTTATTAATAGTGACTTAATATAATACTTTGCATGCATCTCGTAAGAGAAAGCGTCGGGTGAATGAATCAGAAAATGATAATAAAATTCAATTCATAAATATAGAAATTCTCTCGAAACGTTTGCGGGTTTTAAATGATTGTTTTAAGTTTTTTTTTTTTTATTAAAGATTTTATTTATTATAATTTCGATTATTTGGTCATAAGAATTGGAGATTTATGTTAATTCGTCATTGATAATATCTTCAGAACTTGACCAAATTAATATGGTATCACCCCTAAGGTACCTTCTTTCCAATAAAACAAGAATCATCAAAATCGGTTCACAATTGGCGAAGATATCAGGTAACATGGACACAAAAAAAAAATCAGTCGAATTGAGAACCTCCTCTTTTTTTGAAGTCGGTTAATAATTTGAATAAGAAAAACATAAATATAAACAATGATCAATAAGAAGGAAAAATCAGCGCTTTCCTGATCATCAAAATAAAAATAATATAATATGAATAGATATAAGTTTATTGTTTATCAAATAAAAAAATTAGTACCTGGAGCCACCGAGCGATACACGGTAACCAAATTAAATAAAGTAAAAAAATACAAATATATATATAGTACACGCCCCCCCCCCCTATGAAACCACGCCCCCCCCCCCCCCATACGTTTTTACTCTGGGAATTTTATTGTACACGGTGCATCCTTACTTTGGCTGATATAACTTCTTCAACCCACTGTTATATATTAACTTTATTTTCTGATTTTGTATTTATTAAAATAATTCATTCAAGAACATTATATTAAAATATTAATTATGGTTTGGCAAGTAATTAAATAAATCAAAACTTTAATGCAAACAAGACTCTATGTTGTTTAATTTCTAGGAGCGAAAATAAAATTTTTCCTGGTATTCACCCTGAAAATGTGTGACAGCCTATCCATGTTGGGAGTCTCTGTCGCATCTGACCTGTCTTGGAATGAACACATCTCCTCTGTGGCGAAATCTGCAGCAAGGAAGATTGGCTTCTTATTCAGGTCCAAGCGATTTTACAAACCCCCACAACTTCTCACCATCTACAAGGCCCAAATCCGCCCCGCTGTCTCGAATACGGCTCTCATCTGTGGAGGGGAGCCTCAAAATATTCTCTTGCTACCCTGGATGCAATTCAGAAACGAGCCGTCAGGCTAATTGACGATTCTACCCTCACCGACTCCCTCGACTCGCTGGCTCATCGAAGAGATGTCTCTGCCCTCTCCCTTTTCTATAGATACTATCACGGCAGGTGCTCTGATGAGATAAAATCAATAATTCCCCCCAAAGCATGCTTTGCACGTAGCCGAGTCCCAACACTCTTTCGCGGTCAAATTGGAAAAGTGCCGGACCACTTCATTCGCCAATACGTATATCCGCATGACTTCAAGGAACTGGAACTCTCTCCCAGCCTCCATCTTTCCCAGTACTTATAACCTCCAAACCTTCAAAACCCTAGTGCATAAACACCTACGTCTACACCCTCTCAATTAAGGTAGTTGTTTCGCGGCAATACTAGCAAAAAGTTGATGCTAGAGTATATAGAACAGACAATAATTCATAAGCCCAAAACTTTTTGCTGTTTATGTACCACAACTAGCCAATTCCGTGCTCGTTTGACAAATCTGGCACCATTGTAAAAGATTGAATATTTTTATATTAAAATGACAGATAAAATAAATTTTAAATTTCTATAAAAATCGTTTTGTTATTTTTTTAACAAATGTAATCAATGCCTACGTTACATCTTATGAAAATTACAAATTTTGAAAAAATCTAGCGTATGCGCGCTTTATACATCTTTCGTTGGTTAAATAAATGCGCTGTTGCCAAATTGTTTTTACTGTAAATTTTGTTTTATACATTTTTCATTATTTATTATCTCAGTAACTGTGTTGTAACTATGAATCTAAATTGTCTTAAAATATGTATTGGTTATTGTTTAATGTTGGTTTAGTTTTTTATAAAAATGGTAAGAAGGGTTTCTTAATTATAATTAAATATATGTATGTAAACTTTCCGATATCCCGTAATGTTAAAGAGTTTGAAAAACTGTATTTTTGAAAGTTAATTTCTCCGAAACTATATTGTTCATAAATTTCGTTTTGCCACCAATCGATGCAGAAGTATTTAAATAATAATCTGTCTAAATTTCAAAAAAAATCCTAAGAAAACCCTTCTCTTCTGTAATGCAAGGGTCTTTCGAGATCCTTAGGGGCTGCATCTTTACTGATGCGTCCCTTCTTGCATTCAATTCCATTAAAAAAAAACGAATTTAGTAAGAAAATTTGGGTACTTACGTATTATTGCCACCGCAGCTACAGATTTGGCGGTTTCAAGTGCCGCCAATCTACACCTAAAATTTTTGTGATAAATCATAAATCAGTGCCCCCCTGTCAAAAAACAAATTGAATAGGTTCGGTGTATGATCTCGGTTTGATTAGATAAAAAATGTGTCTCCAAACAAACCTTGTAAGGTTTAGTTAAGATATATTGAGTTCGGTTCGTATACCTTCATTTCGGGCTAACTCCAAAGTAACCGCCTAAAAACCAGTCCGAAATGAAGGTATAGGAACCGAAGAACCGAACCGAACTCAGTATCTGGGGGCACGGGGGCAGTGCCCCAGCCAAGTTCGATTCGAACGGGGATGTGTGCACTGCCAGACTTCCCTTTACAGGAAACAACTCAGGCCATTTTGACGCCACTTTAACTTCGTAATGGAAACCTCTACATGGCTGAAATTTTTTTCAATAATACTGGTCCATAAGCTTAACTAAATTACAAAATTTCATATTTCTACTGTTTATACCATCCAAGTTACAAGAAGCCAAAGATAGGCTTTTTCGTCACTGACTGACTAACTCATCAAAATTCTAGAGTACTTCCGCTAACCCTAGAATGCTGAAATTTGGCAGGCAGGTAGAGTTTGGGGAAAAATGGGAAAAATCAAAAAATCGAAACTTTCCCTTCTTCAGGACCTAAAATGAATGGGTGAAAGTTATAGACTTAATTAACATATACTAAAAATTCAATGAAACTAGAATGCTTAAATTTGGCATACTGGTATAGCTTGACACATTAATAAAGGACGAAATTGAAAAATCGAAACTTTTCCTTCTTCAGGGCCCGAAATGAAGGGGTTAAATTTATAGGATAAATCCAACTTACAAAAAGAAGTGAAATCTCAACAAAAACACTTGTGTAAAAAAAGGCCAAGTTCGATTAATAAAATCCATTTGCCAAAAAAAGTAGTGAGATCTAATGTGCTGCCAAGTTCAACATCATCAATTTATTAAATGAGCAGAGAATATATTAGTAACTTCAATTAAAACACATGTTTTTCATTTCACATGTCCCTCTATACTTTTTATTGATTTCACATTTTTAGTTGAAATTATTTTCATAAAACTTGGCTTTTACGCATAATTATGTATGTCACGAATTACTAGTTACCATATCATGGGATCTTAATAAGAGGGGAGTGGTGGAGGCCCTATCAAACAATAATAATAATGTGAAGAGAAAATTATTTTCGATCTTTGGGGTCTGCGATCGATTGGGAGGCGCTGGAATATTTAATTGTTTAATTAATGAATTAAGGCCTAGGCTGCGAAAAATGAGCGAGGAGAGGATTAAAAAGAAATTCCATAATTCATATAGACAAAAGGTATTAGTTTGGGTTCAGGGATCAGTAGCTTAGTGGATATAGGAGTTAAAACTCTTATGACAAAGCATTGCAGTACACATGCAAAGATCCCGGGTTCGAGCCCCGGCTGATCCTTTTGTCTGTAATAAAAATAAACTTTTCTTCGTTCCCTAAAAATTTAAATTTAATAATAATAATATTAGTTGAATAAAAGATTTCACTGTCGATGGTAACAGAATTGTTTTTATTTTAGGTTAAAAAAAGTTATATTCTAATCTCTTAAGAAGAAACATGAAGAAAAAGACATTATATTTTTCAAAATTTTCTATGTATAAATCTTAATTTGTAACTAATTTGAAATATTTGTGATAGACTGATGATGAAGGCAATGCCTTCGAAACTATAGTCTCTAGAAATAATTAAAAATTATTTTATTTAAAAAACAGAAGACTCTCTCATTTTATTTTATTTTTAACCTAAAATAATAATAATAATTTAATGCGTAAAGCAAGTTTTAGGAAAATAATTTCAACTAAAAATGTGAAATCAATAAAAAATATAGAGGGACATGTGAAATGAAAAACATTCGTTTTAATTGAAGTTACTAATATATTCTAGACTCATTTAATAAATTGATGATTTTGAACTTGGCAGCACATTAGATCTCACTACCTTCTTGGCAAACAGATTTTATTAATCGAACTTGGCCTTTTTTTACACAAGTGTTTTTGTTGAGATATCTTAACTGAACCGGCAAAGACTTTCACATATTCGAATTTTTGCTTCTAGATCGTGCCTAGATTAAAGATGTTGTTTTGATTTTAAATAAAGTGTTTTATTTTATGATTTATCGCAAAAATTTTAGGTGTAGATTGGTGGCACTTAAAAACCGCCAATACTGTAGCTGCGGTGGCGTTAATACGTAAGTGCCAAAAATTTTTATACCTTATATAAATATTTTATCCCAAATAAATTCTGAATCTAAGGATTATTTTCACTTACGCTGATATTTCATCTTTTTGAGGAACTGTAGTAATAGTAGTACTAGTTTTCTTTTGATGAATTTCTACTCTATTTAATTTGACATAAGGAATGGATCTTAATTTAATATCATTTGTTTTTTTTAAATATTTGATCCTAGTTTGTTTCTCCATTTGTATTAATCTAGTGAGATCCATTGATATAATATTGGATTTGTGTTGTTTATTTTTGCTTCTTGGATTTATTATTCTCTGGTTGCTGGATGAGTTACCTAAAACAAAAAGAAAAATATACCCTCAAATTACTTTTGCTTGGACAGAGGATTACTACCTATACTAGAATTATTTAATTAAAAATAGTATTAAATTAATTCTAATGATACTAGTATATCTAAACTAATTAATTTATTCTAATGAAGTTGCCATGGCAACAACAATGTAAATATAATTAATAATAGAAATAAATAAACATGTTCTTCGTTCGAATTTAATATAATTTATGATTGATAATATAATACATTTTAATATAGTACCTGGAGCCACCGAGCGATGCTCGGCAACTTTTTGCTTCAGTTAGAAATTATATATTAATACTGCAAGACCCGCCTTCAGCGGCCCTCTTGCTAGCAAGGGGGCACGTCCCCTGGACCCCCAACCCACGAACCCCCCGCCTCTGGATCCTCATCTGAACCCCCCCCCGTACCATCACTTCACCCCCGCACTCAGTTTTTGCATTTCTAGACTTCTAGTGACCCACAGATTATGTATACAAAATTTGGTTGAGTTTGGTCTAAGAGCAAGAATTTTCATATTTTGACCCTCCCCCTTTTTTTGGGTGGTTTTTCGGGGAAATTTTTTTAAACAAACGTCAGAAATCACATCCCCTAAAACTTTGTTTATCATAAAATTTTCCGTAGGGTTAATAGTTTACGAGTTATTTGATAATTTTCATCCGTGCGCCCCCCAAACCCCCTTCTGGGGTCAAAATATCAAAACGTTATATAGCTAAAAACGTAAGTTAGAAGACATCTGATGTAAATATGAAATTTCATAATAATCCCTTCAGCCGTTTTTACGTGAATCATGAGCAACTTTTCGGAAACCACTGAAACAGACAGACAGACAGACAGGAATTTTGTTGAGGGTGTTTTCGTTGATAACTTTGATTGAAACGTGTGCAACCAAAATTTGGCGTCATGTGGAGCAATGTACAGACAAAACCTTAATTTTATATATATATAGATATAAACACTAAACAAACAAATAAATAAATAATAAATAAATAAGTAAATAAACAGTTATTTTGTTCCTCATCCTCTGAAAAATAAAAATTACATTAATAAGTTATGGAACTGAATCCCAATGATGACATGTTCTAACCTTAATTGCTAATTGTTTGTTTATAAACATGGATTTAAAGTATTTGTCTGATGACAACTAAAATAAAATACCTTTTAATTCTGAAATAAATTTATGTTGATATTTTTTGATAAATTTATTGATTGGAATAAAATTCTCCTCTTCGTGTTGTTCAATGCTATTTTCCTAGAAAGAAAAAAATCAATATATATTTATGAATTCTTTGATATACAACATTAAAAATATAATAATATTTTAACGTACATTACAAAACTTTTTCCATATATTATACAAGTAATGGGTTTTTTTAATAGAATCGGAATTTTGTTCATACATTTTTTCGAAAAAATAAATTTTAATATAGACAAATCCAAATTTAATTTTTTCTAGACAGAAGCTAGAGAGTATACGACAGAAGCGCCGCGCAAGAAACGTCAGAAGCGCCACGTGCGGACAATTAGCAAACTTAAAAAAATGCATTTGTTTTAGTTTTTTTTAAAATAATTCTTAAGCTCATTTAATGAAATCACACTTTTCTTAATAAATAAATATACATATAGTGAATCAAAAAATTATTATAAATTCTAATTATGTTCGTTTGTCATTTCTTCTCATACAAAATTAATTAGTGAAGAATCCACTAAAACGTGGTTTTATTTATATTCATTATTGAAATAAATATATAATCTTAGAATTTCATTATAATTAATTTCTTGCATATGTGTTAACAAATTATTTATTAGCGAGCCGATTGAGTATTTAATATTGCGTGTATTTAAAATTGGAATGGACGTGAGTGCCCTGACATCTGGTGGATTTATTGTATAATTAGAGAACGAAACAATTATTTCTCCCCCATCTTTATTTATGTCATAGATTTCATGACTTTTCGAATTTTTTTATATTCAACTATATAATCTTATTAAATTAAAAAAAACTATTCAATTCAATATTATAATCGTTTGATTGTTTGTTTGAACTTGGAGAAAATATATCCATAATTGGCCGAAATTGCAATCATGGAACAGAATTATCCAATTTATACAGGTTAGCTTCTTCTGTCATGGGATATAAATAAAATGTTTTCTTTATTTATTCAATAATTAATTGTCATCTTTATTGACCATTATTAATTTATTATTATTGTTTTCAATTAAACAGTTGATTAGTGAAAAATTCATTCTTACCTCGAATGGATCAGAATCCAAATCTTGAACAGGTTTATATTTCATGAATTTATTTTTAATTATATTATAATTCTGTTGTTATTAATTATTTTGGTTTTAAATAAAAAAATTAATTGGTTTAATTATAATAAACTTGTAAAACCATCAGTTTCACTATTCACTATATTATATATATATATATATATATATATATATATATATATATATATATATATATATATATATATGAAATTTAATTCGAATCAAGTTTGAATTGGTTATCTGATGGCTAAAGGGCCAGGAATGAATGAATAAAAAAATGAGCTGACGTGTTCTGATGTGGCCATCCACTTGACTTTACCATACAACCTGGCCCCTAAAATTATTTATAAACATGTAGAGGGGGTGGGGGTTAGTTTTTGCATTTTTATACTTCTGGGGTCCCACTGATTATATATACAAAATTTGGTTGAGTTTGCTCAAATAGCCTAGATTTTTAATTTTTAACCCCCCCCCCCTTCACTCCCCTTAATTTTGGGTCGATATGCACCAAAATCTAATCAGCTTTTAATCTCAATGGACCAAAAATACGTGTGAAATTTGGTTTTGATATTCACACAGGAGTCATTCCGTGCCAAATCAACACACTTTAAATAAAAATTTTACCTCACCACTTTAGATTTTCTTGAAATTTGGTACACTGATATATTGTGCTAATATGAATGAAAATACAAAATTTCAAATTTTTATCTTGAATAGTTTTTTTTTATACGGCCTTGTGAAGTTTTCAAAAAATCGCAAAAAAACCACGAACAAACAATTTTGAAACTGCTCTAAAAGCTGTCTTAATTGAGTTAGAGAGGTGGGACAGGTGTCATTTTGCAGCTTTTTTAATGCTCTTTTCAGAGACATACAACATGACATAGGTTGTAATAAATTTTTTTTTCAAAATGTAAATCAAATTTTTGATTTTGATTTTTTCTAAAAAGTACCACTTTTAAAATTTTCAAAAAAATTCTGTAAATAGATAGTACTTTCATAAACTACTATGCAAAGTATAATGATGGGATGGTAATGGGGTCTATGTTTAAAAAAATTATTACTGACTCTTGTTTTTCATAAATACCCAGTTTTGACCAAATAATAATGATTTTAATGTAGTGAAACGACATTTTATGAAAAATCACTTTGTGTATATTAAACTATGGTTATGAAATAAACACTCTGTGCTAATTAAATAACTGTTTAATAGTAGAGATTAACAATAGTCCTATAAATGCTTTCGTGAAAAATATGAATGCATTGTACTTTAAATTAGTCTTATAAAAATATTAGTAAAAACTAAGACAAATAAAACACCAACATTTTAAATAAAATTGAATCAATTTATGCTATGTCATGAAAAGTTAGTTCATTTAGAATAAATATTGTTGTAGGCTGAATAGTTTGATAAGTGTGTTATCTTAAATAGAACTTTCCCTAGCATTCACTTGATCCTGTCTCTGCAGGTCTAGCAAGTTGGAACCTGTCTGTTGTTGTGAGCAAGTTAAAACAAATACCAGTCTGCCAAAAGCCAGGCTGTCTCCACAAGCATTCATTCAGTGACTAGAGTCCTTGCTGACAAGTAGTGTTTTAAATGTTAGTAATGTCTTAAGTTATCAATTCCATAATGTAAAATAGTTGTTATACCTTACATAAAACAATGGATACTTTAAACTTCTGTGTTTTTTGAGTGTTTTAATAGCTAATTTATTTCTTATTGGTTTACAATTAATATTTTTAGTTCTGTGTAAATTTTTAATGAAGTTAAAATAAATCTCACCCTTCAATATCACTCATAAATATATAGTCTTGTTATAAAATCTGCTAACTATTGTAAAGCTGACCTAATGAAATAATTATTCATGTATTCACCAAACAACAAAACAATATGTTCAACTTGAATTGTAGATTTTTATAATGTCATTTTCTTATACAGGCCTAGCAATTTTGCCCGAAACCGCCATTTAAATATAGACTAAGAAATATATGTTTCATGAATTTATCTAGCACAGAGTGTTTATTTCATAACCATAGTTTAATATACACAAAGTGATTTTTCATAAAATGTCGTTTCACTACATTAAAATCATTATTATTTGGTCAAAACTGGGTATTTATGAAAAACAAGAGTCAGTAATAAAATTTTTAAACATAGACCCCATTACCATCCCATCATTATACTTTGCATACTAGTTTATGAAAGTACTATTTATTTACATAATTTTTTTGAACATTTTAAAAGTGGTACTTTTTAGAAAAAATCAAAATCAAAAATTTGATTTACATTTTGAAAAAAAATTTTATTACAACCTATGTCATGTTGAATGTCTCTGAAAAGAGCATTAAAAAAGCTGCAAAATGACACCTGTCCCACCTCTCTAACTCAATTAAGACAGCTTTTAGAGCAGTTTCAAAATTGTTGGTTCGTGGTTTTTTTTGCGATTTTTTGAAAACTTCACAAGGCCGTATAAAAAACTATTCAAGATAAAAATTTGAAATTTTGTATTTTTATTCACATTAGCACAGCATATCAGTGTACCAAATTTCAAGAAAATCTAAAGTGGTGAGGTAAAATGGGTGTATTGAGTTGACATGAAATGACCCACTGGTTTTTGAGCTAGCTCCCCACAATAATTTGGTAGCGCACAGACTAACTAACAGACATTTTGACAAAACAATTATTATCTCAGAAAAATATAAATTTTTCGAAGTTAACTTATTAGAGCTTTTTTAGAGCGAAATGCCATGGTTTCGCTCAATTTTTTTAATCAAAATAGTTTCAGCCGTTTTTGAGATATTTCGAAAAAAAGAATTGGTTCATTTATATTCTTGGACTCGATTTTAGCTCACCATTGTCCGATGGGGCTTTAAACATTTATATCTAACTAAAAATTGCAATTTTATCTTTTTCAGGGCCACATTTCTTGTGTACTGAATGCATGACTATGTTCATTAGTGAAGAATTCCTGAACAAACATCAAAAGAAATGTATACATAGGAAATTACATTTAATTTTAAAAAGGAAATTTCAATTGAGAACAAATTCATCAGCTGATGGTAAGTTCATTCATGTGATTAATAACCTTAGGAGCACTCCCCTACAACTTTTCTTTAAATTACATTTTAGATGAAAATAATACTTTCTTCCTTTAAATAAATAAATAAATCTTTATTCTTCGACCTGCTCAGAGGCACAAGTTCTCGGTGGCTAGGCCCTCCAAACATCAATACAAATTAACTACAACAATTTAACAAATAATAAACAACTACAAAAAAAAAATAGAAATGTATGCTCATTAACAAATAACATGACCATAGATTTCCATCAAAAGACAAAAAGTAATTTACAAATTCCGCGCAAAAACCCGATACCAGGAGCAAGCGACGCATTAGCCATCCTGGCATTTTCCATAAGTCGTTAAGGAAACCTGGTCAAAACCTTAACAAGGATGTTATGGCCTCTCTCTACCTCAGCTAATCTCTCCTTGTGAGAACTAAATAAAATTTTGTACAACTCTAGGACTTTAGGACTTGACAAACTGTATAATTGATTTAATCATAAGAGATAGAGGACTATAATCCCAAGTAGTAATAAATAGACTTTTCCACAAATCAATTTCGGATCATACAAATGAATGCAAACCTACATATTAATATCTGAATTAACTAACTTGTAGGAACCAGACCTATTTAAATTAATACCATTCTTCCATAAACCTTATAATCTAAATAACCTTCTGAATCATCCTCATAACAAAAACCACCACTGTGGTTTCAACACCTATACTTCTATTCCCAACCCTGGGTTGACTACACCGTTCAACCATATTATCTAAAAAAAGTTTATTTTATAAATAAACAAAATATTTACCTTAGCTACGCAGAGATTTCCTTATTCCAGCCTAATTTCAAAACCAACCCTTGCTTTTCCTATCTCTAAATGGATAGAAGAGTTAACAAACCCCCTCCTCAAAAGAGACAACAAAAGAACTAGTAAAAACCTACCAAAAAATTCGTAAGACAGCTTTTTGTTTAACCACCAGACTTCAAAGAGACCATTAGGAAATCCAATACATTTTTATGAGATTTTAGTTTTAATAATTTTTATTGATCAATGAATGCAAAATTAATTCCCTAGCACACTATATACCACCCATCTAATGATATTAATACAATAATAAAATTGATTTTCTGCTTTATTATAAATTGCCTGGAGCACCGTGCGATGCTCTGTAACTTTTTGCCTCTAAATAGCTTAAGTTTCAAATTTCAAGGCTCTACGACTTACTGAAGACGAGATATAAACGATTAAAATATTTATTTTGCGACATGGCTAATTTATACCCCCTTCCTTTATTTCAATCGGATTAAAATTTATAAACGACTAATAACTCATGAGACTTGATTATTATTTATTATATAGGTGTTTTAGGGCGCATCAACGACAAGGGTTATTAGCGCCTTAAATACAAGACAACCTAGAAACGTCTTAAATAAATAGTATCATAGACAAATAAAATAACAAGATAAATTTTATAAAATAACAACAAAATAGACCTATACAAAATAACAACAAAGATAATACTATATAAAATAACAACAAAATAGAGCTATACAATATAACAACAACGTTAAACTATATAAAATAACAACAAAAGCTGTAAAGGGACTATTTAATAAATATACAACAGATTAAATTAGTAAAATCAAAGAAGTAGAAGAGGGATATTTTAGATATGGTTAAAAAGATTAATATCACGCAAATACCCAAGCAGGTTTTCATAGCAATCCATATCAGAGAGAATATCCCTGATGTTTTTATTTTCAAGTTTATATTTTATCCTTTTAGTATTGTAAAGTGGGCAATCCACTAATATGTGGGATACATCAATTCTCCTGTCACACGTAATACACCAAGGTGGAGCTTCTCTATTAATTAAAAAGCCATGAGAAAAGAAACAGTGACCAATTCTCAAACGAGTTATTATTGTTTGTTCTCTCCTACTATTATATTTGTGTTTTAACAGTGGAGTAATATTTGGTTTGATTCTTTTTAAAAAATTATTTTCTATTTCCTCCCATTCATTTTCCCAGCTCTTCAGGATTAAGTTTTTTGAAAATAATTTTATATCCTCATAGCACAATTCGGTGAAATCGTAAGTTAATTTATTTGCTCCCTTTTTTGCTAGTCGATCGACTTCCTCGTTACCTAAAATTTTCTTGTGGCTAGGGATCCACATGAAGTGAATTACTTTATCCATTCTGATAAGATCTTGGTGTATTATTTGGATTTTTTGGATAATAGGGTGAAATATATATAAATTTTGGATTGCTAATAAGGCACTTAATGAATCTGATAAGATTATTGCCTTGTTACTTCTTTGATTTTTTAATTTGAAAAGTGCGAGATGAACTGTCCATTTTAAACGCACAAATCATGAGACTTGATAAGTATACCAATTAAAAAAAAAAAAAAATAGAAAATTCTTTCATGTAAATGTCAACTTCTGGTGTTCCGATTTCAAACAAAACCTTGCTATACTCCTTCTAATCTATTTCGAGCTTAAGTTTCGAATTTCATTGCTCTGAGATTTATGGTTGCGAAACGCAGGGGGGTACATTTTTACCTACGTAAACATCAACTTCCAGTACTTTTATTTTAGCCAAAATCTTGTGGTACTTCTTGTAATCTCTAGATAGCCTAAATTTCAAAGCTCTGCGACTTACCGAAGACGAGATATGAACGATTAAAATATTTATTTTGCGACATGACTAATTTACACCCCCTTCCTTTATTTCAATCGGATTAAAATTTATACACGACTAATAACTCATGAAACTTGATAAGTACACCAATTTTTAGCGAAATCGTTCTAGCCGTTTTCGAGAACCCGATTCTATATATATATACAAGATACAAGAATTGCTAATTTCATATAATAAGATTTTTTTCGGTTCTTACTTATTAACGCCACCGCAGCTACAAATAAAATTTTAAACTACAAATTTGAGCTGAAATTGAGTTTATGGACTGTGTGTGATGTCTCAAATTGTCTCAAGTGAGCGCCAGTGGGCGTTGGCAATTTTCACTTTTAGAACTTTGGAAGGTTCGGTTAAGGTCGAGGGGTGAACCGCGACCTAATATCGTGTACACCTACTTCCACTTTCATTTTCAAGTAGAAGACAATAGATTTTGGGACATCATCTAACGAATTCCAAAATAATTTCAAAGACGGTGTACACCTAATTCCAATCTCGGTTCACCCCTCGGTTAAGATATATTCAGTTCAGCTCGGTTCGGTTCGGATAACTCCATTACGGGTTGGTTTTTAGGCGATTAGGTTGGCGTTAGCCTAAATGCCAGCCCGAAATGAAGATATACTAGCCGAGCCGAGCCGTACTGAATATATCTTAACCGAGGAGTGAACCGCGATTAGAATTATGTGTACACCGTCTTTGAAATTATTTTGGAATACGTTAGATGATGTCCCAAAATCTATTGTCTTCTACTTGAAAATGAAAGTGGAAGTAGGTGTACATGATATTAGGTCGCGGTTCACCCCTCGACCTTAACCTAGCCGAGCCGAGCCGTACTGAATATATCTTAACCGCGATTGGAATTATGTGTACACCGTCTTTGAAATTATTTTGGAATACGTTGGATGATGTCCCAAAATCTATTGTCTTCTACTTGAAAATGAAAGTGGAAGTAGGTGTACATGATATTAGGTCGCGGTTCACCCCTCGACCTTAACCGAACCTTCCAAAGTTTGTTCGGGAACACATTTTTTTTTACATATTCGAATTTTTTTGGGTATTTTCTAATTATTTTTAAATTAATATTCATTTTCTAAAATAATCCGTCGTCAGTAGCGGCGTTTAAAAACCGCCAAATCTGTAGCTGCGGTTGCGTTAATACGTAAGTACCTTTTTTTCTCTAATATAATCTTGTCAATACATTTATTTTTTTCTAGACACAACTACTGAAACTAATGAAGATTATTTCTGTGAGGAATGTTTGGCTGGATTCCTATCATTGTCTGATTTCGAAAGACATATACAGGAAGCCCATTCGGAAGAAGTACTCTTCACAAGTCATGTGAATGATCAGAATAATCTCAAAAAGCATTTATTGATTCAAACAGGTGAAAAGCCTTATGTATGTGATCAATGCGATAAACGTTTCTTGGATAAGGCTGGACTCAAAAGGCATTCATTAGTTCATACAGGCGAAAAGCCTTTCGTCTGTAATCAATGCGATAAAGGTTTTACACAAAAGACTAGTCTTCAAACGCATTTATTAATTCATTCAGGCGAAAAGCCTTTCGTCTGTGATCAATGCAAGAAGAGTTTCTCACGAAAGCACCACCTCGAAAGCCATTTACTTACACATACAGGCGTAAAACCTTTCGTCTGTGATCAATGCGAGAAGGTTTTCTCACGAAAGTCTAGACTCAAAACGCATTTATTAATTCATACAGGTGAAAAGCCTTATGTCTGTGCTCAATGCGAGAAGCGTTTCTCACGGAAGGACCATCTCGAAAGCCATGTATTTCTTCATACAGGCAAAATGCCTTTCGTCTGTGATCAATGCGATAAACGTTTTACACAAAAGGCTAGTCTCAAAACGCATTTATTAATACACACAGGCGAAAAGCCTTTCGTCTGTGATCAATGCAAGAAGGGGTTTTCACAGAAGGCACATCTCGAAAGCCATTTGCTTCTACATACAGGCGAAAAGCCTTTCGTCTGTGATCAATGCAATAAAGGTTTCTCAGAAAAAGGAAATCTCAAAAAGCATATGAAAATCCACTCCTAGAAAATTGATTCTATTGCTTCTATTACAAATAACTAAATTAAATAAAAACCAGAAATGACCAACAGATAAATGAGGTTGCCCAGCTAATTAAATTCAAAGCATTTGACGACCAACCGTCATTTTCAGTTCACAACCTTTGGGTCTAATGAAACTATTTGTACTGCCTCCCTTGTCTATATTTTATTATTCTTTTCCTTGATAAATAATTAAACAACTCTTACTCTCCGACATGTTTCAATATTTATTTTTCCCAAATTTTCTCTTACCATTTTACAGTTTCAATAAGCCTTGGACAGTGTTCATAGTGTCGCAGAGATTTTTATCTGGAACTGATGAAGGTTTCGATACACTTTATAACTTGGTTTATTCCTTGGAATTGATGACAAAATTTGATGTCGAAGTGCCGAAACATTTAAAAGTTACAAAAATTATGAGGTTGCTCAACCCGTTGTCTTTGTCAGTCCCCGTGATTATTTTACTCTGAAATTTATTTCGAGATTTTAGATATTGTGATCAACTGTTTCGATTATTGATATTCTAAAGCCCCTATGAGTCATTTCAAGCAAATTGAAACATTTCTTCATTCCGAAACTAGAGA
This sequence comes from Forficula auricularia, assembly GCA_024734495.1. Classification (NCBI taxonomy): domain Eukaryota; kingdom Metazoa; phylum Arthropoda; class Insecta; order Dermaptera; family Forficulidae; genus Forficula; species Forficula auricularia. The sequence goes on along the minus strand of JALMQS010000187.1, from coordinate 16,622,275 downwards.
GTGCAGTTATGTATTAAAATGTTATAAGTATGACTTTGACCCTGAAATATTAATTTTACCCAAAAATATGAAGTTAGATTTGTGTGATTCTAAAAATGTTATCTTTGAATGTTCTGGATACCTAGTGGGCTTCTTGTCCTCTAATACAGCGATTCTTAACGGGGGGGGGGGCCACAAATAAAAAAAAATATGTTACTGATGAATTTAACGACACCTCAATATTCTTAAACATGGTTAACTAAATGAAAACGTTGAGCGCATAGGTAAATTTGGCCCAAACAGACATGCAAAATTACCAATTGAATAAAACCCTGTAAGACATCTTTACCATTCTAAACCAACTAAAAGCCATAGGCGTATAAGTATACTGAATTGGCCCCCCGAAAGATAATTTAATGATTAGGGGATATGTAGATACTAATAAAATAATAAGATCCTGAAAGTTTCAGATCCCTAACTCAATTGGTTTTTGAAGAAAAACAATATTCGTAAAAAACAGAAAAAATATTTTTCAAGATCGTTCTAAATTTTTAATATGCTTTGGGGGCTGATAATAGCTTCTACAAAAAAATTATGATCTATATCGGTTAATAAGATCCTTAAAAAATTGTTTTTATTATAATTTTTTTTTTTCTTATTCAATGACTTCGGAAATGGATCCATTTGGCCAGTTCTTTTTTTTTTTTTTTTTACAATATTTACATAATTATATACAGTTGCATTATTATTTAACAATATTTACATTTTTAAAATTCATATAAATAGTCTGGAAAAACAAATATATGTCAGCAAAAAGCAAAGTACGAATTTATAAGACCTGCATACGTCCAGTCTTGAAATATACAGCAGAAACCGGAGCATCAACAATTACCACCCAACTACTCAAGGGCGGATCGGGGGGGGGGGGATCGTCCCCCTCCCCATACAGGCCCTTGCCTGGCTGGAGTGCAACACGTGCGTCGCACTCAGAGGCTAAAAAACGGCGGCCAAATCGACAGGGAATTTATAACAATTTTTTCTTTAATTTTAATGAACTTAAAATATGAAATTTGTAAAAAAAAAAACTTTTTTTTTTAAATTTAATATAAAGTTCTATGTGTGTGTGTGTGAGTGTCTCTGCCCCCCCCCCCCCCCCCCCCCGCTTGGACAATTCGATCGCGACACACTTTCGAGATAAAAAATAGATCTTATATACATCGGGCACCTTATATACATTCTCCCCCCCATAAAAATATTACTGGATCCGCCCTTGCAACTACTCCGAACAACAGAGATGAGAATAATAAGGGCTATACAAGGGAAAACATTAAAGGATAGAATCCTTAGCAAAGATTTAAGAGAACTAAGCGGAATTCAGGATATAGTGGAATGGATCGATGTGAGAAAGAGAGGATGGGGGGGGGGGCATGTGGAACGAATGACGGATGACCGCCTTGCAAAAATCGTGAAGGGAAATCGCCCACGTGGCACACGGAGCCGAAGGCGGCCGAAAAAAAGATGGAAAGATGTCGCAGCAAGAAACTAACGTCTTTATTCTTTTTTTCTTATTGGAAGAACAGTGGAAAGCCTATAGACCCAGACAGAAATGAACGTTGCAGCAATGTTGCAGGAACGTTGCAACAACATTCCTATGTCCGCCTCTGAACTTTGCACGAACGTTGCTGCAACGTTGCTGCAATGTTCCCTTCTGTATGGGGAGAAGAAGAAGAAGATATAAATAGTTTGGATGCTATTAAGAGTTTAATGATAATCTCTTGAATCTCGGATTTATGACAGTCACGATTAAAATAGGTAAGAATTAATCCCATTGATGTAGGGAATGGAATTTTACGAGCAGATCTAGTATAAAATAAGTCAATAGCTTTGTTGTTTTTTGAGCACCTTAGAAAGATGTGATTGATATCATCCATTTGGCTGCTATCACAGTCACAAAAAGAAGTGTCTCTTAGATTAAATTGAAAGAGTTTTCTGGGGGTAGCTGAATGACCCATTCTATTTAGTATTTAATATTGCATGTATTTAAAATTTGAGGGGACATTTTACATTCAGTGCCCTGACATCTGGCGGATTTATTGTATAAGTCTTTTTTCTATGTTGCAAACAAAGAAACATTTATTTTTTAAATTCTTTATTCATTTCATAGATTTCATTACTTATCATACACTACCAATCTCAGGAAAAGCTAAAGGATGTTTTTAAACAAGAGAAGATAAACTTGAATGAAAATTTAATAGAGATACTAAAAAAGAATTAAATTTAATTAAATAACGCGTTGTTTATCTTTGCGGAATAAAATAACATAAAAATCTAAGTTGGCTGCATTGTAGATAAATAAATAGCAAAACCCGTGGCTAAATTCTCGAAAGATTGGAGGCCAATCAAAGCCTACTACTACTAATGCTGCTACTTTTCCAATCTACTAATTTTCAAGTACATAGTTTTATTAAATTAAAAAAACATTCCATTCAATATTATAATCGTTTAATTGTTTGTTGGAACTTGGAGAAAATCTATTCATAATGGCTGAAATTGCAATCATAAATCAGAATTATCCAATTTATACAGGTTAGTTTCCTCTGTCAATGAATATAAATAAAATGTTTTCTTTATTTATTCAATAATTAATTGTCATCTATATTGACCATTGTTAATTTATTATTATTTTTTTCAATTAAACAGATATAGGTTTATCCTAGCAAATAAGATCAAGCTATAGTACAATTGACAACTACATATATAGTTATTATACCTAATTTATATTTGGCTCTGAAAATTTTATTATTTGTGACATTTTTTTCATTATTTTATTTATTTATTTACTATTTTTATTTATTATTTTCATTATGACATTATTTCATTATCTGTGATACTATTTAATTGTTTGTAATTATTTATTTATTTGTTGATTATTGTATATTTGATTGTAGACAATTGTTATGCCTAATTTATATTTGGCTGTGAAAATTTTATTCTCTGTGACATTTCTTCTGCTTCATTATCTGTGATATTATTTTATTATTGCTGTTGTTGAATTAATTGTCGTTGATTCTTTGATTATTATTGTTTATCGATTGCACATTGTTAAGACTCATGGTAGACTGGCTTCAATGGAATTCATTCCAAGGCCATTAAGAGGAGAGAAAAAAAATTAAACATTTAATTAGTAAAAAATTCATTCTTACATCGAATGGATCAGAATTCACATCTTGAACCTGATTTCATGAATTTATTTTTAATTATATTATAATTCTCTTGTTATTAATTATTTTCGTTTTAAATAAAAAAAATTAATTGGTTTAATTATAATGAATTTGCAATACGTTCAGTTTGGCTATTCAGTATATTTATATGTAAAAAAAAAAAAAAAACAATTCCGAATTGGTTCACTTATATTCCCTTGGACTCGATTTTAGCTTGCTAGTGTCCAATGGGGCCTTAAACGTTTTATATATAAAGAATATAAATATATTGCAATTTTGATTTCTCATAGTTTTTATTTATGTTATTTCTTTTCGTGTATACTAAAATTCAAGAATATAGTTTTATTAAATTATAAAAAGACTATTCCATTCAATATTATAATCGTTTGCTTGTTTGAATTTTAAGAAAATATCTATATCCATTATGGCTGAAATTGCAAACTTGGATAACAAATATCCAATTTATACAGGTTAGTTTTCCCTTGTCATATACTAGTATATAATAAAAGATTTTGTTTATTTATTTAATAATTAATGGTTATCTATATTGAACATTGTTAATTTTCTATTATTGTTTTAAATTAAACAGTTGAATAGAAAAAGTTCATTCTTGCCTCGAATGGATCAGAATCTTATGCCTATATTATCTTTTTCAGGGCCTCATTTCTTGTGTACTGAATGCATGACTATGTTCATTAGTGAAGAATTCTTGAACAAACATCAAAAGAAATGTATACATAGGAAATTACATTTAATTTTAAAAATGAAATTTCAATTGAGAACAAATACATCAGCTGATGGTAAGTTCATTCATGTGATTAATAACCTTAGGAGTAATCCCCTACAACTTTTCTTTAAATTCTAATTTAAATGAAAATAAGACTTTCTCCATTTGTCCTCCATCTCGGAGACCATTAGGACATTCAAGAGATTACATTTTTATGAGATTTTAGTAGTAATAATTTTTATTGATCAATGAATGCTAAATTAATTGCCTAGCACACTATATACCACCCATCTAACGATATTATTAAATGATTTCACAATTGACAATAGCAGAAAATTACAATTGATTTTCTGCTTTATTATAAATTTTTTCTCTAATATAATCTTGTCAATACATTTATTTTTTCCAGACAAAACTACTGAAACTACTGAAGACTATTTCTGTGAGGAATGTTTTTCTGGATTCCTATCATTGTCTGATTTCGAAAGACATAAACAGGAAGGCCATTCAGAAGAAGTACACTTCAGAAGTCATCTGAGCGATCAGAATTACAGTGCTGAAACCAAATCTGAAACTCTTATTGACATGACTCCCCAGAGGGAAATGGCTTTTAATGAGACCGCTCATAATCGATATCATGGAGTCAAACCCTCAGGGCATTTATTAATTCATTCAGGCGAAAAGCCTTTCGTCTGTGATCAATGCGATAAGCGTTTCTCAACAAAGAGTAAACTCAAATTGCATTTGATAAATCATACAGGGGAAAAGCTTTTCGCCTGTGATCACTGCCATAATCGTTTTTCGCGCAAAGATAGTCTCAAAAAGCATTTGATTATTCATACCGGTGAAAAGCCTTTTATTTGTGATCACTGCGAAAAGGGTTTCTCAAGGAAGGACGACCTCAAACAGCATTTGATAATTCATTCAGGCGAAAAGTCTTTCGTCTGTGATCAATGCGAGAAGGCTTTCTTACGGAAGATCGAACTCAAACGACATTTAATTATTCATACAGGCGAAATGCCTTTCGTCTGTGATCAATGCGAGAAGGGTTTCTCAGAAAAGTCTAGACTCAAAAGTCATTTATTAACTCATACAAAGCCCTTCGTCTGTGATCAATGCGAGAAGGGTTTCTCACGGAAGGGCCATCTCGAAAGCCATTTACTTCTTCATACAGGCGAAATGCCTTTCGTCTGTGATCAGTGCCATAAACGTTTTTCGCGTAAAGATAATCTGAAAAAGCATTTGATTATTCATACAGGCGCATTGCCTTTCGACTGTGATCACTGCGAGAAGAGTTTCTCCAGGAAGACTAGACTCAAAACGCATTTATTAATTCATACAGGCGAAAAGCCTTTCGTCTGTAATCAATGCGATATGCGTTTCTCAGAAAAAGGAAATCTCAAAAAGCATTTGAAAATCCACTCCTAGAAACCAAAGCGCAGAGCGTGCGCAGGCCAAGTTTGAGCAGTGACTTGGCCATACATGGTGTACCCTATTTACACGAACCATTTCGATCCAATTTCGACCCACCTGCAGCATGTAACCCATTTGACATATAGAGCTGAAATTATACACATGTAATTATGTAATCCATCTTGAAGAGAGTACCAAATTTCAATAATATATCTTAAATAGATTCTGAGATATGGATCTGAGAAAATAGCTAATTTCACTCACTGACTGACAGGTCATCAAAACCTAGAAGCTACTTCCAATCATTCCAGCATCAGGAAATTTCGCCTGCTAGTGTTTGTGACACAAACAAAGGAAAAATTCCAAAAACCTAGATTTTCCCTCTTTCAACCCCTAAAATGTATGGGGTGAATTTTTTAGTATAAATTTGCATATATAAGGTGCGCAACTAAGTTCTCGCTGTTTTTTTTTTTTTTTTTATGAAAATGAAACTTTATTTCGAAGAAATGGTTACAAATGAATCATTAAAATTTTTCTTGGAACTCTCGATGCCCTCCAGCCACCGTTTTCTTCGAATGAAAGAAGAAAAACAACACTTCCCGCAAATGATGATTATTTAGCACAAATTCAGACATTTTCACGCAATTGGTTCATAGCGTTTTTGATATCTCAAACTCGACCAGCCCTTGCTGATGGAGCCATCTATTGACAAACAGCGAGAACTTAGTTGCGCAACTTATATATTATATATGCAATGATCTTAGTATGCTGAAATTTGGTATCTTGGTATAGTTTCGGGCATTAGTTAAGGTGAAAATATTTGCACAAAAACTTTACTATCATTAACCCATAATATGGAGCGGTGAAGAATGTACTGTAAATTTGCATCTATTAAATATTAAATGAATCTAGGATGCTAAAATTTGGCATAATAGTAGAGTTTGGAGTACTAATAATGGAAAAATACGAAAAACCAGCTATCCCTTTCAACCCCTAAAATGAGAGTGCGGAGATTGTAGGATAAATCTGCATCTAATATATATGAAATGTCTCTAGGATGCTAAAATAATATTTAAGAAGCCTCTAAAATGAAGAGGTGAAATTTGTAGGGTAAATTAACTCCCCTTAAAAGAAAAATAATAATATTTCATTATTCGTGTCTATGATTAATAATTAAAGGAATCGTAGGGAGTTGGACTTTTCATTTGTTTTTGTTTTTTACAATTTTCATAGTCAATTGTGGACTTGAGTTTGAAGCTGAGAAACAAGATGATCAATATTGGGGTCAATATCACTAGTACATTAGGCGCAAAGTGTTTTCTAAATTAACATCTGTAAGCCGAGTACGATGCTTATATTTATTCATCATTAAAAAAAGCTGCTCACATTTATACGTTCTTCCGAATGTGCAAATTATTTTTCGTACAAAATAATTGTGCTAAATCTTTAATTTTTTTTCTACGTTATTTGAAATTTCTGAATCTCTCGCGGGACGGATTGAAGTTGGTGATCCGGGGGTTGCCCATATATGTACTAGATAATTAAAATACCCCCTCGGTGTATGTAATATTTCATTATTCGTGTCCATGATTAAAAAGAAATAGTAGCGAGTTGGACTATAATAATGAAATATTACATACACCGAGGGGGTATTTTAATTATCTAATAGATGAATATGATGAAACAACTATGAGAATAACTAAAGACTGGTTTAATAATCACGTTAAACTGACAGCTCTGAAAAACAGACGAATCTTTCTATTACTGTTTAATTATTTTATAAAATAAAGACTGGAAAATTATATCAACCAATATTTTCTATGTTTATTTACAACAACTCTTTTTTTACAACAATAATAATAATTCTAACAAAAACATAAACAAATATACTCTACAACATCTCCCTTTTTCTGAAAGAAACTATATTTTATTTTAGTTTTTTGATAAGAACAGAATTTCTTCTATAGCACCTTTTATCTTCCGTTTCAACAATATACGATCTGGGTTGTTTTAACTTTGTCCTAATTATTGCAGGTTTCCAAATTTTACTGTTAATGTCTTGAACCAACACCTTTTCTCCTTCCTCAAATTCTATAATCCCCCTTGCATTGACATCATAATATTCTTTTTGAACAGCTAAACTTTTGGTCATATCTTCATATACACTTTCAGGAACTAAATTTGGTTTAAAGTTCTTAAAAGAAATGGGTAATTTTGATCGCATTACTCTGCTATTGAGCATTTGAGAGGGCGAAAAGTGCAGATTAGCCACTGGAGAATTTCTATAATTTAATAGAAACAGTTCTATATCTTGACCGGTCTCTTTTGACTTTCTTAACATTGACTTAACTATTCCAACTGCTTTTTCTGCTAAACCATTACTTTTAGGGTAAAATGGACTTGAAGTTTCAATTTTGAAATTCCATTTTTCTGCAAATGATTTCATTTCAAAGCTTCCAAAAGGCATATTATCCGCAATCACAACTTCAGGAATTCCATAGCGACTAAAAATTTGTTTCAATTTACCTATAATCGATGAACTTGTCTTTTTATTAATTTCACATAATTCGATCCAACGAGAAAAATAATCCACTACTACTAAATAATTTTTTCCAGCGAATTCGGCTATATCCATTCCAATTTTATTAAAAGGAATTTTAGGAATTTCATGACTATTTAGAGGTTCTTTAATATTCGAACGTTGATACTTCTGGCAAATTGAACACGAGAGCACATAATTTTCTAATTCAGAATTCATCACAGGCCAATAAAAATGTTTTTTAGCTACTTTTCTAATTTTATTACTTCCTAGATGAGTTTCATGTAAAAGGTTAATTATAAATTTTCTCAATTTTTTCGGGACCAGATCGTATTGTTGAAACGGAAGATAAAAGGTGCTATAGAAGAAATTCTGTTCATATCAAAAACTAAAATAAAATATAGTTTATTTCAGAAAAGGGGAGATGTTCTAGAGTATTTCTTCTACACTTAGATTATCATGTAGTAATTTTAAATTTCTTTCAGTTAATTGCGCTGCTTTACAAATCGCTATAGTTTTTTCTAATGTAATATTATCTTCTCTCAAAAGACGCTCTTGAGTGTTTGCACAATTTAAACCTAAAATGATTTGAGTCCTTAATAGTTTATCCTCTTGATCGTTAAACTTACATGATCGATCTAATTGTTTTAATTTTGCAAAAATTCATCAAAAGGTTCTCCTTCCTTTTGTTTTCTCTTGAAAAATTTAAATATTTCCATCACTTCATTCAGTTTAGGTTTGCAATGTTCTTCTAAAATTTTTAGAATACTGGATACTGTTTCTGAAGAATCGCCAGATTCTAAATGTTCTTGGGGCTTCAACGAATGATACAGTCTTAGAGCCTCGGATCCTAATAGATTTTTCAATCTAGCCACTTGAATCTTTTGAGATTTCTTGTCGGTTTCAGTTGCGATAAAATAAATTAGTATTTCTTCCTTAAAATTTTCAAAATTTTCAGCAATATTGCCATTTATATTTAATGGTCCAGGTTTATTAAATTCCGACTGCGCCATGTTTAATTATTTTATAAAATAAAGACTGGAAAATTATATCAACCAATATTTTCTATGTTTATTTACAACAACTCTTTTTTTACAACAATAATAATAATTCTAACAAAAACATAAACAAATATACTCTACAACAATTACAATGTCGAATGAAGTCTTTACCTGTAAGAAATAAGCACTAAGTTAGATTCTAAAACATTAGTTTATTTTAATTAGAGCTGTTTTACACCAGTCACAAACAAACATAAGAATATATTCATTGGTTGCCATGACTCCAATGAACATATAACATTACTCCTTGCTCTTTTTTTTTTACTAGTCATATGACCAGCGATCTGGAGGATGTCTATTCCTTGGTGGCAGGGTCCTCTTCATTATTGGAGCAGAATCATAAGAAAAATTATTTCCAGGTTCATTGATGACTGGCTGACCTTCTGTCAGACTCGTTTTTTATTTCATTGTTGTTTTGATCCTCTTGATTGTAATCTGTAGCAGTTCTTGTTCTTATCTGGTCGGAATGTTTACGATGATGCTTATTTCCAATTTCTACTAAATATGAATATAGCGCAGCAGTTTTTTGCTTAATCTTTCCTTCTACATATCCTTTACATTTCATTATTCAACACCCAAACATCATCTTCTTCAAAATCTCTAAACTTTGTTCCTCTGTCATGATATATTTTTTGATTTAAGGAAATATCTAAATCATGATTTACTTCTGGTTTTAATAGATTTAGTCGTGTTCGCAATCTTCGACCAAATATTAATTCCGCTGGGGATCGACCAGTTGATTTCTGAATACCATTTCTATAAGAAAATAAAAATTTGTTCAATTGTAGTTTCAAATCATTCTCCGGTTTGGCAGCTCGCATTTTCTCTTTAAATGTCCTAATCGCCCGCTCCACTAATCCATTTGATCTAGGATTCTAGATTTAGGGCCGGTTGTATGTCGCAAAGTAAATGCTTTTTACAAGTGACAAAGGGTAGATGGTAAATGGAGAGACTGGGATGGCCAATCAGATGACAGGCTACTGAAAGTATGATCGCCACCCCAGTCCCTCCATTTGCCATCTGCCCTTTGTCACTTGTAAAAGGCATTTAATTAATAAAGTAAAGGGTGTGTGGTTTCACAGTGAATTAAATAAAACTCAAAGAGGTTTATACAAACTCAATATATTTCGGATTATTGATCCATCATCAGGAGTTTACAGATTAAAACTAATAATATTTGAACATGTGATCACAAATTATAACATCTAAATCATGCGTACCAATATAACACAAGAAAAACATTAACATTTAACAATAATGAATTTAAATTTAATTACGATAAAATTAAAATTTTTTAGACAAGTCAACATAAATATAGAATATTGAGTTTGTATAAACCTCTTTGAGTTTTATTTCATTCACTGTCAAACTACACACCCTTTACTTTATTAATTAATATCATGTTTCACCTAAAACCTACACCACTTTCTCTAAGTAAAAAAAGCATTTACTTTGCGACATACAACCGGCCCTTAATGATGTAAATTGTGGACCATTATCAGAGATTATAGTTCTTGGTAATCCAAAACGAGCAAATAAATCCCTCAAAAACTTAATTGTTGACGTCGTACGTACTATGAGAATCCAATGACATGTTCTGAATGCGTTGTTGAGTTACTGTAGCTTGTTCTAACTTGTATCTTGCAGAAGCTTCTACTTCCTTTAACGTCGAGGTACTTTTAGGAAATTCTCTCATCAGTTGTTGTTGCCATATTTGATTATTAATTCCAATTACTAATTGTTCGCGAAGTCTTTCTTCAAGGGAGCTACCAAATTCGCAGTGACTGGCAAGAGCACGTAAAGCCCTACTGTCTCACCTTCATTGCTCCAGCGTAAAAGAAAAGCTTTTCTTTCTGCCAAGATACATATATGTTTCCCATAAAAACTTGTCACCACCTATTTTATATTAAGATACGTGATTGATGAAATCGGTTTCGGGTGAACATGGTCGACCACTATTTTAAATAGTTCCGGTCCCATTTTTGATAAAAGATAATCGGTTCTGTCTCTTCCATGCGCGGATCCAGGAGGGGGCGCGACAGGGCAACCCCCCCCCCCCCGCTTGGACAATTCGATCGCGACACACTTCCGAGATCAAAAGTAGATCTTATATACCGGCGACCGCCCCCCCCCCCCCCCCCCCCCCCCCCTAAATCAGAGGTCTGGATCCGCGCCTGGTCTCTTCCGATGAATCCCAACCGAAAATCGAAAGCTCCACTTCAAACCGTTGGCGTTGGATGTAATATTCCCATTCTTCCGATTCATTGTAAAATCGCTCGAATTTGAAATTCCTTATCCTTTCCTCCGTTACCGTGTTTGATGTAGCCATTTATACTCGTCGTCAAATGTAAGAAATAAACACTAATATTCTAAAACATTAGTTTATTTTAATAAGAGCTGTTTTACAACAGTGACAAACAAACATAAGAATATAATCATTGGTTGCCATGGCAACCAATGAATATATTTAACATTATCCAAAGCATATAGTCAATAATATGAAATGTATGTACAGTTTGCAAACTGACTCACATCCATTTATAAAACAAACAGGCACCGTTATAGAGAATTTTAGAAGAGAGGTTTTTAATCTGGAAATAAAGATCACACTATGGAAGTTGAATGACGTGCAGAGACAAATTTATGAATCTAACAGGAAGTTACTAACAACTATGTCCACAATTGACTATGAAAATTGTAAAAAAAAATGAAAAAGTCCAACTCCCTACAAATTCCTTTAATTAATAATAATAGTAAAATGAGGTTTCCCAGCTAATTACAAGGCAATTAAATTTGAAGCAGTTGACGACCAACAGTCTTTTAGATTGAACCTTTGTGCCTAATTAAACTATTTGCACTTCCCCCCTTGTATATATTGTATGTTTATTTTGCTTGTTAAATAATTAAACAACTCTCACTCTACGACATGTTCGAATAATTATTTTTCCCAAATTTTGTCTTACCATTTTACAGTTGCAAAAAGCCATGGATATGGTCATAACAAGTCAAAATATAAATCCTTGTTCTCCCTTTTCATCAATTCGCAATTGAATTAATTCCTCAATCAATCGACTGGTCGTAGGAAGACTTTCTCTTTGAGTGTGTCAAGAGAGAATGGCTCCAAATTCGCGCCATGAGTTTGTTGTTTGATGTAGGGTTTTTGGATGAGCCACTCTTGTTTGTTGGAATCTCTGAACTTCGAAAATATGAGATGGCATGTTTTGGGTCAAAGAAGTTAGTTTTAAGTTGTTATTGAGTTGTTACTGAGTTATTGTTTGTTTGTATTTGGAATAAGAAAAAGTTTTGTTGTATATACATGTATATAGAAATAATCGTCAAGTTGTTAATAAATATAAATTGTTAAAACGAATTTATTAACGCAATTATTTCCCTCGTTAACCTTCGTGCAGGATTCAAATTCGAATCATACCTTAATCTAATATTGAAGTAATTCGACAGAGTGAGAATTAGAAATCCCATAAGAGTAATTTTTGAACTATTCTCCTATTAGTCCAGTCAAATTGTGTTTTTATCAGGAATGTTTTGGGGTAGTTCTGATTATTTCCATATATATGTTTTATGGGGCGCTGAATCCAAATCTGAGCCCGCAAATGCCTTTTCCATTTAAGCGATGGATCCCCAATTAGGTCATATGATCAAATTTTATATATATTCAACTCTTTAGTTCAGGCGCGTTTCAACTATTTTCCTAATAGTATGGTTCTTATAAATTTATTACAATGCCCATCTGTCTGATTCTTTGGAGAATCGAAACAGATGAATTTTGTTCAAATATTCAATAATAAATTTTATTTAGAATGTCTATATGTTAACGTTAGATGAACGCGAAAGTTAAAACTTTTTTTTACGAACAAAATTCATCTGTTTCGGTTCCCCAAAGAATCAGACAGATGGGCATTGTAATAAATGTATAAGAACCATACTATTAGGAAAATAGTTGAAACTCGCCTGAACTAAAGAGTTGAATATATATAAAATTTGATTATATGACCTGAGTTGGGGATCCATCGCTTAAATGGAAAAGGCATTTGCGGGCTTAAAGCAGAGGATGCCGGATCATACCCGGCTGGGTCCTATCTTGTTTCAACTCTTGGTTCAGTATCAAAACGAATCAGGTCCCAATTGCACCAAAATAGGGCAGTGACCTGATAAAAAGTTTTAACTTTCGCGTTCATCCGCCGAGCGATCATTTTCAAAATTTAAATTGATAAAAACATATTTAAGAAATTCTATGCGACTAGAAAGGTTACGCAACTTGGCTATTCTATCCATCGAATTTTTTTTTAATAATAAATATCCTAAACTACTAAAGGTCATTTGTGCCTGCCTCTGTATGTACCTATCTATCTATGTATCTATGTCCCCCCTCCCCAGGGGGGTGGGAGGTGGGGTCAAGCGGTGGCGGGACTTACCTATATCCTATACCAGTGATTCTCAACCTTTTTTTGTCACGGCACACTAACAATAAAATAAATTAATGGAATTTTATTTGATTTATTGATTGATGTACCTATAAAATTTTCATAGGACATTCTACATCCTATAAAATTTTACTATCTCTTTGCTTCAAATGATCAAATAAATATTTGGATTAAATGTAGTGTCAATTGATAAAGAAATGTAAAAAAAAAATTTCAATTCGGGAGGCCCACTGCCTAGCAGTGGCGGCATACTTCAAGAATCTCGCGGCACAGTGGTTGAGAATCACTGTCCTATACTACTAAAGCGCATTTGCGCCTTCCTCTGTACCTATGTACGTATTGCCGTCCCTCCAAAAAACAGTCGTCATGGTTATCAATTTAAATGAAATTATCTATATATATAAAATTAAGGTTTTTCTGTACATTGGGGGGGGGGGTACAGGAGGCGAGTTGCCTGGCTAGCAAGGGGCCGCCGAAGGCGGACCTTGGAGCTAGTTTTGTACTAAAACAAAAATTGTGATATCAGTCCAGTACGCTCTTTAAATTAAAAGCTACTAGAAAATCAACTAATTAAAATGGCGTTATATGTACCTACTTTACTTTATGACTTAGTAATTAGTAGAGATTGTGGTGTTGGTGTAAGGTGAAACATCTTTAATAAAGATAAGGGTAAATAAATATTATATGTAATATTCATTTACTATAAGTTAAGGATTCTTGGTCACTTGTTTCACATTAAAATTAAAAAAATTAAAAGATGTAAAAAATTTTTCAATATAATATATATTTCGGGCTATCAACCAATCTTCAGGAAGTACAGAAAATAACTAATTTAACTTATTGAATTCAATAATTTGTGCTAATAGAACCCGCCCTGAGTACATTGAGAATTGAACAGTATTGGAAAAAAAATTATTCATTAGGAAGCAGACTGAGTATTTAAAATTGGAGGGGACGTTTTTACATTGAGTGCCCTGACATCTGGCGGATTTATTGTATAAGTTTTTTCCATGTTGTAAACAAAGGAACATTTATTTCTTAAATTCGTTATTCATCCTCATGATAATTCCTTACAAATCTACTAATATTCAAGTACATAATTTTATTAAATTAAAAATCTATTCCATTCAATATTATAATTGTTTAATTGTTTGTTTGAACTTGGAGAAAATCTATCCATAATGGCTGAAATTGCAAATTTGGAACAGAATTTTCCGATTTATACAGGTTAGTTTCCTCTGTCATAGAATATAAATAAAATGTTTTCTTTATTTATTCAACAATAATTAATTGTCATCTATATTGAACATTGTTAATTTATTATTATTGTTTTCAATTAAAAAGTTGATTAGTAAAGAATTCATGGATCAGAATCCAAATCTTGAACAGGTTTATATTTCATGAATTTATTTTTAATTATATTATAATTCACTCTTTATTAATTATTTTGGTTTTAAATAAAATAAATAATTGGTTTAATTATAATGAACTTGCAAAAGGGAACGCAGGATTTTTCTGAAAATTTAGCACCATATTCTATCGATCCAAAATATTTTCAGCATTGCGACGTTTCGGCTTCCATCAAAAAGTTGTAGCAACTTTATTTTTTTTAATGGAACACTAAAACGAAGGTTGTAGATGTGCGTTGAGCTAACCACTTGACCCCTCGGTACTGTTTCCAATTAGGACAGCAACCAATTCAGTAGGCCAAGACCCATGAAGGGTTGTCGAGCCAGAGAAAAAAAAAAAAAATATTAGTGAAAAGAGATACTACATCTAATGAGACCATGACGTAATCTTGGGACAATTGTATATTTTTTATATAATTCAAGGGCGGCGTCTCTGCCCCCCCCCCCCCCCCCCGCTTGGACAATTCGATCGCGACACACTTTCGAGATAAAAAGTATATCTTATATACATCGGGCACCTTATATACATTCTCCCCCCCCCCATAAAAAATTCCTGGATCCGCCCTTGGGTATATTAACACGCTTTTGGAACCGCCCTTTTATTAAAATACTTTTTTGTTAATATTGACCTATACCTATATCTATCGGTTTTCGGGATAAAAAATAATTTGTGTTAAATATGGTCCAAAACATGGCCATGATTAAACTTAAATAAATTAGTGCTCTCAATTCATGAAAAGTTGATATTTTGGTGGTACTTTAAACACACCCGAAGTATTTAATTTTTCGCAGTAAAATCAACTCCACATTATATAGGGCGTGATAAAATTACTATTATTTCCGTTATTCATAAAAGGGGTCAAAAGTTCGTTTTTTTAAATGAGACCCCCCCGTATACTACTCAATAAATTGAAAGACGAAGAAAAATGCTTTAAGACGATATATCATGTCCCTATACCTAAAACATCAAGTTTTCTTAATGAAGCCGCTTTTTCGTGAAAAATTACATTTTAATGAATTTAATTTCTATGTACTAACCATGGCAATATCAAGCTTATGTCAGTTTGTTGACAATTTATAAGGTAACTTATAAACAATTATTGGATAAAAATACTTGGTAGGTTTCACATTAATGTAAAACCTACCAAGTATTTTTTATACAATAATTTTTTAAAAAATGTTTCACCAAGAACCAACACCAAATCCCTTAAAAACTAACTTATAAACAGTTTATTGACGATATTCAAAAATATCTCCCAAAATGATCGGAAATATACGATTACTCAAACGAAATTCTTATAGTACAAAATAAATAATTTCCTAAGAACTTCGTTTGAATAATCAATATTTGCGGTCATTTTGGGAGATTTTTTTGGACACCGTCAATAAACTCTTTATAAGTTTCTTCCCTTTCTTATAACCTTCAACCAACTGTATAAGCTTGATATTTCCATGGTTAGTTAAAATTAAATTCATTAAAAAGTAATTTTTCACGAAAAAGCGCCTTTATTATGAAAACTTGATGTTTTAGGTATAGGGACATGATATATCGTCTTAATCCATTTTTCTTCGTCTTTCAATTTATTAAGTAATATACGGGAGGTCTCATTTGAAAAAACGAACGTTTGACCTCTTTTATGAATAACGGAAATAGTAGTAATTTTATCACACCCTGTATAATATGGAGTCGATTTTTCGGCGTAAATTAAATACTTCGGGTGTGTCTAAACTACCACCAAAATATTAACTTTTCATGAATTGAGAGCACTAATTTATTTAAGTTTAATTAGGGCCATGTTTTGGGCCATATTTAACACAAATGATTTTTTATCTCGAAAACCGATAGAAATAGGTATGGGACAATATTAACAGAAAGGTATTTTAATAAAAGGGCGGTTCTAAAAACGTGTTAATATACGGGGTGTTCCATTAAAAAAAATAAAGTTGCTACGACTTTTCGACGAAATCGGAGAAAGAAGAACCTTGTGGAAGAGTCTGAAGAAGAGAAGAGGTCAGATGATGGGGCACACTCTGAGACATGGGGGACTGCTTAGGGATATCTTGGAGGGGGAGGTGGGAAAGAAAAGGGGAAGGGGAAGAACCAGATTAGAATATTTCAACCAAATAATTGGGGATATGGGATGCCAGACATTTAGAGAGGTTAAACAGCTGGCGGGGGACAGAGTCGAGTGGAGACAATCCGTCTGTTGTCCAACTGTTGCATCAAACCAGTCTTAGGACTGTATACTCAATGATGATGATGACGACTTTTCGATGGAAGCCGAAACGTCGCAATGCTGAAAATATTTTAGATCGATAGAACAGGTAAAAAAATTTAAGGTGCTAAATTTTCAGGAAAATCCTGTTTTCCGTTTTCCATAAACACCTAACGTGCCATCGACCGTGAATCACCCTGTATATATATACATTTAATTAATTGGTTCATTTATATTCACCTGGACTCGAATTTCGCTCGCTATTGTCCATGGGGGCCTTAAACTTTTATATCTTTTTTTTAAGGAAAATTGCAATATTATCTTTTTCAGGGCCACATTTCTTGTGTAGTGAATGCAATACTATGTTCATTAGTGAAGAATTCTTGAACAAACATCAAAAGAAATGTATACATAGGAAATTACATTTAATGTTAAAAATGAAATTTCAATTGAGAACAAATACATCAGCTGATGGTAAGTTCATTCATGTGATTAATAACCTTAGGAGAATTCTCCTACAACTTTTCTTTAAATACTGATTTAAATGAAAATAAAAGTTTCTTCGTTTGTCCTCCACCTCGGAGACCATTAGGACATTCAAGAGATTACATTTTTATGAGATTTTAGTAGTGATTTTTTTTAAATGATCAATGAATGCTAAATTAATTGCCTAGCACACTATATACCACCCATTTAACGATATTATCGTATGATTTCACAATTGACAATAGCAGAAAATTACAATTCATTTTCTGCTTTATTATAAATTTTTTCTGTAATAAAATCTTCTCATTACATTTATTTTTTTCCAGACACAACTACTGAAACTACTGAAGATTATTTCTGTGAGGAATGTTTTTCTGGATTCCTATCATTGTCTGATTTCGAAAGACATAAACAGGAAGGCCATTCAGAAGAAGTACTCTTCAGAAGTCATCTGAGCGATCTGAATTACAGTGCTGAAGCCAAATCTGAATCTCTTATTGACATGACTTCCCAGAGGGAAATGGCTTTTAATGAGACCGCTCATAATCGATATGGAGTCAAACCCTCAGGGCATTTATTAATTCATTCAGGCGAGAAGCCTTTCGTCTGTGATCAATGCGATAAATGTTTTACAAAAATGACTAACCTCAAAAGGCATTTATTAATTCATACAGACGAAAAGCCTTTCGTCTGTGATCAATGCCATAATCGTTTTTCGCGTAAAGATAATCTCAAAAAGCATTTGATTCTTCATACCGGAGGAAAGCCTTTCGTTTGTGATCGCTGCGCAAAGGGTTTCTCAAGGAAAGACGAACTCAAACAACATTTGATAATTCATACAGGCGTATTGCCTTTCGTCTGTGATCACTGCAAAAAGAGGTTCTCACGGAAGCAGGCCTTCAAACAACATTTGATTATTCATACAGGCGAAAAGCCTTTCGTCTGTGATCACTGCGAAAAGGGTTTCTCACGGAAGGACTATCTCCAAAGCCATTTACTTATTCATACAGGCGAAAAACCTTTCGTCTGTGATCAATGCGGCAAATGTTTTACACAAAAGACTAGTCTCAAAACGCATTTATTAATTCATACAGGCGAAAAGCTTTGCGCGAAGGATTTCTCAAGGAAAGAAGAACTTAAAAAGCATTTCGTCTGTGATCACTGCGAAAAGAGTTTCTCACGGAAGCACGCCTTCAAACAACATTTGATTATTCATACAGGGGAAAAGCCTTTCGTCTGTGATCACTGCGAGCAGCGTTTCTCACGGAAGGACTATCTTCAAAGCCATTTACTTACTCATACAGGCGAAAAACCTTTCGTCTGTGATCAATGCGATAAATGTTTTACACAAAAGGCTAGTCTCAGAACGCATTTATTAATTCATAAAGGCGAAAAGCCTTTCGTCTGTGATCAATGCGATAATCGTTTCTCAGATAAGCCTGGACTCAAAAAACATTTACTTTTACATACTGGTGAAAAGCCTTTTGTCTGTGATCACTGCAATAAGAGTTTTTCAGAAAAAGGATCTCTCAAAAAGCATTTACTTATTCATTCAGGCGAAAAGGCTTTCGTCTGTGATCACTGCGACAAGGCTTTCTCACGAAATTCTAGTCTCAAAAATCATTTGAAAATTCACTCCTAGAAAATTGTTTCTATTGCTTCCATTACAAATAACTAAATTAAATAAAAGTCAGCCAACAGATAAATGAGGTTGCCCAGCTAATTACAAGCAAATTCGTAGCAGTTGAAACTGATCTCTGACCACCAACAGTCATTTTGATTCAATCTTTGTGTCTACTGTACCATTTGTACTTCTTCCCTTGTCTATATTGTATGTTTCTTTTGCTTGATAAATAATTAAACAAGTCTTATCCCCCGACATGTTTGAATATGAATTTTTCCCAAATTGTTTCTTACTTTTTTACAGTTGCAAAAAACCTTGGACACTCTTCTTAGTGTCTCAGAGATTTTGAAGTTATCTCGAACTGATAATACTTTATCACTTTATTTATTCCTTGGGATTGATCACAAAATTTGATGTCGAAGTGTCGAAACTTCCAAAAGTTTAAAAAATTTTCGAAAAATTATGATGTCGCCCACCCCTTTGTTTTTACCATCCCCCCTGATTATTATAGTTATTTTTGCATCATTAAATTAAGTGTTAAAAACTAAGATAATTATGTATAATTCACTTTATTTCTAAAATTTATCATTTTTGAGCTATTTTAGATAGTTTGTAAAATCTACCAATTTAACGTGCATATTTAAAAATTATAAATAATTAAAATATTTTTTGTAGAATTAATTTGATAAATCAGAACTCTTAATTAGACATTCAAGAATCTTAATTAATCATAAAACTTTGAAATTTATATCCAGGATGACCGTAATAATCGTTTATTTCTGAAAATCAAAAAGTTGTTAATATTCAATTTTTTCAACTGGAACATGGCATATTTTGTAGTATTTTTTAATGCCTCGGAGCACTGTATTAGTTTGTAAGTATGTAATTAAAAATAAAATTAGAGAGTCTTCTGTTTTTTAAATAAAATAATTTTTAATTATTTCTAGAGTTTCGAAGGCATTGCCTTCATCATCAGTCTATCACAAATATTTCAAATTAGTTACAAATTAGGATTTATACATTGAAAATTTTGAAAAATATAATGTCTTTTTCCTCATGTTTCCTCTTGGGAGATTAGAATATAACTGGAGCAATATCTGGGTTACTCTTTTGTTTAGGCATTTTCTAAAGAGTTTTACCTGAATGAATGGAATGTTTTTAAAAAAGGGTCATTGATAATTTCTAGTTTTTCATTTAAAGATTCAATTGGGCTTTTTTCCAAGGATTTTAAAATTTCAATGGATTCTTTTATAGAAAGAATTAAGGGGTCATTGACTTCTTTGATCAATTTAATTTTGGATTGATCTGGAAAACTATGATTATTAGCATTTAAATGCTCTGCAAATGCATAATTTTCATATTTTAATTTGTAGGCTCTCTTGTGTTCATTGATCCTAATGGATAAATTTCTTTCTGTTTTTCCTATATAAGTTGCATTGCAATCTTGGCATGTCAATTTATATACACCGGATTTTTCATTTTCCGGAATTTTATCTTTAATTTGACTTAATTCACTTCCTAATCTATATGGTGATCTAAAGATTGTCGCGTACCCTAAAGATTTTAATTTATGTTTTATTTTTTCGGACATCTTACCATAATATGGTAATATTAGTTTTGGCAGATCTTTAATTTGGGAATTTTGTGAATAGATTAAATTTAAATTTGATTTTTGAATTTTACCTTTTAATATTTGACCTATTAAATTGCTTTCATAACCATTATTCATAGCTATTTCTTTAATTATCTCTAGTTCTGTTAAAAAATGCTCTTTCTTTAATGGGATACTATTTAAACGGTGGATCATTGAATGGAATGCTGATAATTTATGTGACATTGGTCGACAAGCCATGTTGTGAATTACGGTATCTGTAGATGTATCTTTCTTATAAATTTCGAATGTGTGTTTATTTCCTTCTTCAATTTTAATTTTAAGGTCTAAATAATTAATGTTTTTTTTTCTTTTTCTACGGTAAATTTGATTTTTTCATGTAATGAATTTATATGTTTTATGAATTTATTGAGAATTCTTTCAGTCCCTGACCATAAGACAATCACATCGTCAACATATATATCTATAATAATATTTGATATATTGAGAGGATTCGCACTTTCATCCGCACATCATCCAAATCGGTACACATGGTAAAGAGAAATAAATGTTCAAACACAAAAAAAACACATTCCGTTGAAATGATAACCTCCTTTTTTTCAAAGTCGGTCAAAAAGAGCAATATTTGATCCTCAATATTGTGAACATTTGTTAATTGTTTTATAATTAAAATAAAAACAAATCTTTTAAAAAAACAATCTTCAAAACGTTTATTTTAACCCCAAACAAGAATTTCTCCCTTTATCAATGGAATGGAAGTTTATTACTTTTAATTCTTAGTATTTGGAGCACCGAGCGATGCACGGTAACCCCTGACCCACCTCCCGAAACCACACACCTCGCCCCCAACACTGCACCCCCACTCCCCCACCCAATCCAACCGCCCCTCCCACCCCCCAGATCCCCACCTCCTGCACCCCCACATCCATCCCCACCCCCCACCCAGTTTTTGCATTTCTAGCTTTCTAGTGATCCACATATTATGTGTATATTTGTTTACTCGTACACCAATTTGCCCACATTCGTTCATATTGATAAACATTATAAAAAAATAAATAGGAAAATAATAATAATAAAAAATAATCGTATAGGATCTGAAATAAAAACATAAAATTAAATACGATTTGTTTCCAAGTTATAAAAAAAAGCCACTTCGGCAACTTTATTTGTAAACACACCTGTAATGTTATGATTTAGACATCTGTTAATTAAAAACAAACAAAAAATTCCTAATTTTAATATAATATATTAATATTTGCTATAACCTATTGGTGGGTTTTAAAATTAAAAAAACCAATTAAAAATAAAAAATAATTGAAAAAAATGTAAACAAACTTTTTTATTGGGAATTTCATCTATCAATAATTACTTTAATTAAGAAAAAATCAATTAAGATGAAATTTGATGAGGTCCAGACCTAGCCAGATCGTTTTCTCATCCTCAAAACTGGTTAATAGATTTTGTTTAATCAAAATCGGTAGAGCCGTTTTCAAAATAGAACTAAGATACAATCAAATATATATACAAGCAAATAAATATTTAAAAAACATATTTAATTATTCGTGTCCTTGATTAATAATTAAAGGAATCGTAGGGAGTTGGACAAGAGTAATAAATAAAAATATAAAAAACAATTTTTGCTCGTTTAATAATAGTAGATTTCTTAGGAATATCTCTTTTAGAAACATTAGTTTCGAATAATCTATTTTCCAACCCAAGGTTATCAATTCATCGATTTGTTGTGCTAATACAACCCCAAAAGAACCCGCCCTGAGTACAGTGAGAATTGAACTTTATTGAAAAAAAAAAAAGATTATTCATTAGCGAGGCGACTGAGTATTTAAAATTGGGCGGGGCGTTAAACATTTACTTCTGGCGGATTTATTGTATATTGATCAGGGATTTCTCATATTCTTTATTTATGTCAATATCATTTCTTTTCGAATCTACTAATATTCAAGTATATATTAAAAATCTATTCCATTCAATATTATAATCGTTTAATTGTTTGTTGGAACTAGGAGAAAATCTATCCATAATGGCTGAAATTGCAAATTTGGAACAGAATTATGCAATTTATACAGGTTAGTTTCCTCTGTCAAGGAATATAAATAAAATGTTTTCTTTATTTATTCAATAATTAATTGTCATCTATATTGACCATTGTTAATTTATTATTATTGTTTTCAATTAAACATTTAATCAATAAAAAAATAATTCTTACCTCGAATGGATCAGAATCCAAATCTTGAAATGAAAATAAACAAGAATAAAACCAAGGTCCTAGTATGTACAAAAAAAGAACAAACGAGATAGGAATGCATCAAAATTAACCAAGAAAACCTAGGAGTTAAGGAATTCCGCTACCTAGGAAGTAAAATAACATGGGATGGGAGGAGCGAAAACGAAATTAAATCAAGAATTGCCCAAGCAAAAATGGGGTTTAATTAAAAACATAAACTACTATGCTCCTCCTCAATCAGGTTAGAAAACAGGAAGATGCTATTGAAGACATATGTATGGAGCATAGCCATGTACGGGTGTGAAATCTGGACAATTAAAGAGGAGAGATAAAGAGATTAGAGGCTTTCGAAATGTGGGGATACAGAAGAATGATGAACATCAAATGAATCGATAAAATTAGAAATTAAGTTCTTGGAAGAGTCGGAGAAAGAAGAACCTTGTGGAAGAGTCTGAAGAAGAGAATTATGTGGCACACACTGAGACATGGGGGACTGCTTAGGGGATGATACCTTGGAGGGGGAGGTGGGAAAGAAAAGGGGAAGGCCCAGATCAGAATATTTCAACCAAATAATTGGGGATATGGGATGCGAGACATTTAGAGAGGTCAAACAGCTGGCGGGGGACAGAGTCGAGCGGAGACAGGTGGTTGCGTCAAACTAGTCTTAAGACTGTATACTCAATGATGATGATTTTCTCCACTTTTTTTTGCCCATAGAGGCGCTACAGATCTTGTGTTCGCCTACGGCTGCCCGGCTAGCAGTCCATATGTATATAGTCAAAGATATATATAGAAATTTAATTCTGAATTCGTTCATTTTAATTCACTTGGACTCCAATTTATCTCGCTAGTGTCCATAAGGGCGTTAAACAATTATGTCTAACTAAAAATTGCAATATATTATCTTTTTCAGGTCCACATTTCTTGTGCAGTGAATGCATGACTATGTTCATTAGTGAAGAATTCTTGAACAAACATCAAAAGAAATGTATACATAGGAAATTACATTTAATTTTAAAAAGGAAATTTCAATTGAGAACAAATACATCAACTGATGGTAAGTTCAATCATGTGATTAATAACCTTAGGAGCACTCCCCTACAACTTTTCTTTAAATTCTAATTTTACATTTAGGGAAAGCGCTGTTGGTTTATAGTGAAACATATTAAACACAGGTGTTTTTATAGTGGTGTTTCACAAGTAAAAATAAAAATAAAATTCTTTTTTTTAATTATATTTTTGTAGTTTAATTTAATACTCTATACATATTTCGGGTTTTTAGCCCATCATCAGGAGTTTGAGTTTACAAAAGACTGAAGAAAATATTTAGTTTACCATACAGGGTATGGTCAAGTATTGTAATCGTACATGAAAAAAGTGGCGTTTTTGCTTTTTTTTTCGAAATATCTCAAAAACGGCCGAAACTATTTTGATTAAAAAAATTGAGCGAAACCATGGCGTTTCGGTCTACAAAAAAGACCAAATAAGTGAACATTGAAAAAATTATATTTTTCGAGATAATAATTGTTTTGTCAAAATGTCTGTTAGTTAGTTGGTTACCAAATTTTTGTGGACGAGCTAGCTCAAAAACTAGTGTGAATATCGATATCAAATTTCACACTTAGTTTTGGTGTATTGAGATTAAGAGCTGATTAGATTTTGGTGCATATCGATCCAAAATTAAGGGGGGGGGGGGTTGAAAATTAAAAATCTAGGCCATTTGAGCAAACTCAACCAAATTTTGCATACATAATCCGTGGGTCCACAGAAGTCTAAAAATGCAAAAACTAACGGCCTAAAATGGGGGGGGGGGGGGGTTTAGGGTCAAAAATGAAAATATTAGGCTCTTATACCAAACTCAACCAAATTTTGCATAATCAGTGGCCCCCCAGAAGTCTAAAAAAGGAAACCCCCCTCCCCCTAGATTATTATAAATAATTTTATTAAAAATTAAATATAAGTGAGGGGCCAGGTTGTATGGTAAAGTCAAGTGGATGGCCACATCAGAACGTGTCAGTTTATTTTACATTGTATTGATTTTATACACTAGTTGGGGCTATTATTTTGGAAGAAGGTGTAGGGAAAGGGGTGTGGGGGGGGGGGGGCTATTGGGTGTTGAAAGAAATTGTGTGGACAAATTTTAATGTTTGAGAGGGAGTGGCTTGTTATTAAACCAATTGTCCGAAAACTTGTAGATAGGAGAGTGGGAAACCCCCCGTTCAGCTAAGTTGTCTATGGTCGAAATTTATTTATAAAGGGTTCTCTAGAAATAACTATTAAGGGTATTGAATAAAGGGTTCAAACTATGTGAATGTAGACAAAACTGGAAGGTATGGGGATTAATACAAATGGAACAAAAGGAGACAAAAATTTTTTGTAAAGAATCAATTTCCTCTAAATTATGTTTATTAATAAATCAATTATTGTTGTCTTTGTGGTTTCTAGTTGGTTATTTAGAATGGATTCATTGTGGGCTGTGGCTTTTTTAATTTCAGTGGAATCAATCCAATTTACGTCATTTGGGTGAAAAATGTAGAATAAGGTGGTTTTCTATAGATGGTGAATGATTATTGTCCAATAGAAGATCTGGAAATGCTGAAACGTAATTTAGTGGTTGGGTATTAGGTTTGTCACTGTTCAATTGTAGTTGCTTCAGTGATCTCTTGTGTTCGGCAAGGCGGTCTTTGATGGATCTACCAGTGTGACCAATGTAGAAAGCTTCGCAGTACATTGTAATTTGTAGACACCGCTTTTATCATCTGGGTTAATTTTGTCTATTTTATTGTTTACTAGAGAGGAGGCTAAGTTGTGTCTATTGTAAAGGGCTGGGGTAATATCTAATTTTGCGAAAGTATTAGTTATGGGGTTGGTGAAATTATTAGAATAAAAAGGAAGTTTTTTATAAATTTTCTTTATTGTTCGACTAATGGCCTTTAGGCGGGTCGATATTTGTTTGGCAATGACATTGTCGTAGATATTATTTATGACAAGACGGCGATAATTATTATTTTCAGGTATTTTATGAATCCCTGTTAATTCATGTCTATAATCCTCTGTGTTTAGTGGGATATTAATTAGTCTATGGAACATAGCGTAGAATGCGGAGCATTTAGTGTTGTGAGGATGATTGGAAGAATATGGGATAACTGTGTCAGTGAAACTGGGTTTCCTGTAAATTTGATTTTTTTCTATGATTATTATTAATAATGATTTGAAGGTCGAGAAAGGGGATGGTTTTGTTGACTAATTCACTTGTGAATTGAATTTTTGGATTTAAAGAGTTTGGGTAAGTTTCAAATGGAATGGAGCAAGGCCGAACTTGGACCTCCATCGCGAAAGAAATTCTACCGGCTAAATCTCGGCTCTCTCACTAACACTACTTAACCCATGATATAAAAATTATCTTACCCAACAGAAATTGGCTAAATGGACTAAGCATTCGAAGCCAAAAAAATAAATAAAAATAAACAAGTATATAATATTATAGTAGCCTCTAATAATAATTACTGTTCTGTCCATTTTGAACCAATCTATATATATATATAAAATTAAGATTTTGTCTGTACATTGCTCCAAATCACGCCAAATTTTGGTTGCACAAGTTATGAACGAAAACACCCTCAACAATATTCCTGTCTGTCTGTTCGTATGCCTGTTTCAGTGGTTTCCGAAAAGTTGCTCACGATTCACGTAAAAACGATTTAAGGGATTATTATGAAATTTCATATTTACATCAGGTATCTTCTAACTTACGTTTTAAGCTATATAACGTTTTGATATTTTGACCCCAGAAGGGGGTTTGGGGGGGCGCACAAATGAAAATTTTCAAATAACTCCTAAACTATTAACCCTACGGCAAATTTTATGATAAACAAAGTTGTAGGGGATGTGATTTCTGACAACTTTTGTTTAAAAAAATTTCCCCCAAAAACCACCCAAAAAGGGGGAGGAGGGTGAAAAAATGTAAATTCTTGCCCTTGGAGCAAACTCAACCAAATTTTGTATACATAATCTCTGGGGCTCTAGAGAGCTAGAAAGAGGGGGGGGGGTCAAAAATGAAAATTCTTTCTCTTGGACCAAACTCAACCAAATTTTGTATACATAATCTGGAGGTTGGGCATGATGGTGGGAGTGGGGTTCGTGGGTTAGGGTGCGGATGGAGTGGTGGTGGGGTGCTGGCTGGGTTTAGGGGTGGGTTTTGAGGGCTGGGGGTCCAGGGGGCGTGCCCCTGGCTAGTAAGAGGGCCGCCGAAGGCGGGCCTTGCAGCTAGTAAAGTATAAGACTTAACTAACTGTATTAAACACTAACTACTTTTGTACTTATTTCTAAAATTTATTAAATCGTTTACCACAAAATGAAATAGCAATTTAACTTTGAAAATCAAAATGTAAACAATAAATAAACTCATATCAGCCAATAAAACAATAATTTTACAAAACCAGACTAGAAATAGTTTTCAATATTACATTGAGAGAATTTCTCATTCGCTAACCCTATATAAAATCTAGTGAAATTGGAAAAAATAAAAAAATAAATATAAGTATTTCACACTAAAAAATAAATATAAGTATTTCACACTAAAAAATAAATATAAGTATTTCACACTAAAAAAAAAATAAGCTGACGTGTTCTGATGTGGCCATCCACTTGACTTTACCATACAACCTGGCCCCTCACTTATATTTAATAAAATTTATAATCATGTAGGGGGAGGGAGGGTTAGTTTTTGCATTTTTAGACTCCTAGGGGCACACTGATTATGTATACAAAATTTGGTTGAGTTTGGTAAATTGACAAGATTTTCATTTTTTGCCCCCCCCCCCCCCCCCCCATTTTGGGCAGTTAGTTTTTGCAATTTTATACTTCTGGGGATCCACTGATTATGTCTACAAAATTTGGTTGAGTTTGCTCAAACGACCTAGATTTTTAATTTTTAATCCCCCCCTCCACCCCCTTAATTTTGCGTCGATATGCACCAAAATCTAATCAGCTCTTAATCTTAATGGACCAAAACTACGTGTGAAATTTGGTTTTGATATTCACACTAGTTTTTGAGCTAGCTCGTCCACAAAAATTTGGTAACGCTCAGACTAACTAACTGTTCACTTATTAGAGATTTTTTGTAGAGCGAAATGCCATGGTTTCGCTCAATTATTTTAATCGAAATAGTTTCAGCCGTTTTTGAGATATTTCGAAAAAAAGAAGGAAAAAACCCACTTTTTTCATGCACGATTAAAATACTTGACCATACCCTGTATGGTAAAGTAAAATGAAACCGAAGATACTTTAATTGACAAAGCAATATTTTCTCAAGTTGGTGAATTTTTTGTTGCTGTTAATTAATGAATCAAGATGAATCTATGTTACATGAGTTTTATACAAAACTATAAGTTTCATTAAGATCGTCTTAATAGTTATTTTTTTAAATTTCTAATTACCCTGTATATAATATACTCTTTAAAAATTACAAAAAAGACGACAGTTGGACAGCAATAACTATTTTAATAAAAGGCTGTAAATGGAGTGTACCTATAAATTGTACCTACACTTAAGATCTATTCCTATACTCCTATTTCCATTGTAAATCGTTGCAACCAAGAGTATAGGACCACCGACATTAAATCGAATAAAAATTTTGTTTCGCCTTGAATTTTACTACAAATGCATATTATAAATATATAATTAAAATTGAGAAAAAGAAAGAAATTTGGCTGAAATACTATATCCAAAAGATATTTTTTTATCGTTTATGATTTTGAGAACAATACTAAAAATTAGAGGACGAAGTGAATTTTTTTTTTCAAGATCTCTGTAATTTTTAATGATTTTGTAATTTTGGGTTTGCATGATTTGAACTAGAAAGTTTAAAATTAAAATAGAGATAAATTCAAAGTTGTGTGCCGAATTTCCCAACAATTATTTGTATCTTCACATATTATTATTCAATTTTCTTATAATTTTGTGCTTTTTTTGAACGGGAATTTTTAGAGCTAAAAATGCCCAAATCTAATCAGCAATTCGTTTTGGAAATACAAACAGATTTATCAGAATAACATTCTACGATCTTAGTTTATTGTGGACACAGAGAGACCACACACACACCAACAGGATATCATCCACATACCTCTTCCAGAACTTTATATGTTGGAAGTAGGTGTTATTGGGACTTAAAATAGTATCCTCGAGGTGTAGCATGTAAATTTCAGCTAATAGGGGCATCCCATTGGGAGTCCACCATTTAGTTTGTAGAAAGTGTTATTAAAAAGAAATAATTTTGATCTAGACATAGGTTAATTAATTTTTGAATATCTATTATTTTTGATGGGTCCTGGATGTTTTTCTTAAGAAATTGAGTTAATATATTTTTTAGATCAATGATTGGAATGGAAGGGAATACATTTTTAACATGTTGTATGAGTTATACATTTTAATTTGATTGAGAGAATTTACTAGTTCTATTGAATTTTTAATGGATGTGTGGGGATGAATGTTTCTAACTACAGGTTGTTTAGGTTTTTGCAAATTTTATAGGCAGGGGCATTTATGTAGGAGGCTATGGGTCTAAAGGGGGTATTTTTGGGAGGCCATAAAGAATTCGGATTCATGCATTTGAGATTGAAAGATTCGCGTTTGGTTAGGAGATTATCGGACTATTCATTCAATACTTGCCTGATTTCTAATTTAGATGAAAATGGTCATCTGTCCCTTTGTCCTCCACCTCGGAGACCATTACGACATTCAAGAGGTTAAATATTTATGAGATTTTAGTATTAATTTTATTTATTGATCAATGAATGCTAAATTAATTGCCTAGCACACTATATACCACCCATCTAACAATATTATTAAATGATTTCACAATTGACAATAGCAGAAAATTACAAATGATTTTCTGCTTTATTATACATTTTTTCTCTAATTTAATCTTGTCAATACATTTATTTTTTTCAGACAAAACCACTGAAACTACTGAAGATTATTTCTGTGAGGAATGTTTCTCTGGATTCCTATCATTGTCTGATTTCGAAAGACATATACAGGAAGGCCATTCGGAAGAAGTACTCTTCACAAGTCATCTGAACGATCGGAATTACAGTGCTGAAACCAAATCTGAACTTCTTATTGACATGACACCACAGATTGGCACTGATCTTAAAGTGACTGCTCATAATCGATATCATGGAGTCAAACCGTCTTTATCCTTTCCCACCGTTCTCGAAAAATTGAAATCAAAACAAACCAACCAATGCTTGGGAACTCATTCTAATAACAAACATACAGGAAAACAGTCTATCGTCTGTGATCAATGCCAGAAGGCTTTCTCAAACAAGAATAATCTCAAAAAGCATTTACTTATTCATACAGGCGAAAAGCCTTTCGTCTGTGATCACTGCGAGAAGGCTTTCTCACGGAATGATGAACTCAAAAAGCATTTGATTATTCATACTGGCGAAAAGCCTTTCGTCTGTGACCACTGCGAGAAGGGTTTCTCACGGAAGGACGCCTTAAAAAAACATATGATTATTCATACAGACGAAAAGCCTTTCGTCTGTAATCACTGCGAGAAGGCTTTCTCAAGGAAGGACGACCTCAAAAAGCATTTGTTTATGCATACGGGCGAAAAGCCTTTCGTCTGTGATCACTGCGAGAAGGCTTTCTCACGGAAGGACTTTCTCGAAGGCCATTTACTTATTCATTCAGACAAAAAGTATTTCTTCTGTGATCAATGCGATATGGGTTTTTCACGGAAGGAGGACCTCAAAAAGCATTTTATCATTCATACAGGCGAAAAGCCTTTCGTCTGTAATCACTGCGAGAAGGGTTTCTCACGCAAGGACGCCTTTAAAAAACATTTGATTATTCATACAGGCGAAAAGTCTTTTGTCTGTGATCAATGCGATAAACGTTTCGTAGATAAGACCAGACTCAAAAGGCATTTACTTTTACATACTGGTGTAAAGCCTTATGTCTGTGATCACTGCAATAAGGGTTTTTCACAACAAGGAACTCTCAAAAAGCATTTACTTGTTCATACAGGAGAAAAGCCTTTTGTCTGTGATCACTGTAATAAGGGTTTTTCAAGGAAGGACCACTACAAAAATCATTTGAAAATTCACTCTATTGCTTCTATTACAAATAACTAAATTAAATAAAAATCCGTAATGGTCAAAAGATAAATGAGGTTGCCCAGCTAATTACAAAGTAATGAAATACTAAGCCTTTGAAAGTTATCTCTTACGACAAACAGTCATTTCGATTCAACCGTTGTGTCTAGTTAAACTATTTGTACTTCTTTTGCTTGATAAATAATTAAACAGCTCTTACTCTCTGATATATTCCAATATTTACTATTCCCAAATTTTTTCTTACCATTTTACAGTTGGAAAAAGCCATGGACACTTTTCATAATCTCGCAGAGATTTTGAAGTTATCTAGTACTGATTAAGGTTTTCATACACTTTATTACTTGATTTATTCTTTGGGATTGATCACAAAATTTGATGTCGAACATCCAAAAGTTATAAAAATTATGAAGTCGCTTAACCCTTTGTTTTTGCCAGCCCCTCTGATTATTTTCCTGAAATTTATTTCGAGATGTAAGATATTGTCATCAACTGTTTCGATTATCGATTTTCTGAAGTCGCTATTTAGTCATTTCACTCAAATCGAAACATTTCTTCTTTCCGAAACTAGAGATTGCAGTTATCTAGCAGACTTTTATAAGTAGGACTTTGACCCTGAAATATTAATTTTACCCAAAAATATGAAATTAGATTTGTCTGAATCTAAAAATGTTATCATTGAAAGTTCTGAATTCCTAAAGGGCTTCTTGTCTACTAATAAACACGTCGGTGAATTGAAAGGAAAATTGAATGACAAGGCAATCTATAAGCAAGAAGAGAAAAAATTGATCCTCTAAACCAGTGGTTCCCAACCTGGGGGCGATTCCCCCCCAAGTGGGCGATTTGGGGGCGATGACTTTTCAAAGGGGGGGGATTTAAATAGTACTGAACACCTCACACAATTAGCGAAACTCTTGTTTTACCGGCTACCAAATAAATTGAAATCATGGTATGCTAGGGCCCTAGTAATAAGATAAGTCAATCGGC
Source organism: Forficula auricularia (assembly GCA_024734495.1). Classification (NCBI taxonomy): domain Eukaryota; kingdom Metazoa; phylum Arthropoda; class Insecta; order Dermaptera; family Forficulidae; genus Forficula; species Forficula auricularia. Next base: position 16,590,194 of record JALMQS010000187.1, on the reverse strand, counting down.
TCCTTTGAGCAACAATACTGTTTCCAGGCGAATTGTCGAAGTGGCCACGGACGTTGAATCCAAACTCACCAATTTGTTGAAAAAAAAGTAAATTTGCATTGCAGATTGATGAATCAAGTGTGATTGATAACAAAGCAATTTTATTAGATCATGTGAGGTTTATCAATGAACAAATTGATACGATTACTGAGTTTCTTAACACGTCTGATCCTGTTTTAAGTGAGAATTTGAAGCAACGCAAGTTGGAACTTGCATAAATTACAGATATTTTTGAAAAAAATGAACGAAGTCAATATAAGTGTCAAATTACTTCAATATTAGATTAAGGTATGGGGATTCGAATTTGAATCCTGCACGAAGGTTAACCATGGAAATAATTGCGTTAATAAATTAGTTTTAACAATTTATATTTATTAACAACTTGAAAATTATTTCTATATATATATATATATATATATACAACAAAACTTTTTCTTATTTCAAATACAAACAAACAATAACTCAGCAACAGCTCAACAACAACTTGACTATACTCTATAACAATAACTTAAAAACTAACTTCTTTGTCCCAAAAACATGCCATCTCATTTTTCGAAGTTCAGAGGTGCCAACTCACAGAGTGGCTCATCCAAAAACCCTACATCAAACTCGAGTCGCGAATTTGGAGCCATTCTCTCTTGACAATAAGGCTTCAAGGAAACAAGAAGAACGTCTATGATCTTAATTAATTATTTCACTTCTTTATTCTTAAAAAAATCTATAAAAAATGTACAAAACTGCTTTATTATTTACACTTTACTTCAAATTAAAATTAGGCATTCAATGAAAATGAAAAGGGGGCGATAGGTATTAGTCAACCTACAGAAAGGGAAGATGGGCCACAAAAGGTTGGGAACCACTGCTCTAAACTGTGGTGACCGTTCATTAATTGTTTTATAATAATTAAAATAACAGCAAATTTTTTAAACAACTATCTTCAAAACGTTTATTTTAACTCCAAACGTTTCATTGCAAAATTTGTCTCTTTATCAATAAAATTTTTATATTCAAAAAGAAAAATGAAAACAATTTGCTTTTTCTAAGATTTCAAAATTTAAGTGAAGCTTTTTAAATATTAGAAAATGCAACTTTTTTCTTTTTGGATTAAAAAATTACAGTACCTGGAGCCACCGAGCGTTGCTCGGCAACTTTTTGCTTCAGTTAAAAGTTATATAATAATATTATTTTCAATTTAGAATTCTGATAAAAACCACCCCGTCACTGCACCCCACCACCCGCAAACCGCCCCCTGGACCCCCACCCGCCGAACCCCTCACTCCACCAACCCCGCACCCCACCTTCTGCACCCCCACCCCCACTTTTTGCATTTCTAGTTTTCTAGTGGCCCACTGATTATGTATATATATATAGGTATATAAATAAATTCCGTATAATTTTATTTTTAATTAAATAACAAAATATCGAGTTTTAATAATCAATTAAATTGGCATATTCTAATATATATAATATTTGTTATTAACTCTTTGTGGGATTTAATACTTGAATTTATAATCAATTAAATTGTTTAATTTTAAAATATGTGACCTTCTAAAGTTTATCGTTTTATAACAATATTCTTTATTTTTCCAGCGAGGTTCCCCTTATTGATAGATTATCTAACAAGTTAATTAACAATGTCACCACTGACACAAAGTATATAATAAGGCTGATTGTAAAATATGCAATAAAAGCTACTCTCGCAAGGGCCGAACCACCTCGTCTTTAAAAAATCATCTAAAGTCGAATGTTAATAATTACTTTATCATTGTTTTAATTCTTCATTCATATACTATATTTATATAAGATCTTAAACATCCGCATCCGCGGATGTGAGCCTTCAAAAATCCGCATTCACATCCGCGGTTGTGAAAAAATCGGCATCCGCAACATCCCTGATGGAAACTCCAACGATAGTTAATAAAACCAAATTAATTTAAGGTATTTGTTTCGCGACAATACTAGCAAAAAGTTAATGCTAGAGTATATAGAACAGACAATAAGGAATCATCAATTTTCGACGCGCCCTTGCGTTTTTCACAGCATATGGACTATATAGTTAGTAGGGCTAGAAGAACTCTGGGTATTGTTAGATGAGCTGGATGGGATTCCCAATCGTGTGGGATCCTGGGATTTTCTTCCCTTGAAAGTAGAAGGGAAATTTTTGATCTCAGATTTTTCATGGGGGCCCCCCACGGTAGTCTGGCGATCCCAGGACTGGATATCTTTTACAGAGTGCCTCGCCCTGGTTTGAGACGGTTCGAGAGATTTTACTCGGAGGGACCCGGAGTGCTATCGCCGATTGCCAGATGTATCGTGACGGCTAATAATAATGACCACCTTATTGATTTCTTGTGATGAGATGGCACAGCCCATCCCTTTTTTCAGCCTTGATCTATTTATTTAATATTTTACCCAGTAGCCTATATTCCCAGTCTTGACCATGGCGGTTTTCTGCCTATTTATTTATTTATTATCTTTTATTCCTTGACTACGGCAACTTCCTGTCTACTTATTTATTTATCTGTTTTTTAAATTATTTATTTTTAAATAAATTAACAACAATTCAAACCCAGTGACATATTCTAACTATTTATTGTTTGTTTTATTTATTTGATTATTTATTCTTCCCAGTGTATTTATTTATTTTTATTGTTTGGACGACATGCGGTATTCCCTTTTTTTTTGTTATTATTATTATTATTATTTTATTCTTGGTCGCATCATACTAAGGTTTCATACCGTTCTGCTGTGACCACACCCTGAGCCACTCAACCGGATCCTGAGTGGGAGGGCTATAAGGGAAGATGTGGAGTCCCTATATTAATTCAAAAGCCTAAAACTTTTTGCTGTTTATGTACCACTACTAGCTAATCCCGTGCTTGTTTGACAAATCTGGCAACACTGTCCGAGCTTGTATATATTTTATTATAGAAATATCAGATAAAGTACATTATAAAGGAAGATTTATAAAACAAAAAGTTCTTAATAAGCGATTGAAAGCTGTTCCGGCAATGGCTGAAGCGGAAAAACGTCAAACAAATTACTTAAGTTAACTCACTTTTTAGGTTAAATAAATGCGTTGTTGCCAGCTTGTTTTTAGTGTAAATTTTTCATTATACATATTTCATTATTTATTCATTCTTCTTTTAAGTGCCATATCAGGACTCCCTGACGTTTTGGCTCCTCTCCATATATACCTGTGCTGAGTGTGTTTAGCAGTTTTTTTACACAGATATACGGGACCTACTTTTTAATTCCGGTTCCGAAAACCTAGTTAGGAGAGGTTACTAGGCAATTATACTCTTGCTAGATTGCCATTGCTTTCCAAGAGGAGGCGACTGTAAATATCTGATCTGCCGAGACTCAATCTCGAACCAGCGACCCTTTTTTAAAACTTTAAAAACATTTATTTACAAATAATACAGTAGGTTTTCTATAAGGTTACAGATTTTATACATATGTTTTATAATTAGTTTCTATGTGCATTCTCCTGCCTAGTACATTAAGGCTTATACTGCTTTTTTTTTTTTGCTGCTTAGGCTTTAGATATTTAAGGTTTATTTAGAATAATCAGTGTTATGTTCATTGATTATATAAAGTTGTTGGTTTTTAAGATGTTTTCGACTATTTATTTTACAGGAAAAGTTACAAGAACAAAAACCTGTTTTCTGTTTTTCTGTATTTTTTTTTTTAATAGAATAAAAATAAAAATGTTTATATTATATTATTAGTATTTAAATTATACCTATTTTCTTGTATATGTTTGTGTACACTTTGGGGTTTTCCCCCGTTGTGTCTCTTAGTCTTTTGGGTATATCTCTTGTCAGTTTGTTGTGTTTTAATTGAGTCTCATAGAAAGTTTTCGAGATTTTGATTATCAAATCATCTATCCTTTCTATTTGACTCAATTTCTGCAAGACGGATATTTTTGTGTCTCTTCCTCGGTTGTTAATTAGTCGTAGACATTTGTTTTGATATATCTGTAGTGGTTTGAAAGTTGTTTTGCTTAGGTACATGACACCAGGCGGGTGCAGCATATGTCCGTGTAGGTCTTAATATTGTGGTGTAGATTAGTTTTTTATTTTTTTGAGTTAAGAAGGAGTCTCTAGGTAGTAGTGGGAATAGTGTTTTCATATTGGCGTACGCTTTTCTGAGGGAGTCCAGCAACCCGACACTCTGACCACTGACCCACAGTCGTCGCCTTTATTCCTTATTATTATCTCAGAAACCGTGTTGTAACTATGAATTAAAATTTTCTTAAAAAATGTATTAGTTATTGTTTAATGTTGGTTTAGTTTTTTATAAAAATGGTAAGAAGAGTTTCTTAATTATAATTAAATATGTATGTAAACTTTCCGATATTTTATTTATTTTTTTATTTATTTATTCATTCATAATTCTTACAATTTAACTTTACACAATGCTCTGAGGCAGTTTGCCTAGTATTGTGCCCCGTATAGTGCAATGTATAAGAGTGAAAAACTATCTTTGAAATTTAATATTTCCGGAACTATGTATATTGTTCATAAATTTCGTTTTGGCACCAATCGATGCACAAAGTATTTAAATAATAATTTGTCTAAATTCCAGAGAAAACCACAATCCGTGAATCTAACAAATTTAAATTTCCTCATAAATGATACCCATTTATTATTATTGTGGATACTTAGTTTTGTGATCTAAATGATTTCATATGTAAATACAATATAAATATTACAATGGCTTAATTTTAATGACGATAAAAATTCTGTATTATCTAATACTTACCTTTCGTGCTTTCTCTTTTGTAAGTAATTTTTTTTTAATTACTACTGTAGCATCGGGTGTTAGTTTTTTTTTATAAATTTCCAGTAATAGACTGTAACTCTCATTCTTCCTGTCTCTATTTGCGTAATTTTTATCTTCAATTATAAAGAAATGATAATTTGACTAAAAAGAGATACGGTATATCTTATTCATTGATCATATTGTTTATATTTATAAATATAAACAATATGTGGGATCAATTAGGCAGCGCTTTCATGATCATCAAATAAAAATAATTATATTAGGGATATATATAAAATCTGATTGTTTATCAATTAAGATATTTATATTATAGTAATGAAGCTGTTGAAGCTTTTATTTTTGTGATTAATGTTATTAAAATTTCAATTTTTAAATATTTACTTATATATTTCCTTAAAATTTTTACTATGGATATATCCATTTGTTTCTCTATCAACTATTCTACTTATTTAGGGTGGCCACAGACCCAGAAAACCTAGAATTTTCAGGGAATTTAATTGTAATTAATATATTTTAAAGAAATTTCAAATAATTATTTTAATTATATAACATTTTTATTCAGTCGTAAAAATTTCAACTTTTAACTCGTATATTTTATAATTATAATTATAATATAATTTCTAACCCAATGTTGCCAATTCATAGATTTTTGGTGTTAATACACCCCCAAAAGAACCCGCCTTGAGTACCTACATTAAAAATTGAACTTTATTGGTAAACAAAATTATTCATTAGCGAGCCAATTCAGTATTTAATATTGCATTTATTTAAAATTGGGTGGGACGTTAACCATTGAGTGACCTGACATCTGGGACAGTAAAACTTTGCATCTGACGGATTTAATGTTATAATTTGGAAAGAAAGAAACAATGATTTCTTAAATTCATTATTTACCTTCATGATAATTCCTTTCAAATCTACTAATATTCAAATACATAATTTTATTCCATTCAATATTATAATCGTTTAATTGTTTGTTTGAATTTAAAGAAAATCTATCCATAATGGCTGAAATTGAAAACTTTGAACAGAATTATCCAATTTATACAGGCAAGTTTCCTCTGTCATGGAATATAAAGAAAATGTTTTCTTTATTTATTCAATAATTAATTGTCATCTATAATTGAACATTGTTAATTTATTAATATTGTTTTCAATTAAACAGTTAATTAGTAAATAATTCATTCTTATCTCGAATGGATCAGAATCCAAATCTTGTACAGGTGGTTATATTTCATGAATTTATTTTTAATTATATTATAATTCACTCTTTATTAATTATTTTAGTTTTAAATAAAAAAAATAATTAGTATAATTATAATGAACTTGCAATACGTTCAGTTTCGCTCTTCCCTCATCATCATTGAGTATACAGTCCTAAGACTGGTTTGACGCAACCACCTGTCTCCACTCGGCTCTGTCCTGTCCCGCGCCCCTGATATTCACTTCGATTCGAATCCCCTGAAAATGTGTGACAGCCTATCCATGTTGGGCGTCTCTGTCGCATCTGACCTGTCTTGGAATGAACACATCTCCTCTGTGGCGAAATCTGCAGCAAGGAAGATTGGCTTCTTATTCAGGTCCAAGCGATTTTACAAGCCCCCTCACCTTCTCACCATCTACAAGGCCCAAATCCGGCCCTGTCTCGAATACGGCTCTCATCTATGGAGAGGAGCCTCTAAATATTCTATTGCTACCCTGGATGCAATTCAGAAACGAGCCGTCAGGCTAATTGACGATTCTACCCTCACCGACTCCCTCGACTCGCTGGCTCATCGAAGAGATGTCTCTGCCCTTTCCCTTTTCTATAGATACTATCACGGCAGATGCTCTGATGAGATAAAATCAATAGTTCCCCCCCAAAGCATGCTTTGCGCGTAGCACGCGTTTTGCCGACTCCCAACACTCTTTCGCGGTCAAATTAGAAAATTGCCGGACCACTTCATTCGCGAATACATATATCCCCATGACTTCAAGGAACTGGAACTCTCTCCCAGCCTCCATCTTTCCCAGCACTTATAATCTTCAAACCTTCAAAACCCGAGTGCATAAACACCTACGTCTTCACCCTCTCACTTAATCAACTTTCCCTTCTCTTCGGTAATGCAAGGGTCTTTCGAGATCCATAGGGGCTGCATCTTTACTGGTGCACCCCTTCTTGCATTCGATTGCATTAAAAAAAAAAAGCTGTTTGACCTCTCTAAATGTCTGGCATCCCATATCCCCAATTATTTGGTTGAAATATTCTAATCTGGGCCTTCCTCTTCCCCTTTTCTTTCCCACCTCCGCCTCCAAGGTATCATCCCCTAAGCAGTCCCCCCATGTCTCAGTGTGTGCCACATCATTCTCTTCTTCAGACTCTTCCACAAGGTTCTTCTTTCTCCGACTCTTCCAAGAACTTCTTCATTTCTAATTTTATCCATTCATTTGATGTTCATCATTCTTCTGTAGCACCACATTTCGAAATCCTCTAATCTCTTTCTCTCCGCTTTTCTAAATGTCCAGGTTTCACACCCATATATGGCTATGCTCCATACATATGTCTTCAATAGCATCTTCCTGTTTTCTAACCTGATTGAAGAGGAGCATAGTAGTTTATGTTTTTAATTAAACCCCATTTTTGCTTGGGCAATTCTTGATTTAATTTCGTTTTCGCTTCTCCCATCCCATGTTATTTTACTTCCTAGGTAGCGGAATTCCTTAACTCCTTCTAGGTTTTCTTCGTTAATTTTGATGCATTCCTGTTTGTTCTTTTTTTTGTACATACTAGGACCTTGGTTTTATTCTTGTTTATTTTCATTTTGATTTCTTCTATTAGGATTTGGTTAATTCCATTCAGGGCGTCCTCTAATTCTTTTTTTGTTGCTTCCTAGAAGGGCAATGTCATCGGCAAATCTTAACATAGCGATCTTTTGACCTTGGATTTCGATACCTGTATCAATTTTGTCTTTCAATTCTTTTATGGCTTCTTCTATGTATAAGTTGAAAATCATGTGTGACAGCACATATCCTTGTCTTACACCTTTTTTTATTTTAACATCTCTTTGCTCATCTCCAATATTTATTATTGCCGTCTGGTTTTGGTATAGATTGTAGATTAGTCTTCTCTCCCTAAATTTTATTCCCGCCTGTTATAAGATTATATATATTATTATATATATATATATATAGAAATTTAATTGAATCAAGTCCGAATTCGTTCATTTAAATTCGATTTTAGCTTGCTATGTCTATGGGGGCGTTAAATATTTATATCTAACTAAAAATTGCAATATATTATCTTTTTCAGGGCCACATTTCTTGTGTAGTGAATGCATGACTATGTTCATTAGTGAAGAATTCCTGAACAAGCATCAAAAGAAATGTATACATAGGAAATTACATTTAATTTTAAATATCAAACTTCAATTGAGAACAAATACATCAGCTGATGGTAAGTTCATTCATGTGATTAATAACCTTAGGAGCACTCCCCTACAACTTTTCTTTAAATTCTAATTTAAATGAAATTAAGACTTTCTTCGTTTGTCCTCCATTTCGGAGACCATTAGGACATTCAGGAGATTACATTTTTATGGGATTTTAGTATTACTTTTTTTATTGTACAATGAATGCTAAATTAATTGCCTAGCACACTATATACCACCCATATAACGATAATATTAAATTATTTCACAATTTACAATAGCAGAAAATTACAATTGATTTTCTGCTTTATTATAAATTTTTTCTCTAATATAATCTTGTCAATATATTTATTTATTTTATTTTCCAGACACAACTAATGAAACTAATGAAGATTATTTCTGTGAGGAGTGTTTGTCTGGATTCCTATCATTATCTGAATTCCAAAGACATATACAGGAAGGCCATTCGGACGAAGTACTCTTTACAAGTCGTTTTTCACACAAGAATAATCTCAAAAAGCATTTATTGATTCATGCCGACGAAAAGTCTTTCGTCTGTGATCAATGCGATAAAAGTTTCTCCACTAACACTAGACTCAAACGGCATTTACTTTGTCATTCCGGCGAAAAGTCTTTCGTCTGTGATCACTGCCATAAGCGTTTCAGCCGAAAAGATCATCTCAAAAAGCATTTGATTATTCATACAGAGGAAAAGCCTTTCGTATGTGATCAATGCGACAAGAGTTTCTCACGGAAGGACCATCTCGAAAGCCATTTGATTATTCATACAGTCGAAAAGCCTTTCGCCTGTGATCAATGCGAGAAGAATTTCTCACGAAAGAATAAACTCAAAATGCATTTATTAACTCATACCGGCGCAAAGCCTTTCGTCTGTGATCAATGCAATAAGGGTTTTTCACGGAAGGACGACCTCAAAAAGCATTTGATTATTCATACAGGCGAAAAGCCTTTTATCTGTGATCAATGCAATAAGGGTTTTTCAGAAAAAGGATCTCTCAAAAAGCATTCGAAAATCCACTCCAAGAAAATTGACGTTATTGCTTCTATTACAAATATCTAAATTAAATAAAAATCAAAAATGGCCAACAGATAAATGAGGTTGCCCATGCAGCTAATTACAAGGCAATTATATAAATATTTAATTAATCATATAAAACAATTTTAATAATTAATTTTATTAATAATGTTTTTAATATTGATTCCATTTATCCCCGTTTTGGGCTTTTGGTACAGATATATTACGTCACTCGATAAGTCTCTTGTCTGACACATAGATGGCTACATTGTTGACAGACCCACGTGATTTCCGGGTAGTACTAACCTTCAAACAGTTCGGGTCAAAATTTCATAGCATTCTGACCGTTAGTTTAGTGGTTACAGTCGTTTTAGTGACCCTAGTTTTGTAATTTTCAAGACATTGGATAGAAAGGAATTTCGTGTGTTGATTAAAGATGTTTTTTGATGTGGAAAATACTGTTGTAGCCAAGCAGTGGCTTGATATGCATTATGGGGACTCTGCACCAGGGAAATCAACTATTATTGATTGGTTTGCTGAATTTAAACGAGCTCCACAAGCACCGATGATGCTGAACGCTCGGATCGTCCAAAAACGGCAGTTGTTCAGGAAAACATAAAAAATGTCCACAAAATAGTTTTAAAAGACCCTAGATAGCTGATACCTTGAAGATATCAGAAGATAGTGTCTTTATTTATTTATTTATTTATTATTATTAGACGGACTAAAGTCCTTTTACACTATATATTTACAATAATTTTTTTTTTTTTTTTAAATATAAATCCAAGAATATGTAATGAACATAAACATTATATATATGTACATACACATACACATATATATGTATATATATATATATATATATCATCATCATTGAGTATACAGTCCTAAGACTGGTTTGATGCAACAATCCGTCTCCACTCGACTCTGTCCTCCGCCAGCTGTTTAACCTCTCTAAATGTCTGGCATCCCATATCCCCAATTATTTGGTTGAAATATTCTAATCTGGGTCTTCCCCTTCCCCTTTTCTTTCCCACCTCCCCCTCCAAGATATCCCTAAGCAGTCCCCCATGTCTCAGTGTGTGCCCCATCATCTGACCTCTTCTCTTCTTCAGACTCTTCCACAAGGTTCTTCTTTCTCCGATTTTTCCAAGAACTTCTTCATTTGTGATTTTATCCATCCATTTGATATTCATCATTCTTCTGTAGCACCACATTTCGAAAGCCTCCAATCTCTTTCTCTCCGCTTTTCCAATTGTCCAGGTTTCACACCCGTACATGGCTATGCTCCATACATATGTCTTCAATAGCAACTTCCTGTTTGCTAAGCTGATTGAGGAGGAGCATAGTAGTTTTTGTTTTGAATTAAACCCCATTTTTGCTTGGGCAATTCTTGATTTAATTTCGTTTTTGCTCCTCCCATCCCATGTTATTTTACTTCCTAGGTAGCGGAATTCCTTAACTCCTTCTAGGTTTTTCTTGGTTAATTTTGATGCATTCCTGTCTCGTTTGTTCTTTTTTTGTACATACTAGGACCTTGGTTTTATTCTTGTTTATTTTCATTTTGATTTCTTCTATTAGGATTTGGTTAATTCCATTCAAGGCGTCCTCTAATTCTTTTTTATTGCTTCCTAGAAGGGCAATGTCATCGGCAAATCTTAACATAGCGATCTTTTGACCTTGGATTTCTATACCTGTATCAATTTTGTCTTTGAATTCTTTAATCGCTTCTTCTATGTATAAGTTGAAAATCATGGGTGACAGCACACATCCTTGTCTTACACCTTTTTTTATTTTGGCTTCTCTTTGTTCATCACCAATATTTATAATTGCCGTCTGGTTTTGATATAGATTGTAGATTAGTCTTCTCTCTCTGAATTTTATTCCCGCCTGTTTTAATATTTTAAACATAATTTCCCAATTGACGTTATCGAATGCTTTTTCTAGGTCTATGAATCCGATGTAGACAGATTCTTCCCTGATAAAAGCCCTTTCTATTATTAGTCTAAGAGAGAGAATTGCTTCTCGGGTGCCTCTGTTTCTTCTAAAGCCGAACTGGTCTTCCCCCAGATTTTCTTCAACTCTTTGTTCTATTCTTCTTTGGATTATTTTGGTTAGGATTTTGGAGGCATGTGAGGTTAGGCTAATGGTCCTGAAATTTTCACATTTATCCGCGCCTGTCTTTTTGGGAAGTGTGACTATTTTGTTTTTTTCGAAATCTTTTGGGATGATTCCCAATTTATAGATTTTGCTAATTAGTTCAAAAAGTTTGTCACGTGCCTTTTCTCCAGAGTTCTTTAGGATTTCAGCTTGTATATTGTCTATTCCGGGTGCTCTATTATTTTTTAGTTCCTTCAAAGCTGTCTCGAATTCTGACCTGAGTATGGGGTCTCCTAATTCGTTTTCGTCCACAGATTCTTCTTCTTCTATTGGGTTCATTGTTTTTTCTTCTCCATAGAGTTCTTCTAGGTGTTCCTTCCATCTATTTGCCTGTTCGTTTTCGTTTAGAATAATGTGGCCTCCTTTATCTCTTATGTTCTTGCTTTTTGGCTTGTCTTCTTGAAAATTTCTTTTTATTGCCCTATAGGCTACATCAACTTTTCCCAATACTAGATTTTCGTTGACTTCTTTACATTTTTCTTGAATCATTTTTTCTTTTGCTTTTCTACATTCTCTTATAACTTTCCATCTTAATTTTTTATATGTTTCTTTCCCTTCTTCGTCTTTTCTGTTCTTAAATTTTCTTCGTTCGTCAATCAGTTGCCGTATTTCGTCTGTTACCCATGGCTTTTTAATTTCGTTTTTCTTTGATTGAAGGACTTCGTTAGCTGTTTCGGTCAGGCTTGATTTCATGTCATTCCATTCTTGTTCGATTTCATCTTCTTTATTATTTGTGTGTGTTTTTTCTTCCAGTTTCTTATTCATTACGTTTTCGAAGAGTTTTTGGGTTTCCTTATTTTTTAATTTAGATATATCCCAGTTTTTTCGCGACCGCCCCTTTTTTATTAGTTTTTTAAATTTTAGTTGGCATTTCATCGCAATTAGATTGTGATCACTAGCTATATCAGCCCCAGGATAACTTTTGCAGTCCTTTAATTGATTTCTGAATCTTTGTCTGACTAATATGTAATCTATTTGAAATCTCCCCTTGTCTAACGGCATTTTCCACGTGTAGATCCTTCTTGGATGGTGTTGGAAGAGTGTGTTTGCTACTACTAGACTGTGCTTACTGCAAAATTCAATTAATCTTTCGCCCCTTTCATTCCTATTTCCTAGACCGTGTTCGCCCACCACTTTTCCTTCTTTGCCTTTTCCTACTCTTGCATTCCAATCCCCCATAATTATTAAATTTTCATCCCCTTTAACGCGCTTCATCAGGTTTTCAATTTGTTCGTACATTTCTTCTATATCTTGGTCCTCATATGATGTAGTAGGCATGTATACCTGGATTATCACAGTATCTTTCGGTTTCGAATCCACTGTAATCATAACAATCCTTTCGCTTACCTGTAGATAATTCTTTACCCTTTGCCCTATTTTTTTATTCATAATAATGCCCACTCCTGCCCTCCCATTTTGCCCCCCCGTGTGAATGATTCTATGGCTGTTTTCGAACCAAAAATCTCCCTCTTCTGGATATCTCATTTCACTAATCCCAATAATGTCCAATTTGTGTCTATCCATTTCCCGCTTTAAATTCACTAGTTTATCGTCTCCCCTTAGCGTCTTAACATTCCACGCTCCGACTCGTAGAAAGTCATTATTTATTTTTCCCTTTATGATGGTCTCTCCTCGGGTAGCCCCTTCCCGGAGATCCGAACGAGGGGCTAGTTTACCTCCGGAATTCTTTACTCGAAGAGAAATCGTCATGTTGCATATTCTCGGGATTTGTAATGTGGTGGTTTCCCGTTGCCTTCCACATGTTGAAGAGAAGAAAAATGAAAAAGGAAATCAACTCCTAGCACTCGAAAACCTAATAGCGTCGGAGTCGGTAAAAAAAAAAAAAAAAAAAACAAGAGTTGGCCAAGGGAGGCCGTATAGGAGAGAGAAAAGAGAAGCCTGACACAAGTAAGTGGAAGCAATGTCAGACTTAGCTCGGATAACCCCGTGGTCGCAATCCACGTACTCATCAGAAATGAGTTCCTGAGGCATGTCTATCAGGAAGAAAACTTGTATCTACATTTGGATTTTTCCTCATTTTTTTTGCTACAGGTTTTTGGGATGCATTAGAATCATTTTCATCCTCTTCTTCTCCATCTTCATCTTCGAAAGTGAATGTCAATGCTTTAATTTGTCGTTTTTGTCGATTTGTTTCTGCTTTTTTAACTTCAAGAATTCTCATTTTTTCTTGATCTTTCTTTTTTTTCTTTTTCAGCTAATTTTCTCTTTCTTTGTTCAATAATGTCCCCTTGTTTCACCTTCATTTCCTTAAGGGTCACTAATCCAATAGTAGAACTCTTTATCTGTTCCTCCATATATATATATACATGCATATACACACAAATACACACACACATACATATATATATATATATATATATATATATATATATATATATACAATAATCTTAAATATACAATTTTACATGAAAATTTGGGCATGCGCAAGTTGATTTCGAAGTGGGTGCCGCGTTTGCTCACACCGGACCACAAACAACAACGCGTCGACAGAGTGCTGTTTGGAGCCGTTCAAGTGAAATAAAAAAGATTTCTTGCGTCGGTCTGTGACAATAGATGAAACATGGATCCACCACTACATGCCTGAATCAAAAAGATCGTCAGCTGAGTGGACAGCAGCCGATGAAAGTCGTCCAAAGCGACCAAAAACTCAAAAGTCGGTTGACAAGATTTTGGCATTCGTATTTTGGGACGCGGTGGAATTTTATTAATTGATTATCTTGAGAAAGGCAAAACTATCAATAGTGAATATTACATGGCATTATTGGATCGATTGAGTGCAGAAATCAAGAAAAAACTGCCCCACATGCAAAAGAACAAAGTGCTGTTTCACCATATTATTTTAACGTTAATAATATATTCTAATGATACAATCATATTCAAATTTGTTCATTTAAAATATATGTAAAATTTTAATAAATATATATTTAGTTCATATTAATGTACAATAAATATTTTTTGTAATATCCCCCCCCCCGTCATAAACGGTACTTGTCTACGGCCGAATTTTTAATCACAATAACACCTGCTTTTATAAAGGCCTCGTAAGAAAGATATCTTTACAGGTGGATTTTAAGGGTAAATAATAAGAGGTAAGACCTTTTTAGGACCCACAGGGCGGGTAAGAGGCGTCTGTCTGCATAAGAAATTTAGCCCCCTTTTCTTTGATACAAAATTTGTAAATTAAACAAATTAATTAATTTCAATTCAAAAAATATTTATTTAGTTGCTAAATAATATCTTTGTATTTATTTATTGTTTTTTGACCGGAATTTGAAAATTGTGTTTAAATGGCCACCCTGTTAAGGTAGTTGTTCCGCCGAATGCGTTTTCTTAGGATTTTTTTGAAATTTATACAGATTATTATTTAAATACTTCTGCATCGATTGGTGGGAAAACGAAATTTATGAACAATATAGTTCCGGAGATATTAAATTCCAAAGATAGAGTTTTTCACTCTTATACATTGCACTATACGGGATATCGGAAAGTTTACATACATATATTTAATTATAATTAAGAAACTCTTCTTACCATGGTTATAAAAAACTAAACCAACATTAAACAATAACCAATACATATTTTAAGACAATTTTGATTCATAGTTACAACACAGTTTCTGAGAAAATAAGGAATAGATAATGAAAATTGTATAAAAAAATTTACACTAAAAACAATTTGGCAACAGCGCATTTATTTAACCAGCGAAAGATGTAGCGCTAGATTTTTTCGAAATTAAAATTTTCATAAGGTGTAACGTAGGCGTGGATTACATTTGTTAAAAAATAACAAAACGATTTTTATAGAAATTTAAAATGTATTTTATCTGTCATTTTAATATAAAAATATTCAATCTCTTACAATGGTGCCAAATTTGTCAAACGAGCAGGGGATTGGCTAGTGGTGGTACATAAACCACAAAAAGTTTTGGGCTTAGGTAGAGTATATAGAACAGACAATAAGGATTCATAAATCATAAGCCTAAAACTTTTTGCTCTTTATCTACCACCACTAGCCTATCCCGTGCTCGTTTGACAAATCTTGCAACAATGTCTTGTTTTCTACATTTGATTCAATCACGAATTTTTTTATTTTTATTTTTTTATTTTTAAATCAATAGACGGACAAAAGTGTCCAGGCTTGTATATATTTTATCATAGAAATGACAGATAAAATACATTATAAAGGTCGATTTATAAAACAAAAAGTTATTAATAAGCGATTAAAAGTTGTTGCGACAATGGCTGAAGCGAAAAAAACGTCAAAAAATTACCAAAGTTAACCCACTTTTTAAGTTAAATAAATGCATTGTTGCCAGCTTGTTTTTAGTGTAAATTTTTTATTATACATTTTTCATTATAAATTCATTATTATCTCAGAAACTGTGTTGTAATTATGAATTAAAATATTCTTCGAAAAATGTATTGGTTATTGTTTAATGTTGGTTTAGTTTTTCATAACTATTGTAAGAAGAGTTTCTTAATTATAATTGAATATGTATGTAAATTTTCCGATATCCCGTATAGTGCAATGTATAAGAAACTCTGAAAAACTCTCTTAATTTAATATTTCCGGAGCAATATTGTTCATAAATTTCGTTTTGCCACCAATCTATGCAGAAGTATTTAAATAATAATCTGGAAGATTTATTAAACAAAAAGTTCTTAATAACCGATTGAAAGCTGTTGCGACAATGGCTGAAGCGAAAAAACGTCAAAAAAGTACTAGAGCTAACCCACTTTTTAGGTTAAATAAAAGCGTTGTTGCCAGCTTGTTTTTAGTGTAAATTTTTCGTTATTTATTCATTATTATCTCAGAAACTGTGTTGTAACTATGAATTAAAATTTTCTTAAATAATGTATTAGTTATTGTATAATGTTGGTTTAGTTTTTTATAACAGTGGTAAGAAGAGTTTCTTAATTATAATTAAATATGTTTGTAAACTTTCCGATATCGTGCAATGTATAAGAGTCTGAAAAACTCTCTCTTAATTTAATATCTCAGGAACTAAATTGTTCATAAACTTCGTTTTGCCACCAATCGATGCAGAAGTATTTAAATATCTAATAATCTGTCTAAATTTTAAAAAATTCTAAGAAAATCCATATGGTGAAACAATTACCTTAAAGAGAAAACCACCATCCGTGAATCTAACAAATTTAAATTTCCTCATAAATGATACACATTTATTTATTATTATTGTGGATACTTAGTTTTGTGATCTAAATGATTTCATACGTAAATACAATATAAATAAATATTACAATGGTTTAATTTTAATGACGATAAAAATTCTGTATTATCTAATACTTACCTTTCGTGCTTTCTCTTTTGTAAAAGGGCCTCGCATATTCTCCAATATTTTTTTTTAATAACTACTACTGTAGCATCGGGTGTTAGATTTTTTTTTTATAAATTTCCAGTAACTCTCATTCCTCCAGTCTCTATTTGCGTAATTTTTATCTTCAATTATAAAGAAATGATAATTTGACTAAAAAGAGATACGGTATATCTCATTCATTGATCATTGTTTATATTTATAAATATAAACAATATGTGGGATCAATTAGGCAGCGCTTTCATGATCATCAAATAAAAATAATATATTAGGGATATATATAGAATCTGATTGTTTATCAATTAAAATATTTATATTAGTAATGAAGCTGTTGAAGCTTTTAGTTTTGTTATTAATTTTATTAAAATTTCAATTTTTAAATATTTATATATCAAAATTTCCTTAAAATTGATAGAGATTTTCTTTAGGAGACGGACTGGTATAAATATAATTGGATGTTGATGAAAGTTAGTTCACGGTATGCAAAATAGACTATGAGTTTTATTATTTTACATTTTATTTGTTAAACCTGTTTAACAACCTGTTTAACAAATAAATGTAAAATAATAAAACTCTATAGTCTTATTTTCTACAACCACCGTGACTTTTCATCAACATCCAATTACATTCCTTAAAATTATTTCTATGGATATCTATTTATTTTTCTATCAACTATTCTATACATAATACTAGGGTGGCCACAGACCTGGATTACCTGGAATTATCAGGAATTTAATGCAACCTGGAAATATATGGGAATTTAATTGTAATTATACATTTTTCATTATAAATTCATTATTATTTCAGAAACTGTGTTTTAACTATGAATTAAAATTTACTTAGAAAAATGTATTAGTTATTGTTTAATGTAGGTATAGTTTTTTATAACCATGGTAAGAAGTGTTTCTTAATTATAATTAAATATATATGTAATCTTTCCGATATCCCGTATAGTGTAATGTACTATAAGAGTCAGAAAAATTCTATCTTTGAAATTTAATATCTCCGGAACTGTAATGTTCATAAATTTTGTTTTGCCACCAGTATTTAAATAATAATTTGTCTAAATTTCAAAAAAAATCCTAAGAAAACCCATATGGTGAAACAACTACCTTAAAGAAAAAAAATTGTAATTCTCATCTTTTATATTCGCTCAAAACAGCTTTATCATACTTTGACTTATATAAATAAGTACTGAATACATAATGACAAAATGTTGATCTCTTTTTGGTAAAGAAAAACCCTGCATCCAAATCATACTATCACAATCACATATATGCTTTCACAAATTATCATTTTATTTATTTATAATGCCTCAGGCCCGTATTTTCTCTCGACGGCCCTGGCTATCTTTTCATCAATTCTCAATTGAATTAATTCATCAAAATAATCGACTGGTCGTAGGAAGACTTTCTCTATGTGAATTAGAAATTCCGTAGACTAATTTTTGAACTATTCTCTTATCTCCGTTTTATAGGATCAAAATAGAGACTAGATGATGTTTATTTGGTTAGAGCTTCCTTTTAATTCACATAAATGTAAAATTTCATACTTTTTCATCATCAGCTTATATTCACTATTTCTCTGACTTAAAAAAAAAAAATGTTAAAATAATACCAAAACAATAGTTTAATGAACACTGGTTTTTGTTGGGAGATATTTTTATATATTTAATTTTTTGTTTATAATGATACTAATACAATAAGAAGTTGCACCAAAAAGTTGCAATCTCTATAGTCTTGGGTATCGATTTTTTGTGCTAATACAATTCCAAAAGCGCCCCTCCTGAACAAGGGCGGATCCAGGGTGGGCGCGGAGGGGCGATCGCCCCCCCCCCATAGAGGCCCGTGCCTGGCAGAAAAATTTGTAAATTTGAAAATAAAGTTCTATATATGGTGTGGGGGGCGTTCTGACCCCCCTCCTAACCCGCTTGGACAATTCGATCGCGACACACTTCCGAGATAAAAGTAGATCTTATATAAATCGGGCACCTTATATACATTCACCCCCCCCCCCCCTATAAAAATTCCTGATCCGCCCTTGCTCCTGAATACCTTACGAATTGAATTTTATTGAAAAACAAAATTATTCATTAGCGAACAGACTGAGTATTTAAAAATTAGGCAGGACGTTTTACATTGGGTGCCCTGACATCTGGCGGATTTATTGTAAAATTCTTTTTTTTATATAATATTTTATTTTATAACATTTATTTCTCACATTCTTTATTTATGTCTTAGATTTCATTACTTTACCAATCTCAGGAATAGCTAGGATGTTTTTAAATCAGAGAATGAAAATTTAATAGAGATGCTAAAAAAGAATAAAATTCATTTAAATAACGCGCTCTTTATCTTTGCGGAAGAAAATAACTTAAAAATCTAAGTTGGCTGCATTGTAGATAAATAAATAGCAAAACCCGTGGCTAAATTCTCGAAAGATTGGAGGCCAATCAAAACCTACTACTACTAATACTGCTACTTTTCCAATCTACTAATTTTCAAGTACATAGTTTTATTAAATTAAAAAAACATTCCATTCAATATTATAATCGTTTAATTGTTTGTTGGAACTTGGAGAAAATCTATTCATAATGGCTGAAATTGCAATCATAAATCAGAATTATCCAATTTATACAGGTTAGTTTCCTCTGTCAATGAATATAAATAAAATGTTTTCTTTGTTTATTCAATAATTAATTGTCATCTATATTGAACATTGTTAATTTATTATTATTGTTATCAATTAAACAGTTGATTAGTAAAAAATTCATTCTTTTACCTCGAATGGATCAGAATCCAAATCTTGAACAGGTGGTTATATTTCATGAATTTATTTTTAATTATATTATAATTCACTCGTTATTAATTATAATAAACTTGTAAAACGTTCAGTTTTGCTATTCATTAGAATATATATGGTGCCTCCATGCCAAATCGACCACTTTTGACCCCGACCTCTTTCAATTTTTCTGAAACTTATGGGTAAAGTATCGTAATCGGTCTCGCGGCAAGCGAGACTTCAAAGGGTCCTCAGGTAAAGACTACGGAACCCATAGTGTCAATTAAAGTCACAAATTGTAGTATTCAATTAGATTGAATTTTAACACGTGACTGTTTTGCCAAAAATTACATGGGGTCTCGTCGAGAGGCCAAAAAGTGCGATTTTTTCATTTAGTCTGTGCAGATGTATGGATGTTATAGTTTATTCCGTCCACGATTTTTTCTTCACACCGTTGCACCGATTGAAATGAAATTGAAAACCTACCATTCTTTTAACAAAACGAAGCGCTGATTAGTTTTTGGTACCTATCGGCCCCCAAACATTAGTACTTTATTTCAGTAATTTTTTCTAAATATCTTGAAAATGACTGGACCAATTTTGATCAAATTTAATATCCTAATTAAATACCTTTGGATCGACAAAAATGGATAAACAATGTTTTTAGTAAAATTATATTTTAAAGTACTTTACTCTAGCTATAAAGTAAGATAGTACTTTTAAATTCTTTAACATTTATTCAATTGATCGTTTTATATAGCTGATTTAACCTTGCTTAAGTAAGAATGGATAGGCTCTCTCTGTGAAATGCTAAAAATTTGGGAGGAAAGATTATAAGTAACCATAGCAACTGCGTTGTTTTCTTATACGTTACCTTTGCTGAAGACTACTGAAAACGTGGAAGAATCGGCTTAAAATCAAAAAGACTAAATTCTTTTTGGTAATCAATCTCAAGCTTGTGTTAGAGGTTGCCACTAATAGTCAAAACATCAAAAATGGAATGCAATAAGGTTATTCCTCTAGTAATAGATGAGAATGGATCGTTATTTTTTTCAATTTCTCCATGTCTTCAGCAATTGTTACCAATAATAATCGAAACGTCAAAAATCCAATCTAGAATTGTTATTTCTCAAATATTAAATGAGAATCGATCATTAAATGAATTTTGGATAAAGTATAGCTACGATCTTAGTTAACTTCAATGTAGGGAAAACTCAGTGTTGCCTTATTTCTAGGCGCGTCGACAGAAACTTCCCAAACATATCATTCGACTCAAACTCACTAGAATTCAGGGATAAAATTTCAATGCTAGGCGTAACTCTAGGGTCTGACCTTTTCATGGAATGACCATATCTCAACCACTGCTAAAGCTGCAGCGCGCAAGCTTGGTCTCCTATTTAGGTCTAGACGCTGTTATACTCCCAGTCAACTTCTTATGCTGTATAAGGCTCAAATTCGTCCCTGTCTCGAATATGGCTCTCATCTGTGGAGGGGTGCATCCAAGCATTCTCTTGCTACACTGGATGCAATTCAGAAGCGAGCAATTAAACTAATAGAAGACCCGGCTCTAACCAACTCACTCGACTCCTAGCTCACCGAAGAACCGTTTCTGCTCTTTCCCTGTACTACAGATACTATCATGGTGCCTGTTCAGTCGAGCTGAACTCAATTATCCCCCCTAATGCCCTCTTTACGAGAAACACGCGGTTTTCTAACGTTCAGCACCCCTTCGCTGTCAAATTGGATAAAAGTCGAACAAGCGCTTTCGCCAACTCTTTTGTCCCTATGACCTCCAGAGACTGGAACTCGCTCCCTGCTACCATCTTTCCCGCGACTTATAACTTTCAGCTATTTAAGACCCGTATCCACAGATACCTTCGACCCCCGCCCAACCCATAAAATTCTTTCTCTTCTTTTCACGATGGAGGGGCCAACTCCAGGCCTTTAGGGGTTGCACCTTTTTGGTGTAACTCCTTCTCTCATCATTATCATAAAAAAAAATTTAAATTATCAAATTTCCTCTATTCAAATAAATAGTGTCTGAAATATATTAGTTTATTTTTTTGTTCTTTTTATTATTATTATTTGATTATTTAAAACTATTTTTTTTATATTAAATCATTTATAGTAGAGATGGAACTTTTCTTTGAGGTGTTGTGGAAATTGATTATTTACTTGTTGGTGAGTAATAAGAAAACAGTCTTAAGTGTAGGACTTAAAACATCAATGTGTGATGGTGTTTATTGGTGAACAAAATATACATATTTTTGTTTCTGGCTGTTGGCCCTTCTTCAGCACCTAAGGAGTACAGAAATTTGTTTAGTGTGTGATCTGTTGTCCTTTTACATTATAATTGTCATGGTAACAATTTTTCAGCAAAATTGCCTTTGGCATGTTTCTAATTACGAGAAAAAAGAGAGATGAACACAAAATAACATTTAATTCTACCTTATCAGCACTCTATGTTACACATTTTTTGCCTTTTCGAAAATAGAAAAGGTCCATGGCTTGGAAAATGTAGGCAATTCATTAACTATGTAGTTAGAATGGAGCCCCCAATTGATTTTTGACACTGCTGAGATGTAATTATATACAATTTGGTCCTGTGTGTGAAAAGCACACTTATTTTACTTTTATGAATGTATATATAATTATAATGCCAAAGGCAATTTTGCTGAAAAATTGTTACCATGACAATTATAATGTAAAAGGACAACAGATCACACACTAAACAAATTTCTGTACTCCTTAGGTGCTGAAGAAGGGCCAACAGCCAGAAACAAAAATATGTATAGTATTTTGTTCACCAATAAACACCATCACACATTGATGTGTCCTACACTTAAGACTGTTTTCTTATTACTCACCAACAAGTAAATAATCAATTTCCGCAACACCTCAAAGAAAAGTTCCATCTCTACTATTAATTAATACGGAAACACTGGCAACGGAGCACGAAGGCCATTATCGAGCCCCAAACACTTTATTATTAAACCATTTATTTAATTTCTTTTTAATTATTTATTTTTATTCCGTAACTTCCACGTGATCATCTTTCCTTGATGCCCAGGACTTACAAAAAAATACCAAAAAATCATCACCTTCATATTCAATAACATTATTCAGTTTTTCTGAAAAAATCATTCATTTTTTTTAAGTTTGACATTTTTGAAATTTTTTTTTTTTTTCAAAAGTGGTCGATTTTGCATGGAATGGCCCATATATAGAAATTTAATTATTCGAATCAATTCCGAATTGGTTCATTTTAATTCATTTTGGCTGGATTTTACCTCGCTATTGTCCATGGGGGCTTTAGAGATTTATTAATAAGAAAAATTGCAATTTTATCTTTTACAGGGCCTCATTTCTTGTGTACTGGATGCATGACTATGTTCATTAGTGAAGAATTTCTGAACAAACATCAAAATAAATGTATACATAGAAAATTACATTTTTTTTTAAAAATGAAATTTCAATTAAGAACAAATACATCAGCTGATGGTAAGTTCATTCATGTGATTAATAAACTTAGGAGAATTCTCCTATAAATTCTAATTTAAATGAAAATAATACTTTCTCCCTTTGTCCTCCATCTCGGAGACCATTAGGACATTCAAGAGATTACATTTTTATAATATTTTAGTATTAATTTTTTTATTGATCAATGAATGCAAAATTAATTGCCTAGCACACTATATACCACCCATCTAATGATATTAATAAATGATTTCACAATTTACAATAGCCGAAAATTACAAATTATTTTCTCTTTTATTATAAATTTTTTCTCTAATATAATCTTGTCAATATATTCATTTTTTTCCAGACAAAACTACTGAAACTACTGAAGACTATTTCTGTGAGGAATGTTTTTCTGGATTCCTATCATTGTCTGATTTCGAAAGACATAAACAGGAAGGCCATTCAGAAGAAGTACTCTTCACAAGTCATGTGAGGGATCTTAAATTCAGTGTTGAAACCAAACCGGAACCTCTTATTGACATGACTCCGCAGAGGAAGAAGGCTTCCAAATTGACCACTCATAATCCATGTCATGAAGTAAAACCCTCTTTATCCTGTCATAACGAACCCGAAAAATTTAAATCAAAACGAACCAACCAATATTTGGGAACTCATTCTAATAACAAAGATACAGGAAAACAGTCTATCGTCTGTGTTTACTGCGATAAATGTTTTACAAAAAAGACTAGTCTCAAAATGCATTTATTAATTCATACAGGCGAAAAGCCTTTCGTCTGTAATCAATGCGATAATCGTTTCTCAACATATAGTGAACTCAAAATTCATTCTGTTATTCATACAGGGGAAAAACTTTTCGTCTGTGATTACTGCAATAAGGATTTCTCAGAAAAAGCATCTCTCAAAAAGCATTTGATTATCCATACAGGCGAAAAGCCTTTCTTCTGTGAACACTGCGATAAGCGTTTCTCTGAAAAGTCTAGTCTCAAAAGGCATTTATTAATTCATACAGGCGAAAAGCCTTTCCTCTGTGATCAATGCGATAAGCGTTTCTATGATATAACTAGACTTAAAACGCATTTATTAATTCATACAGGCGAAAAGCCTTTCGTCTGTGATCAATGCAATGATCGTTTCTCAAATAGAGACTCTACTAAAAAGTCATTTATTATTTCATTCAGGCGAAAAGCCTTTCCTCTGTGATAACTGCGGTAAACGTTTCTCAAATAAGGCTGTACTCAAAAGGCATTTATTAATTCATACAGACGAAAAGCCTTTCCTCTGTGATCAATGTGATAAGCGTTTCTCGAGACAAGGTGATCTCAAAACCCATTTATTAATTCATACGGGCGAAAAGCCTTTTCTCTGTGATCAATGCGATAAGCGTTTCTTAGAAAAGTCTAAACTCAAAAGGCATTTATTAATTCATAAAAACGAAAAGCCTTTCTTCTGTGATCACTGCAATAAGGGTTTTTTACGGAAGGACAACTACAAAAATCATTTGAAAATTCACTCTATTGCTTCTGTTACAAATAACTAAATTAAATAAAAATCAGAAATGGTCAAAAGATAAATGAGGATGCCAGCTAATTACAAGGCAATTAAATACCAAGCCTTTGAAACTGATCTCTGACGACAAACAGTCATTTAGATTGAACCTTTGTCTACTTAAACTAAGTGCACTTCTTTTTCTTGATAAATAATTAAACAACTCTCACACTACGACATGTTCCAATATTTATTTTTCCCAAATTTTCTCTTACCATTTTACAATTACAAAAAGCCATCGACACATTTCATAGTGTCGCAGAGATTATGAAGTTATCTGAAACTGATGAAGGTTTCGATACACTTTATAACTTGATTTATTCTTTGCGATTGATCACAAAATTTGATTTCGAAGTGCTGAAACATCCAAAAGTTATAAAAATTCCTCCAAAAATTATGATGTCGCTAAACCCTTTGTTTTTGCCAGCCCCTGTGATTATTAACCTGAAATTTATTTCGAAATGTTAGATATTGTGATCAACTGTTTCGATTATCGGTTTTCTAAAGACTCGAGGAAATTGAAACATTTTTTCATTCTGAAACTAGTAATTGCAGTTATGTATTAGAATTTTATAAGTATGACTTTGACCCTGAAATATTAATGTTACTCGGAAATATGATACTAGATTTGTGTGAATCTAAAAATGTTATCATTGAAAATTTTGAAGACCTTGGAATT
Source organism: Forficula auricularia (assembly GCA_024734495.1). Taxonomy (NCBI): domain Eukaryota; kingdom Metazoa; phylum Arthropoda; class Insecta; order Dermaptera; family Forficulidae; genus Forficula; species Forficula auricularia. The sequence continues at coordinate 16,564,920 of JALMQS010000187.1, read as the reverse complement.
GCAACAAATTGTTGTTGTTAGTCCGGTGCCTCGACCGCCAGACGCCCCCCCCCCCCACCCCCCTGTCAACCAGCGCCAACGGCCCCCTCCTTACCACCCTCTCGGTTGGCTCAAGCCAGCCGGCAGCCGCTGGTCGCTCGTCCTCACGAGTGCTAGGACCACGCGTTGAGCTCCTCTCAATGCCCCCCGCTCCCCTCCCATCTTCACGAACCGCAAATCGACCTTAAGGGCAACTACCCACGCTGGGCCCCTTTCACAACGCTACGCTACGCCGCCTTCTCTTTATTTGTATCATTATTCACACTGCTCATTGTAAGCATCCGCCATTCTATTTTTCTTTCCTGCGATAAACGCCACGCAGCTCATTTTCTATCTTCCATGTATATATTCTGATAAATACAAGTATTTTGGTTCAGCATATCAATCTTTTATTCGCCTAGCAATCAGCTGTTTCAGTCCGGCTGGTCTGCTTTTCCGCATCCCTTGTCTCCCCCGCAAATCAAACCCTGAATCATCCTCCAGCGACGATTCACACGTAAATTAATGATACACCCTTTCAAACATCGTAAAGTTCACATCTTTTGAACAATGCGATTTTAATCTTATAAATTTTTTTTATTCCTGGCTTTGCTCAGAGAAATTCTTTGAAAATATAACTGTTCTATGAATTTCTAATGAAAGTCCTATCCATATAGTATAATTTAGTGAGATAAACGTTTTTCTTTCTTGCCTCAGGGTTCTATCTCAAATTATATGAATTTTTCTTATGAATTAGCTGCTAATTAATCGAATATTCCTTACGGAGGAGACCTCAATACACAATGTGGTCAACATATTAAGGTTCCTTAATGGTTTCTAAATATAATGAAAATTGATTTTCGTGGGACAACTTACAGATTCCGCGACAAAACATCCCCCGACAAAACATCCCCCGACAAAATATCCCCGGACAAAATATCCCCCGACAAAATATCCCGCAAATATCTGACAAAATATCCCCCGACAAAATATCCCCCGACAAAATATCTCATGACAAAATAACCCTTCCCCGAGTGAATCTTATGAATAATGCAAATCGACTCCGGTTCGGTTAATATATATTAACCGAACCTCCGAAAGTTTAGTCCAGGCGGGGTGTGTTTCGGGCTCCCATTTTTTTTCTTATCAAACACACATTGTAAACCGAACCAGCAAATCGTCGGGCGGGGTGTGTTTCGGGATCCCATTTTTTCCTAATCAAACACACATTGAAAACCGAACAGCCAATCGTCGGGCTTGGTGTGTTTCGGGCTCCCATTTTTTTCTAATCAACACACAGTCCATGTTGACTTAAATTCAAAAATAGCGATTGATTCTTATTTAATAGTCGAGGAATAACTATTTTATATTAGATTTTTGACGTTTCGGTTTTTATTGGTAACCATTGCTGAAGACATTTGGGAATCGAGTTAAAATCAAAATAGCGATTGATTCTCATCTAGTACTTGAGGAATAACCATTCTATATTGGATTTTTGACGTTTCGGTTTTATTGTTAACCATTGCTGAAGACATGAAGGTATCGGCTTAAAATCAAAAATAACAATCGATTCTTATCTAATACTAGAGGAATAACCTTATTGCATTCCATTTTTGATATTTTGAGTATTAATGGCAACCTTCTAATGAAAACGTGGAGGAATCGACTTAAAATCAAAAAGACTAAATTCTTTTTAGTAACCAACTCAAGTTTGAGTTGTTTGTCATAAAAGAATTTAGTCTTTTTGATTTTAAGTGCGATTCCTTCACGTTTTAATTAGAGGTTGCCATTAATAGTCAAAACATCAAAAATGGAATGCAATAAGGTTATTCCTCTAGTATTAGATAAGATCGATTGTTATTTTTGATTTTAAACCGATACCTTCATGTCTTCAGCAATGGTTAACAATAAAATCCGAAACGTCAAAAATCCAATATAGAATGGTTATTTCTCAAGTACTAGATGAGAATCAATCGCTATTTTTGATTTTAACTCGATTCCTCTATGTCTTCAGCAATGGTTACCAATAAAAACCGAAACGTCACAAATCCAATATAGAATGGTTATTCCTCGACTATTAAATGAGAATCAATCAGTATTTTTGATTTTAACTCGATTCCTTTATGTCTTCAGCAAAGATATTTTGTCGGGGGATGTTTTGTCCTTGGGATATTTTGTCGGGGATATTTTGTCTGGGGATGAAATGTCGCGGTACCCAACTTACAACCAAAGGTGATTCAAAGGGTTCACAAGGTTGCAAGTCATGAGTAGAGACTGGATTTTTATGCAGTAAAAACTGCCAAAATATGCAGTTAAAATTGATGAAATATGTAACTAAAATGCGGAATAGGTTGAAATATGCAGTAAAAGATGGCAAAATAATTTTTTTTATGCATAAAAAATTAAAATTGTAGACAAAAAGACTACATAATTGAAAGAGTGCAATGAAAGAAATAAAATCATGTGTCAAATATGTACTTTTATTGCGTAAAAAATTTCACAAAATTCTCACTAGGTATATGTGTATGTGGGGTTTGTATTCTTCATTAATTCCTGCGTGGGAGTTGTAGCTTGGCGTCTTATGTTTCAAGAGGTTTATCAAATTAAAGGTGTTCTTATAGGATAAAATATTTATTAACAGGTATAATATTCTATATACAGGTTTAAGTAACACTTTCACTTGAAGGGCGTTAATTGATAAAGGTGTAACAGTATTTGAAAATTGATAATCGTTTGAGAGGCTTCGTTATTCGTTTAAGTTCAGGGGGTTAAATCTATCGTGTCTCGTTTGAATCTGAATCTCGACTGTTCGTTGTCTGACTGCAAGTCAGTTTGCAAGTTCTTCTGCTGACATGATTTCTTTAAGGGCGGTGGGGACAAATTGTTACGACAACACTAAGTTTTTGGTTGCAACCCTTCTTGACCAGAGAAAGGTTGGCGATTTGTAGATTTATCTCGAAGATGGCTCTCCGTGAAGGGTCTGGTAACGCGCCCAAGCGATTCGACCTGTTTAAGCCCTGATGCTGGTTTGATGAGAGGAGAGAAGGATGTATTTAAAAGAAGAGATTATTTCATATTGGTTTTTTATTCATCTCTTAACTCCAATTGACAACTGACTGACCACCCCAACTGGGCTTCAGATTAGAACTGTCCCCAGTGGATTCCAAAATAGAACTGACTGCCTCTCTCAACTGACTAAAAACTGCTTCAAGAGTCGAAATTTTAAGATTCCTTCTCATAGGCCAAATTCTTAATTAGCGGGGCGTATCTTAAAGTCATTCCTCCCATTTCTGGAAATTTAATCTTTAGATATTTCTCACGCTAAAATGACATTTACACATCTGGGCCATCTGACAATTATTTACGACTTGCTTTAAGAGCCATTTCATATTTATTGAAGGTCCAGGAAGCGAATCGTAAACTCCGCTCTCCTATTGTCAAAAAGGGGCCTTCGAGCATCAAAGGGACGCCGATCGACAAACATTACCCTTAAGAATAATTATATTTATATTCAAGGAAAATATTGTCGGCGGCATAACAAAATATCACGTGACAGTAAATGGAAAATTCCATTTAGTAAAACATTCGTTAATAACAATATTTGGAGAATTCACAGACTTGTCATCATACTCTTGAATTTATGATGTATTTCCTTTCGTCTCAGAGACTTTTATTAAGGGTTCCATGGCGTAAATGGAAAAGGGCGGAAGTCACTTGACCATTACATTGCGTTGCAGATGAGCGTAATTAAAACATTTCTTATTAAAATTTTAAACCTACATGTATTTTGTATTATTATTATTATTTATTTTTTATTTATTTATTGTCACTGGGAACACAGCCCATTTAGACAGCACGTCAGTAAAGTGTTATTTATGGAGCCGAGATTTACCCGATTCGAAATTTTATATGCTATCAAGGCTTGAACCCGGGCTTCCCGCTTGAACATCGTCATAAATCAACATAATAAATATAATAATGTTTCAAAAATATGGGGGAGGGGGAGGGGTAGTTTTATTTAACAAACACGATTGTATTGTACTGCTTTTATTTATTTATTTTATATTAACAATCTTATCATATTGACGTACCTACAAATAATCCTATACTACTAAAGCGCATTTGTGCCTGCCCCTGTATGTATCTATGTCCCCCCCTCCCCCAGGGGTCCAGGGGTGGTGGTTTGAAGGTGGAGTCCAGGGCGCGGGGTTCCAGGTATGTGGCTGTCCAGGGGTACTAGAGGGCCTCTGTCTGCACCTATATCATCACATACTACTAAAGGGGATTTGTCCCTGTATGTTTGTATGTCCCCAGGGGTGGAATTGGGGTCCAGGAGGTGGGGGTTCATGGGGCTACTAAGGGGGATTTGTGCCTATATCTGTACTTATATATGCATACTTATGTGGGGTTGGGAGGTGGAGATCCAGGAGATACGTCTCCATTGATGGGGAGTCCAGGGGGTAGGTTTAGTGGGTCGGAGGGTGATCAGAGGCTGGGGAGAGGGTTGGTGGATTGGAGAGTCGTTGAAGATGGAGGAGAGGGAGTGTTCAAGTGACGGGGGGTCCAGGGGGCGAAGCCCCTTGCCCAACAAGAGGCCCACCGAAGTCGGGCCTTGCAGCTAGTAAACTAATAAAATAATGCAAATATTTGACCGGCTTTGATCCCTACACTAAAATTCCTGTTTGTTAATAAGCATCTCTCTTGAGAACTGCTCAACCGATTTGGCTATTTTTTTATCTTTAAAGTTCATAATAGCCTAATTTAAGTTTGTACGTAAAGAAAAATTTGAAAAGTTGCTCGAAAAATTCTGAATAAATTAAAAATGTTGTTGTTAAACGACATAACTTTCCAAACAATAAAAGAACTAGCAAAATAAATAAAGTGTTGGCGACCCTGGTTTTTGCTATTAGGAGTGGGGGAATTTTTTCATGAGCCTAATTCTGGGCTTCTGGCTCCAAAATGTATTAATACTCAAACTTTAAGAGGAAGAATCGTATTAAAAGTTTTATCAATATGTATAAGTATAATTATATGTTTGTAGTTGTTTTGTAAAAGTCCTTGAATCATTACATAATTGTAAATATGTTTCATATAAAACTAATATATAAAGGAATAAAAATATTGAATTTATTAGTATTTGTATTAGTATTGTTATTTAATAACTAGTACCTGGAGGCACCGAGCGATGCTCGGTAACTTCTTCCTTCAGTTAAAACCTTTATTTTTAATTTAAAATTCTGATAAAAAGGTAGATTTTTATTTGAGAGCCGTTTTCAAATTAAAAAAAAATATATAATATTCGACCACTGTACCCCCCCCCACACCTCCACCCCGCTCGACCCCACCCCCGAAACCTCGACTTACCCCCGGATCCCCCACCTCCTACACCTGTTTTGATTCAACCATATGATACATTTTTATTCATCCAATTGTTAATAAATAAAACCTATCAAAATGTGTTATTTTTTCAGAAAATTGAGACACGCTTATGCAAAATATATTTTTAAATAAATTCTTGATTATTTTTTATTCTATTAAATAAATAAAATTCTTTATAAAAACAATTATAAAACGTTTATTAATATTTCTAACGTTTAGGTTGAACTAAATATGTGTAAAAACCACAATCACAATACTTCTTCAAGGCCTTGAGAATAAAGGATTTACCCGACCCATTGTCTGCCTGAGCACAAAAGGAAAAGGGAAACATTTTTTAAAACCCTAAGAATGGGATTTGTCTACCTGAGAATAATTAATTTGGTTACGAAAAAACCCATCAAAAACAATTTTGTTGAAGATGAGACCGTGACAGATCGAATTGTCCCTCCTAAAAACCCTAACCCTTGAATTTTATCAAAATCGGTAGTTTTCAAAATATAACCAAGATACAAATATATTATACAAACAAATCAATATACCTGAACCCACCGAGCGATGCACGGTAACCCATGACCCCTCCTCCCGAAACCACACACCTCGTCCCCAACACTGCACCCCCACTCCGCCCCATCCCACCCCCAGATCCCACACAACTCCATCCCCACTCCCACCCAGTTTTTGCATTTCTATCTTTCTAGTGATCCACATATTATGTGTATATTTGTTTACTCGTACACCAATTTGCCCACATTCGTTCAGAAAATGAAATTGTTGGCCCTTTTACCAAACTATAAACCAAATTTTGTATACATATTCTGTGGACCCCCAGAAGTCTAAAAATGAAAAAAACTAACCACCTAAAATGGGGGTAGGGGTCAAAAATGAAAATTCTAACCCTTTCGACCAAACTCAACGAAATTTTTTATACATATTCTGTGGACTCCCAGAAGTCTAAAAAAGCATGAAAAAAGCCCTGAAAATGTGTGACAGCCTATCCATGTTGGGCGTCTCTGTCGCATCTGACCTGTCTTGGAATGAACACATCTCCTCTGTGGCGAAATCTGCAGCAAGGAAGATTGGCTTCTTATTCAGGTCCAAGCGATTTTACAAACCCCCACAACTTCTCACCATCTACAAGGCCCAAATCCGCCCCTATCTCGAATACTGCTCTCATCTGTGGAGAGGAGCCTCAAAATATTCTCTTGCTACCCTTGATGCAATTCAGAAACGAGCCGTCAGGCTAATTGACGATTCTACCCTCACCGACTCCCTCGACTCGTTGGCTCATCGAAGAGATGTCTCTGCCCTTTCCCTTTTCTATAGATACTATCACGGCAGATGCTCTGATGAGATAAAATCAATAATTCCCCCCAAAGCATACTTTGCACGCAGCACACGTTTTGCCGACTCCCAACACTCTTTTGCGGTCAAATTGGAAAAGTGCCGGACCACTTCATTCGCGAATACATATATCCCCATGACTTCAAGGAACTGGAACTCTCTCCCAGCCTCTATCTTTCCCAGCACCTATGATCTTCAAACCTTCAAAACCAGGGTGCATAGACACCTACGTCTACACCCTCTCACTTAATCAACTTTCCCTTCTCTTCGGTAATGCAAGGGTCTTTCGAGATCCATAGGGGCTACCTTTACTGGTGCACCCCTTCTTGCATTCGATTGCATTAAAAAAAAAAAAAAAAAAAAAAGCATGCTGGGTACTGGGTTGGAATGTAGGGCTAGGGTGCAGGGCGCCCGGGGTGAGGTTGAATGGAGGGGAAGTGTGCGTTGTGTGGTGCATGGTGGGTGCGGAGGTGGAATGTGGTTGGGGTGCGGGGGTGGGGGTCCAGCACCCTGCCTAGCGGAGACGCCCCATCTATATTAATGTTTTAACTTTATTTACAAAATAAATATTTCGCGAAAGGCGGTCATTCTACTTCTGTGCTTTCGTCGACCTGCTGCCCGAAACTGCTTCTCAATGTGAGCGTCCACTGTGCGACACAGTCTTTCTTTCTTGCGCTGCGCTGAGTCGCCTGCGTCAGAGAGTATATGCCTGCGTGACGCAGCTCAGTGTGTGCCTTAGTTTAGGATCGGCCCTGCGTCCTGTGTACATTAAAAATTGAACTTTATTGGTAAACAAAATTATTTATTAGCAAGCCGATTCAGTATTTAACATTGCCTGAGTTTAAAATTGGAGGGGACGTTTTACATTGACCGCCCTGACATCTGGTGGATTTATTGTATATTGCAATTTTTCATCTAAACAAAGAAACTATATTTCTCATATTTTTTATTTCTGTTATGTCATTTCGTATATACAAAAATTCAAGTATATAATTTTATTCAATATTATAATCGTTTAATTGAACTTGGAGAAAATCTATCCATAATGGCTGAAATTGAAAACTTGGATCTGAAATATTCGATTTATACAGGTTAGTTTCCTCTGTCAAGGAATATAAATAAAATGTTTTCTTTATTTATTCAATAATGATTAATTGTCATCTTTATTGACCATTGTTAATTTATTATTATTGTTTTCAATTAAACAGTTAATTAGTGAAAAATTAATTCTTTTAACTCGAATGGATCAGATCCAAATCTTGAACAGGTGGTTATATTTCATGAATTTATTTTCAATTATATTATAATTCACTCGTTATTAATTATTTTGGTTTTAAATAAAAAAATAAATGGTTTAATTTTAATAAAACTGCAATACGTTCAGTTTCGCTATTCACTATATTATATATTAAGGGGACCAACTATTTTTTGTTCAAAAAGAGTACACTTTGCAAGTATTTCATAGGTGAAAAAAAAGAAGAAAAAACGATAAAAACTTTATTTTCTTTTAAAAACCTATTTTTCTTCGGAGTGGATTTTTTTTGCTAAATGAGGATGTTCGTCTAATAATGTGGCCACATCCGAACAACTTTCATTTTGCATATTAAATTTGACTGTTAATACGGCAGATAATGTTTTTACAGAAAGTTGCGACTTCTCACTGCTCCAATAATCATTCCCTAGTGAAAATACCCTTTCAACAGCAGCATTAGTGCCTTCACAACATAAGGAAATTTCTATTAAAACTTTTAAATTTTCATGTGGGATATGTTCTACTCTAAAATGCCCAAAGATTTCTACCCATCAATTATTATACAAATGAGTACTTTCAGAGTACAGGATTTGAAAAGAGTACGGTTTGCGAAAAAAGAGTACAAAACTCTGTAAATGAGTATAGTTGGTCACCTTAGTTATATTTCATGAATTTATTTTCAATTATATTATAATTCACTCGTTATTAATTATTTTGGTTTTAAATAAAAAAATGTTTAATTATAATAAACTTGCAATACGTTCAGTTTCGCTATTCACTATATTATACTATATTATAGTACTTGGTGAGTATTTTATCTTGAGACAGTCTTATAACTCAAAAACAGTGCATTATCTATATATATGAAAAAAGTTTCAAATAAAATTTTATTTATATCAAGGGATAAACTAAACTACGCTATTGTTTGTTGACCTAGAACAAGCTTTCAAGGGTATTTCGAGGTCAACTTCTGTTTTTTAAATAGAAACCTATATCTTTTTGTACATATTCAGAATCTACAAAAAAAATCTGAACAACTTCATAAGAAATATTTTTTTATACGACATCAAATAAACAAAATATTAAATCAATTAGATCTCAAAAAAATCCTAATAATTATTTTTAACAATCATTCAACTTAATTATCAAATAATTAATTATTAAATAAATAATTTAATAATAATTATTAAATAAATAATTTAATAATAATTAATTATTAAATAAATAATTTAATAATTTTACTACATTGCTCTAAGACATTCCAGAGTGTATTGCAAGTCTTCTGGATCAATTCCAGTTCCAATTTCGTTATTTTGGTCTGTTCCAGTTTCTTTTTAGCATTTAAATTTCCTCTTAATTTTTGTTTTTTAAACACATTTACAACATGATAAAATGAAGCTTGTGAGGGTGTATTCCTATCAGGAAAACGCTCGGCATTCATTTCAATGGCAGCCACATAACACTTCTTCCACATTCACCGCATAAATTAAGACCATTTGAATTCTGTCTTCAACAAAAAATGCTCCATTTTTATTATGAGAATACAATAGTACCTGGAGCCACCGGGCGATGCACGGTAACCCACGCTGCCCCCCTCCCGAAACCACACACCTTGCCCCCACCACTGCACCCTTACTCCGACCCACCCCACACTAACCACGCCCAAGGGCAGATCCAGGAATTTTTTATTGGGGAGGGGGCCGATGGATATAAGATCTACTTTTTATCTCGAAAGTGTGTCGCGATCGAATTGTCCAAGCGGGGACGCCCCCCCCCCCCCCCCCCCCACGCACACATAGAACTTTATTTTCAATTTTCAAATTTTTTTAAAAAATAAGTGTTTTTTTTTTTACAAATTTCATATCTCATATTTTAAGTTCATTAAAATAAAAAATAAAAATAAAAAATTAATATAAATTCCCTGTCGATTTGGCCGCCGTTTTTTGGCCTCTGCGTGCGACGCGCATGTTGTACTCCCGCCAGGCACGGGCCTGTATGGATCGCCCCCCCCCCCCCTGGATCCGCCCTTGACCGCGCCTCCCACAACTGCACCCCACCTCCTGCACCTCCCACATCCACCCCACCCTCCACCCAGTTTTTGCATTTCTAGCTTTCTAGTGGTCCACATATTATGTGTATATTTTTTGTTTACTCGTACACCAATTTGCCAACATTCGTTCAAATTGATAAACATTATAAAAAAATAAAGAGAAAAATAATAATAAAAAAAAACAATCGCATAGGATCTGAAATCTATATAATAAAAATGAATTTCAGTTTCTTCGTAAGCGGGCCTTGAAGCTAATAAAAACATAAAATTAAATTTCTCATCCTCAAAACTTGTTAATAGAATTTGTTTCATCAAAATCGGTAGAGTCATTTTCAAAATTGAACTAAGATACAAATATATATATATATATATATATATATGCAAACAAATATATAAACAATTGTTGCTCGTTTGATAAGATTAGATAACTATCTACTGAATTGACTCGAAAAATAATCTTTTTTAAACTCAAGAATTTTAACTATTTCTATTAAGTAGAAAATAATCTCTTAAATCTGATTATAACGAAGTTTTAATATCATTATAAACACTTATTTTCATTGTTGTGACTTTTCGATTAAATAAATATTTATTTAATAATTAATTATTTGATCATTATTATTTGATAATTACGTTAAATAATTGTTAAAAATAATTATTAAGATTTTTTTGACATATAATTGATTTAATATTTTTTTTTTTATTTGATGTCGTATAAAAAAATAGTTTTTATAAAAGATGTTCAGGTTTTTTTTGTAGATTCAGAATATGTACAGAAAGATATAGGTTTCTATTTAAAAAACAGAAGTTGACCTCAAAATACCCTTGAAAGCTTGTTCTAGGTCGACAAACAATAGTTTACTTTAGTTTCCACCCTGATATAAATAATCTTTATTTGAATCTTTTTTTCATATAATGCACTGTTTTTGAGTTACAAGACTGTCTCAAGATAAAAAAACTCATCAGGTATATAGAAATTTAAATATTCAAATCAATTCCGAATTGGTTCATTTATATTCACTTGGACTCCAATTTATCTAGCTAGTGTCCATGGGGCCTTAAATATTTATATCTAACTAAAAATTGCAATATATTATTTTTTACAGGGCCTCATTTCTTGTGTACTGAATGCATGACTATGTTCATTAGTGAAGAATTCTTGAACAAACATCAAAAGAAATGTATACATAGGAAATTACATTTAATTTTACAAAGGAAATTTCAATTGAGAACAACATCAGCTGATGGTAAGTTCATTCATGTGATTATAACCTTAGAGCACTTTACAACTTTTCTTTAAATTCTAATTTAAAATGAAATTAAGACTTTTCTCCCTTTGTTCTCTGGAGACCATTAGGACATTCAAGAGATTACATTTTTATGAGATTTTAGTATTAATAATTTTTATTGATCAATGAATTATAAATTAATTGGCTAGCTGCCTAGCACACTATATACCACCCATTTAATATTACTAAACGATTTCACAATTGAAAATAGCAGAAAATTACAATTGATTTTCTGCTTTATTATAAATTTTTTCTCTAATATAATCTTGTCAATACATTTATTTTTTTCCAGACAAAACTACTGAAACTACTGAAGACTATTTCTGTGAGGAATGTTTTTCTGGATTCCTATCATTGTCTGAATTCGAAAGGCATAAATTTGAAGGACACTCCGAAGAAATACTCTTCACAAGTCATGTAAACGATCAGAATTACAGTGTTGAAACCGAACCGGAACCTCTTATTGACATGACTACGCAGAAGGAGAAGGGTTCCAAATTGACCACTCATAATCCATATCATGAAGTAAAACCGTCGTTATCCTGTCATAACGATCCCGAAAAATTGAAATCAAAACAAAACCAACCAATGCTTAGGAACTCATTCTAATAACAGACATACAGGAAAACAGTCTATCGTCTGTGATCAATGCGAAAAGCCTTTCTCAAACAAGAATAATCTCAAAAAACATTTAATTATTCATAGAGGGGAAAAACTCTTCGTCTGTGATCAATGTGATAAGTGTTTTTGTGAAAATATGAACTCAAAAGCCATTTATTAATTCATACTGGCGAAAAGCCTTTCAGTTCAGATCACGTGAAAAGCGTTTCTCACGAAAAGGTGACCTCAAATCCATTTATTAATTCATACTGGCGAAAGGCCTTCGTGGGCGTGATCACTGTATAAACGTTTCTTACGAAAATGTGGAACTCAAAGGCCATTTATTAATTCATACGGGCGAAAAACCTTTCGTCTGTGATCAATGCGAGAAGGCTTTCAACCAAGAATAATCTCAAAAATCATTTACTTATTCATAGAGGGGAAAAACCTTTCGTCTGTGATCAATGTGATAAGCGTTTCTTGCGAAAAGGTGAACTCAAAAGCCATTTATTAATTCATACTGACGAAAAAGCCTTTCGTCTGTGATCAATGTGATAATCGTTTCTTGCGAAAATATGAACTCAAAAGCCATTTATTAATTCATACTGGCGAAAAGCCTTTCGTCTGTGATCAATGTGATAAGCGTTTCTCACGAAAAGGTGACCTCAAATGCCATTTATTAATTCATACTGGCGAAAAGCCTTTCGTCTGTGATCAATGTGATAAACGTTTCTCACGAAAAGGTGAACTCAAAGACCATTTATTAATTCATACGGGCGAAAAACCTTTCGTCTGTGATCAATGCGAGAAGGCTTTCTCAACCAAGAATAATCTCAAAAAACATTTACTTATTCATAGAGGGGAAAAACCTTTTCGCCTGTGATCAATGTGATAAGCGTTTCTTGCGAAAAGGTCAACTCAAAGCCCATTTATTAATTCATACAAGCGAAAAGCCTTTTTTCTGTGATCACTGCAATAAGCGTTTTTTACGGAAGGACCACCTCAAAATCATTTGAAAACCCACTCCTAGTACATTTACTTTATTGCTTCTATTACAAATAACTAAATTAAATAAAAATCAGAAATGGTCAAAAGATAAATGAGCTTGCCCAGCTAATTACAAGGCAATTAACAATTAAGCCTTTGAAACTGGATCTCTGACGACAATCAGTCATTTTAGATTCAAAGAAGTTGTGTATAGTGAAAATCCATTTTGTACTTCTTTTTTTATCAAATAATTAAACAGCTCTTACGCTCTGACATATTCCAAAATTTACTTTTCCTAAATTTTCTCTTACCATTTTACAGTTGCAAAAAGCTATTTCCAGCCTTTGACGTCCGACAGTACGCATCTGTCATTTTGTGCTCCTCTGCGATTCGTGAATATTAACACTCACACTCAATCTTTTATTCTTAATTTTGCATGAAAACCCTCAAAATTTTTTTTTCTTAATCCAGTGATATAAAAATATTATTTTTATTTTCATCCCCTCAATTAATTCAATCAATATATTTTCAATATAATATTAACATCTAGCTTAACCCACCAAGGGCACTTGCCGCCACCACCATCCCTTTTTAGCTAGCCAGTCAACCCAACTTACCAGAAACCCATCATAAATCACCCCATGTCAATCTCCTCCTTTCAAACAACACATTTTTTCTCTTAAATATTTTCAGATTTCTTTCTTCTTCGATCTCTTAATTTCATTCGTATTTTCATTTTTTTCATTTTTAAATACATACGTATATATATATTTTTTTAATAAACTTCGTTTTAATAATATTATTTATTTATTATTGCACGGTTTTTAAATACTAATTGTTCTAAAATAATTCTATAATAATTTCTACTAATATCTTATTTTAAATTTTAAATATTATCTTTCTTATAATTTATAATATATCAATCTTTATAAACACTAGTATTATTCTTAAGTAATCATTAAGCAAATAATATACAATTTCCGGTCAAGTGATATAAAAATATCATTTTTATTTTTACCCTTCAAATTTAATACAACCACTTCTCACTTTATATAATACTTTCATTCGATCCTTTGTTCCCAAGACACATGTCCTGACAGGCCATTCACCTTTTGCAAGCCCCATAAACACCTTTTGACAACAACCGTTTACCCAAAATTCCATCTCATATACAAATATTATATTATTTTAGAACATTCCGATTTAAATATTTTATTTCAGAACATTCAATATTAAATTGATTCAATCAATTCATCTACTTTAAATTAAATCTCTAATTCGTATTCTCATTTTTTTCATCTTCTAAAATACATAATATATATATTTTTAAATAAACTTCATTTTACTAATATTATATAATCTATCATTACACGGTTTCTAAACATTAATTGTTCAATAATAATTCTATAATAAACTCAACCAATATCTACCAATCTTATATATTACATTAACTTTTTTCACTGTACTCCCATTTTAAATATATACGTATATATATATTTTTAAATAAACTTCTTTATTAATATCATTTTCTTATTATTGCACGGTCCTTAAATATTAATTGTTCTATAATAATTATATAATAATCTCTATACATAATAATCTTATAATTTAAAATATATCTATTATAAAATCTAGTATCAAATTAATAACAAATAATTCTTCTCCCCACTAACAACATCAACTAGTTTTAATTAATTTAAGACTTAATCTAGCAATTTATTAAATAGCTCATAATTTTTCCCTCTTACTAACAATCAATCCAAGTGGTAGATTTAAACCTTTTCAAATCGCCCGGTGGAAAACCACTGTCCAATTTCTAAGAGCCACTGATATTGAATATATTCAAAAATATATCCAAGTTCGAGTTTTAATTGGTTTACCGGCTCTCTTATCTTTACTTTTCTTGTCACCCTTTCATTTCCCACCTCAAACTCTCTCTACTAATGACATCATCAAAATCAATTTCTAACATTCGCGGTCTATCTCGCAATTCGAATTTACACGACGTATTTCAACATCTCGAACATGAAAAACCTGCTCTTTTAGGCCTATCCGAAACTATAATTGACGTAAATAAATCTAACTGTCGTGACTACCACTCCGAAAACTATACACTTCATTCAAAATTTCGAAAAAAAGGAGGGGTCTGGCCGTTATATTAGAAAGGACATCCCTAGTAGGCGTTTAACTAATCTAGAATCCAATGAATTCGATGCCATATGGATCAAAATCACGTTAGCCATTCAACTAAATTCTTCTGCATAATATATTTGCCCCCAAAGACCCCAGATACAAACAATTTTTTGACTACCCTCCTTGAGTGCCATTGCAATATCCTTCCGAAAGAATTTCCATCTTCTGAAATATCTTTTCCTAGGTGACTTTAACGTCCACAACAAAAATTGGCTAAAATTTTCAGCCATACTCCCCCGCAGGCTCCGACGCTGAAATCTTCTACGGCGTGTGGCTCCACACAAATTATTAACGGCCCCACAAGAATCCCAGACAAAGCCAATGAAAAATCCAATCTTCTCGATCTTTCATCACTTCCCACCCTTCGTCCTATGAAGCAAAAATTTCGGCCCCTTTAGGTAAATCTGACCACAATCTGATAAAAATTAAAACCTCCGCCAATTTGCCAAAACCCCCGTCACCCCACTCAACCCCAGAAAAATATGGCTAGTCGATAACGATAACATTAATTGGAATGACATGCGTAACTTTTTTGCCGCTTACCAGTGGAATGAACTCTGCATCAGAGATAAAACGCTTCAGAATTCGCAGCAGACGCCCTTAACGAGGGTATACTTCAAATAGGCTTAGAAACCTATATCCCTCAAATTGGATTAAAGGGAAACAGTATTCTAAGCCTTGTCATAGACAATGCGCAGATTCCTGTCCAGAAAAAAACAAATTTTTTCAGAAATGGCAACTTTCACAGCTAGAATGTGACCGAGCTGTATTTACCAAGTCGCGAAGCTCATGCAAAAAAATCATCTCTGAGGCAAAGAAATCATTCGACCAGAGGATAGCTGACCGTCTCGCATCTTGCCCCAATGGAAAACGGGCCTTTTCTCGTTACACAAGGCAATAAATAGAAATTTCTGCGTCCCCCTCACTTCCGCCCCTCTTTCACCCAAATGGTTCAGTAGCCACGACCCCGCGCTGAAAAAGCCGAATCACTACATCCTATTTCGCAACTAACTCCACTTTAGATGACAAAGCGCTGAACTCACCCATACCCCCACCAACCTCATGGGCAAAATAATTTTCGTGTCTCCAAATAATCATAAAAGCCATTACTAACAAATTAAATTCCAAATCCGCCGCAGGCCCGGATAACATCCCACCAATTCTCATTAAAAATGCGCCCCTGAACTTGCCCCCACCTTATCCAAGCTATTCCAACTCTCTTACGAGTCGGGCATATTCCCCAAAAGCTGGAAAATAGCCAGAGTAACACCTATTCCTAAAAAGGAGACACATCACAAATCTCTAATTACAGGCCTATCTCGATCACCTCTGTTCTTTCCAAATTAATGGAATTGAATATAAACCAACACGTCCTTCATCACTTAGAAAACAATAAAATTAATTCACGATAGGCAATATGGATTCAGACAAATCGTTCCACAGGCGATATCTTAACTTGCGCCACCCACACCTTGAAATAATACTCTAGAGGCCGGAAAAGAAACCTCGCCAGCTTCGACATTCAAAAGCACCAGGCTTGGCACAAAAATCTTCTTGCCAAACTACCAGCCTTTGGATTCACACCAAACTTCGCAAATGGATAGAAAGTTTTGACAAAACTGAAGTATAAAAGTTGTGGGTGGATGGAACATCTTCTGAATCGTTCTCCACAAACTCTGGTGTTCCCCAAGGCTCTGTAATCTCCTCCACACTCTTCCTTATTTATATAAACGACCTTATTGATCAAACGGCAAACCCCACTCATTGTTACGCCGACGATAGCACTCTACACGGCAAACCCTCTTCCCGAATAATCGAATCAATATTGCCTCCTCAATTACTCTCGACCTAGACAAACTGAATAAATGGGGCTCTCTCAAATTTAGTTAACTTCAATTCAAACAAGACTCAATGTTGTCTAATTTCTAGGCGCGAAAATAGAGATTTCCCTGATATTCACTTCGATTCGAATACCCTGAAAATGTGTGACAGCCTATCTCCATGTTGGGCGTCTCTGTCGCATCTGACTCCTGTCTTGGAATGAACACATCTCCTCTGTGGCGAAATCTGCAGCAAGTGAAGATTGGCTTCTTATTCAGGTCCAAGCGATTTTACAAACCCCCACAACTTCTCACCATCTACAAGGCCCAAATCCGCCCCTGTCTCGAATACGGCTCTCATCTTGAGAGGAGCCTCAAAATATTCTCTTAAGCAATTCTTGATGCAATTCAAGAAACGAGCCGTCAGGCTAATTGACGATTCTACCTCACCGACTCCCCTCGACTCCGGGTTGACTCATCGAAGAGATGTCTCCGCCCTTTCCTTTTTCTATAGATACTATCACGGCAGGTGCTCTGATGAGATAAAATCAATACTCCCCCCAAAGCATGCTTTGCACGCAGCACACGTTTTGCCGATTCCCAACACTCTTTCGCGGTCAAATTAGAAAAGTGCCGGACCAATTTCATTCGCGAATTCATATATCTCATGACGACTTCAAGGAACTGGAACTCTCTCCCAGCCTCTATCTTTCCCAGCACCTATGATCTTCAAACTCAAAACCAGGGTGCATAGACACCTACGTCTACACCCTCTCACTTAAACAACTTTCCTTCTCTTCGGTAATGCAAGGGTCTTTCGAGATCCATAGGGGCTTACATCTTTACCGGTACCTTTCGTATTCGATTGCATTAAAAAAAAAAAAAAGCTCGGTCCATAGTTTCATAGTCTCGCAGAGATTGTGAAGTTATCTAGAACTGATGAAGGTTTCGATACACTTTATAACTTGATTTATTCTTTGGGGTTGATCACAAAATTTGTTGTCGAACATCCAAAATTTATAAACATTATGATGTCGCTCAACCCTTTGTCTTTGCCAGCCCCCTCAGAATATTACCCCGAAATTTATTTCGAGGTGTTAAATATTGTGATCAACTGTTTCGATTATCGATTTTCTAAAGACTTGTGAAATTTAAATATTTTTCTTTTCCGAAACTAGAGATTGCAGTTATGGATTTGAATTTTATAAGTATGTCTTTGACCTTGAAATATTAATTTTACCCAAAAATAAGATGTTAGATTTGTGTGAATCTAAAAATGTTATCAATGAAATTTCCGAATTCCTAGTTGGCTTCTTGTCCACTAATAAAGCAAGACGATCTAAGTGCATTTTTTGGTAAAATCATGTTTTTTGGAAATTTCTTATCACAGGCAGTATTTTTCCTGAAATATAATATAATATACTAATATAGTCAATGATTTGTACAGTACAACTAAGAAAAATTTCGCGACACGCGACATATTTTTTATAGAAATTAGACGCATGAAAGCGTCGGTAATTTAACATTTAAATCCAAACAACCATACCTATAAGCGAGCGTACCCGCCAAACGTACTAAGTAAGATCCCTCGAGTGCGATTCATAAAAGGTATATGTTTGGCACCAACTTCAAAAAGTAATTTCGTGTTAATATTTCGTCGTTTAGTTGTAACTAAATAAGATAATAATTATTTTATACCTTTTAGTGTATTTTATTTGTTGCATTTAATTTTTTGAAGTCGGTTTTTATTTTTTCTTTAAAATTTTTATTTTCTCTTTTTTATTTTTCTCTTTTTAGTGATGTTATTAATAGTGATTATATCGTCAGAACTCTGACCAAACTCCGAGGAGCGGGCCGCCTCTTACAAAGACAAAAGAAAGAGCATTAGACAAATTTATTTACACATTTCACACTTTCAGGTTCAGAACAAATTATCCAGATTCAGAGCGGGTGGTTGAGAGAGCCAGAAATTAATCCTGGCTCACATTTCACATTTCTTTTTTTTTTTTTTTTATTCACAAAATAATCATACGCCACCCGCTCTATATGTTCTTCTGCCGAAAGTGTAAAAATTGGCGAGAGATCCCCTCTCATCGCCCTATATGTCAAATCGTTTATAGTTTTTTGGGATATACCCAGGGCGATGAGGGACTCCACCGCTTTATGCCACCACACCACTTCCACGAGTGTGATGGCCTAGACCCTTGACCGAGCCCGCCCCGACGCTAAATCGCTCCGCTATAAGTTAGTTTTCTAGGTCACTTGTTTTACATTAAAAATTAAAAAATAAAGAGCTAAATTTTTTCAATATATATATATATTTCTGGCTATCAACCCATCTTCAGGAATTACAGAAATTAACTAATTAATTATGTTGATTAATGTCCATTAGGATTAGTAGATTAAAAATTCAGTTTATTGGGATTTCAAAGTTTTTTTATTGAAGTTCTCTCTTCAATTTTATACACACTTAAGTACACTGGCTAATTGGTTGAAATGTTATTAAATAACTGAGACATAGTAGAATTTTCGATTGATACCATAAAACAATTTGTTTTATGGTATCAATCTAGAAAGAAAAAAATTCTACTATGTCTCAGTTATTTTTATCTTTACTTCAACCAACGTTGTTCCAGCCAATTGAGCACTTGAAAAAGTCTCGAGAGAGACGAAACGTTGTACAAAAATTGAAGAAGAACTTCAATAAAAAAACCTTGTCCAATAAACTGAATTCTTAATCTATTAACTAATTAAGATGGGTTGGATAGCAAGGGGAAGTGATGTCCACGGGGGGGGGGCGGAGCGGCGATCGCCCCCCCCCATAGCGAGAAGCGAGATTTCCAAATCGCCCCGGCCATATTAAAAATTCGTAGAGACAAAATTCCTAAACAGAATTTCCTTATTTGGTAGCCAGGTGGCAGACTTATCGTCTGGAACACCAAACAAAGAGCGATATGAATTTAAGTTTTTTTGCCGCCACAAGAGACTTCAGGTAGTTTTTATAAGAAATGATTCCAAAGAAAAGGAATAAAAGGATTAAGATTGGATCTTCTTGAGTCCACTGAAATAAAATTTGCCCTGTCGAATAATGAAAATGTCATCAATAATCAACCCGATTTAAAGAAAATATTATAATAGACTACAAAAGCTGCGAAAAATGAACGAGGAAGAGACTAAAAGATTAAATAAAAATGAAATTCCATAATTCATATAGACATTGAGTGTCAGCTTGGGTTCGGGGGATCGGTGGCTAAGGGGATAAGAGCTAAACCTCTTTTAAAAACATCGCAGCGCACATGCGAAGAAAAGCCAAAAAATACATTCCTAGCCTATAGATAATAGCCAAGGTACTTCTAATTTTCCTTTATTTATCTATTGGTCATTAGAGACAAACTTTCATAAATTTTCACTGAACAATAGTCTATCTCAAAAAAAAGAGATTATCCCTTAAAATTATTTAAACAAAGAAAACAATTAAAAAGTTTTTGTTTTGCCGAGAGTAGCAGAGTGTTGATTCACAAAGAGAAACAAATAAAGCAGAGGACAACCTCTTTGTTTCTCTTTGCAGGAATAAAACAATCTCTCTCTTGTTCATTAAACCTATAAAAACCTTTGTATTCGAATTTTGTATTAGCTATAATTCTGTTCTTTCCTGAAGATGAGCTTCTTTACATCTATTATATAAAAAATTCGTTGTAATCTTTAAAGAATTTGGAAATGGTTCTAGGTGAAACATTTTAATAGATAATAAGTAAAAATGTATTTTTCTAGGTGGGTTTCACAAATAAAACAAATATATGTTTTGAGTTTTTTATCTCAGTATATTTCGGGTTATGAGCCCATCAGAGTTACAAAAGAAAACTAACATAAAATTGGAAACAAATGTATAAGTGAAGTTCAATTGGGAGGAACGTACATGGTGGGGGAAAAGAATGCAGTATTGGTTATTGTATTAATAGACAAATGAACAAAGGAGTTTAACTAATGGCTTAGAAATAAAGGAAGGAAGAAGTAGAATAAGGTAGGGGAGGAGGGGGTTAAGAACTTGAAAGAAACAATAGTAAATATTGCAAAATAGAAATTTTGAGAATGGGAAATAATATTTTTCGGGTTATTTAAATTATAAAATATAATCCATAATGGTATTTTTATTAACTTCTTAAATGGTTATTAAGGATGTTACTATTATTTGAAAGGGCTCTTTTAATTTCTGCGGACTCCAAAAGATCCAACCTAAGGCCTTTTCTTTCAAAATGAATAGGAATAGGATTATTAATAGAGGCCGAATGAGTAGAGGAATTTAAATGAATGGCGAAAGCAGAAGTTGAATCTAAATTGATGTTATCAGATCGGTCAAGGCGTATAAGAGCACCAATTTGTTCAGAGTAGCGTTTACTGAAGGAGCGACCAGTCTGAGCAATGTAAAATGCATCACAATCATCACAAGTCAATTTATACTCCTGCTTTGTCTAATTTATCAATTTTGTCTATTTTATTATTAATTAATCGAGAGCCTAAATTATTGTTATTATACAAAGCAGGAGTAATTCCATATGATCTAAGGGAAGAACATAATGGAGTGTACAAATGATGATGGGCTCATAACCCGAAATATATACCAGATAAAAAACTCAAAACATATTTTTGTTTTATTTGTGAAACCCACCTAGAAAAATATATTTTTACTTATTATCTAAAATTCTTGCCCGATACTCTTACCTTCACTCACTCACTCATCAAAACAGCCAGAAAACTTACTGGACATAGAGACATGAAATTTCCGAGAGAGGATATTACATCTATATAGGCTCACTAAGAAAGGATTTTTCGAAATTCGACTCGGAAGGGGGCCAAAGGGGGCAAAGTGTGTTTTCACTGATTATTCGTTATCTCTCTAAGGACGATAAAATATCTACTTGCTTTTGATTTATAAAAATACTAAATTGAAATTATCTAAAAACTAATTTCAGGATTTTTTTGAAACTCGACCCCTAAAGGGGTCAAAAGGAGCAAAAATATCTTTGCGATGTGTTTACACTAATTATGCATTTTCAATTAAGAAACGATAAGATATCTACTTGATTTTTACTTAATAAAATTCTAAATACAAATATCTAAAAAGTCATTTCAGGATTTTTTTAAAATTCGAATCCCAACTATCCAAAATGTGAGTGGGGGCAAAAATTAAAACTCTCTTCTATCTTGATCAAATTTCAGAGTTATTCTTTATTACTTTAAACTATTCATGTAAAAATCAACTATCAAAATTGACTGTATGGGGGCGAAGGGGTGGGGGCCAAATTATAGAAATTTTCAGCTTTTTAGTACATTTACTCTTTAGAAAACTGTAGATTATTTATTTGCAAATATCTAAAAAATAATTTCAAGATTTTTTATAATCCGACCCCCCGTCAACTTATCCAAAATGTGAGTGGGGGCAAAAATTAAAACTCATCTTGATCAAATTTTGTAGAGTTATTCTTTATTACTTTAAGAAACTATTCCTCTTAAAATCAACTATCAAAATTGACTGTATAATATATGGAGGGAAAAATATAGAAATTTTTAGCTTTTTTGTACATTTACTCTTTAGAAAACTTCTGGAGAGTTATTTATTTGCAAATATCTAAATAATAATTTCAACCTCCCAAAATGTGAGTGGGGGCAAAAAATTAATACTCTCTCCGATATAGATCAAATTTTGTAATGTTAGTTTTTAAGACTATATAAAATGTATGCTGTAAAAATCAATAGCCAAAATGAGTGAGTGGGGGCGCAGGTGGGGGCAAAATATTACAAATATATATTACAGACCTAATAATCACATACCGAGACGCCGTCTATTGTACTATCTGCACGGGAGGCCGAAGGTAGAGGGCGTTCCGAAGTTGCTCTGAGCAGCTCGTATATATATATATATACAGCAGGAGGTAGCCTCCGGCACGCCATCTGCACCTTGACCCTCCGGCAGAGCCCTGGCGGGCAGCGTCTCGAGACGGCCAAAAAAGCTTGTTTGCAATATAATTTTGTTCAACTGTATTTTAATTAAAGATACCGTATTTTTTTAATTAAAAATCAGCTTCAAGAAATAATCTAACTCATTGCGAAAGCAAAATAAAAAATTCTGAGTATGTCAAGCTTGCGCACGACGGAAGTGAAACTTCTAGTATTCCCTCTCTTTTCATTTCATTCTCTTTTTATCTCTCTTACGTTAGTTTGAAGATTATAGGTTAAATAATTCAACGACGAAGCATAGATTTACTCTTTCTAATATTTTCTTATACATGAATGAATTTTGATTTATGTACAGTTCCAAAAATTCTTTTTAATGTTACATACAGCATTTTCATTTGTTTGAATGTTCAATAATAATTTTAGTGTTGAATGTGCTGTTTTTCCTCCGTCTAATAAAGTGGCAGCAATTCCAGATGATGTCATTTGTGCCAATATGAGCGAAATTAAAAATGTTTCCCTGTTCCACCTGGTGCATCCAAAAAAAGAAACCATCTTCTTGAGCAGCGACTGCATGCATAATTTTATCATAAAGTAATTTTTGTTCTGGTAACAATTTTGGTTCATTTGCTTGAACATATGCATTTAAACCATCAACATTGTACGATTGTTCACGTTGCATATCGCGATTAAATAAATCACTTACTGGCCGATTAGCTGATGGCATCCCTAATTTAATTAGTGGTTGATTCGAAATGATCATGCATAAATCTTCCAACTTAATCAAAGATTCATTATATATTTCTGGCGAGAAATTTATATCTGGATCTCCTCGAATTCTACGTAGAGCATGTAATACATCTTCACTCATTGAAGCCTTATATTTTCCCCATAATTTAGGCGGGTTAGTTGGAAAACACGTTGTCAATAAAATGGCAAACAAACATCGTATTTGATGTGGCGATGAACCGAGAGCAGCATCGGCAAGAGTTGTATCCCAATGCAATCTTCTTCTAACAATCGTAATGCTAGGCATGCACCATGATTCGTTGTATGTAATGCACTGAGATACTGGGAAATGTATTTATAATAAGAAACATTGATTAAGATTTGGAATGTTTCTTTCCGACAGGCTCAGGTTAGCCAACTAATAACAATAAAATAATCACATTTAAAAATATAAATTTTTCTTTTTACTTAAGAGAGAATGGTGTATTTCTGTGAAACAGTTTAATTCTAAAGTTTAGGGAAAACAAAATATATCTATAATATAATCATAATACTTCTTCAAGGCCTTTGAGAACAATGAATTAACCCACACCCATTGTCTGCCTGGGTACAAAAGAAAAGATAAACCTTTTTTAAAACCCCAATTGGCATTCTACCTGAGAATAATTAATTTAATTATGTAAAATCGTGTGAAATCAAATCAAACCGATTTGGCCCAAAATTTAGATAAACCATCTGGAGCACTAAACAAACATATGGTGTGATTATGGTTTCGATACGTTCAGTGGTTTAGGCATGGGTCGATCACGCACATACATACTAAGGATTATATATATATATATATATATATATATATATATATATATATATATATATATAAAATTAAATTAACAAATTATGTCTGTATTCAAAATAGATTTTATTATCTTAAAAAAAAAAAAGTTTCTGAAATTTTGACCTGACTACCTGTATACCCCTTTCTTTTGTTAAGAGGGGTTTCATTGTTTAAGACCTGACCTTTCAGGGCAGGGATAATGTATTGTTTGCTTGGCCCTTTTAGAGGCTCTATTTCTATAGATCTTATCTGTCAATCAATTAAATATAAAAATAAAAAATAAAATCAAACCGATTTGGCTCAAAATTTAGGTAAACCATCCCCAGCACTAAGCAAACATATGGTGTGAATATGGTTTCGATACGTTCAGTGGTTTAGGCGTGGGTCGATCGCGTTCATACACCCAAAGGATTTTATATATATAGAGAGATAAATAAAAAAAAAGTTTCTGAAATTTTGACCTGACTACCTGTATTCCCCTTTCTTTTGTTAAGAGGGGTTTCATTGTTTAAGACCTGACCTTTCAGGGCAGGGATAATGTATTGTTTGCTTGGCCATTTTAGAAGCTCTATTTCTATAGATATTATCTGTCAATCAATTAAATAAAAAATAAAAATAAAATCAAACCGATTTGGCTCAAAATTTAGATAAACCATCGCGAGCACTAAGCAAATATATGGTGTGAATATGGTTTCGATACGTTCAGTGGTTTAGGCGTGGGTCGATCGCGTACATACACACAAAGGATTTTATATATATAGATAGATATTTTAAAGAAAAATAATTTCTATCTATCTATCTATCTATCTATCTATTTATCTATCTATCTATCTATCTATATATATATATATATATATATATATATAAAATTCTTTGCCCACTGATACACTGGCTCACTCACTCACTCATCATCAAAACAGCCAGAACCACTGGACATAGAAACATGAAATCTGGAGAGGATATTACATCTATGACATAGGGGCTCACTAAGAAAGGATTTTTCGAAACTTGCTTTTTTACTTATAAAAATACTAAATTAAAATATCTAAAAATTAATTTCAGGATTTTTTGAAATTCGACCCCTAAAGGGGTCAAAAGGGACAAAATATCTTTGCAATGTGTTTACACTCAATTATGCATTTTCAATTAAGAACGATAAGATATCTACTTGATTTTTACTTAATAAAATTCTAAATACAAATATCTAAAAAGTAATTTCAGGACTGGACATAGAAACATGAAATAATGAATTTTTTGATATATTTTTTCCATTGATTTTGAGTCGCTTTTATGCTACACTCATAAGATTATAAAATAAGTTTGGACCCTTTTTTGTGGAGTTACTCATAAGCTAGCCAAATTATGCCAAGAGATAGCGTCTTCTATCTATTAAACTACAATAAAATGTTAAAACTCTACGTGCTAAATTTAATGAAAAAGTTAATTTTTTGCCAGGTTTTATAATTAAAAAAAAACATACTTTTTTGGGAATGGAGCTTTTTTTAAATGAATTTTGGAGACCTAATAATCACATGCCGAGACGCCGCCCGCCAGGGCCACCTGCCTGGAGGGTCGAGCTGTAGAGAGCGTGCCGTCGGCACGCCCTCTACAGCTCGTTTATATATATATATATATATATATATATATTAAATTCTCTTTTATTATCTACACATATCATCAAATAAGTTAGTATTTTATTTTTTCTGAGTTGAAGTCGGTGTTTGAGCCGTACCTACTAGAATAGAAGGTCAGGAGTTTTTTTTAATGTTCCAAATTCATTCAATCTATTCCTTCTTTTTGTTTCTGGAGAGTACCTTATTCTTTTATGTAGAATTTTACAAAATAATATATTTTTAAATTTCTAATTCATGTAATTTAAAAAAATATTTGATAATTTTTTTGATCATATATATATATGGTCTAATTATTTTTTTTTAGAATTAAAATGGATCTTAAGCCAAACGAATTACAACTTAGTCCATTTTCGGAAATATTATTAAAACAATTTGATTCATCTAATTTCAAACCCTTAGAAAAATCTAAACAAACAAATAGGGTAAGTCTTTTAAAATATTAACTAGGTATTATTTAAAATTATCTTTAAAGAATACATACCAAAATTAATATATATTTATATTTCCCAAGCTTGAAGAAGTTTAAAAAATTTTAAAATCCCGTATATCGGAATCAGATTGCAAGGATTATAAACAGAATCTAAATACAAAACCGATTATTAATAAAATGAAAGAAGATCATGAAAAGGAGGGGAATAAGATATATCAGGAAATTCAAGGCACGTCAAGTCCTTAAAAAAAAACCTGAGGCGGCAGCTGAAAAAATTCCTATTGGAATGACAGAACAGACAAAAACAGAAAACAACACCACAAATAGTAATCCACAAGTGTATAAAACCCTAAATAATAGGGTCATAAATATACCGGAAGAAAAAAGTTTTTTACCACTAAAAAGTCCTAAAAAAAGCTGTAATCATCAAATCTTCAAGTAAGTAATTTTTTCAATCAATTTTTTCAATAATTAGGGCACAAGTGGTATAAAATGGAATTTCTATGATAAGACTTGGTTCAACTCGTCTTATCTGCCCATCTCTCTGGCTGTTTACAAGCATTATAGATTCTCAATATTTTCACCAATAAATGCCACCATAATCAAATTCAACTAGAAACTTGTTTTTATTTCGTTTCCTTCTTTTATTTACAGAAAACAACACCACAAATAATAATCCACAAGTAAAAAAAATTTCCATTAAAAGGCCTAAAAAAGCTGATGTACGCAAATCTTCAAGTAAGTCATCTTTTTCAATCAATTTTTTAATATATTTTTAGAATACATGTAGTATAAAATAATTTTTAGAAATAAAAAAACCGACTTTAAAAAAATTAAATGCAAAAACTA
Organism: Forficula auricularia; assembly: GCA_024734495.1. Lineage (NCBI taxonomy): Eukaryota > Metazoa > Arthropoda > Insecta > Dermaptera > Forficulidae > Forficula > Forficula auricularia. The sequence continues at coordinate 16,537,562 of JALMQS010000187.1, read as the reverse complement.
AAATAATAGACTCAAAAATAAAATAAAATGCACTAAAAGGTATAAAATAATTATCTAATTTAGTTATAACTAAACGATGAAATTGTTACATGAAATCACTTTTTGAAGTCGGTGCCAAACATATACATTTTATGAATCGCACTCGGCGGATCTTACTTAGTACGTGGCGTATAATGAAGACAACATTGCGTAAGCTCGCTTATATAGTTTGTTTGGCACCGACTTCAAAAAGTGATTTCATGTAACAATTTCATCGATTAGTTGTAACAAAATTAAATAATTATTTTATACCTTTTAGTGCATTTTATTTTATTTTTGAGTTCGTATTATTTTAGTTGTTGCATTTAATTTTTTTGAAGTCAGTTTTTTTTATTTCTAAAAATTATTTTTATTTTTCTCTTTTTAGTGATGTTAACAATAGTGACTTATGATAATACTTTGCATGCATTTCGTAAGAGAAAGATTCGAGCGAAGGAATCAGAAATTGATAATAAAATTCAATTCATAAATAGAGAAATTATCTCGAAACGTTAGCGGGTTTTAAATGAACGTTTTAAGAATGTTTTTTTTTCATACAAGATTTTATTTATTATACTTAATTTCGATTATTGCACATAAGAATTAGAGATTTCCGTTATTTTATCATTGATCACATCATCAGAACTTGACCAAATTAATATGAGACTACCCCTAAGTCTCTCTGGCTGTTTACAAGCTTATACCATAGATTCTAGAACAGTATTTCTCAATCTTTTAAACAATAAATACCACCATAATCAAATTCAATTAGAAAGTTGTTTTTGCTGAGAGTATCAGAGCTGATTTTATAAATGAAATCCCTCATCATGATACAAAATTACATATAAATATTTATATGTATTTTTTTTTTTAATTTATTTGTTGTCACCGGGAAAACAGCCCATTTAGACAGCACATCAGTAAAGAAGTGTTAGTAGTTTTAGTGAGGGAGCCGAGTTTTAGCCGGTCCTAATTGTATATGCTAGCAAGGCTCGAATCCGGGCCTCTCCGCTTGAACATCGTCATCAACGATGCCCAGCGCCTTAGTCAGCTCGGACAACCCGACTCCCCATAAGTAATTTTATTGTATAGAAAATATAGTATCAAAGCCTTAACCTTCATCTTTCTTATAAATTTATTTGTTTTCTCAGTGAGAAATTCTTTTCAAATCGAGTAATACCTAAATCTATATAATATATCGGAAATATATCGAGGTTTCTCTTCTTTTATTTACAGAAAATAACATCACAAATAATAATAATCCAGAAGTGAATACAACCATAAATAATAGAGTCATCAATATAACAGAAGAAACAAAGTTTTTTTACACTAAAAAACCTAAAAAAGTTGTATTCCGCGAACCTTCAAGTAAGTCATTTTTTCAATCAAATTTTCAGATTATTAGGGCACATGTGGTATAAAATGGAATTCCTATGATAAGACTTGGTTGGACGTATATCTGCCGTTCTCTCTGGCTGTTTACAATCCTATAGATTCTAAACAAGTGTTTCTCAATTTTTTCACCAATAAATACCACCTTAATTAAATTCAACTAGAACCTTCCGCAATACTTCACATTTATATTCTATATCATATAATCCTAAAAATGTGTTGTGATATGCCTTTGTCGAGATCTTTATGGCCAACGCAAAAGCATTAGGCTTGCGTAATGCTGAATTTGCAGAGCTTGATCTGAATAGAAGTTATACTTAGAGCGAGGAGACTCGGATGATACGGGGTGGATAACTTACGAGGTGGTTGACATACGATCGTAAGGCCTGTCACACACCTTGCCGCCCTCCCATTGGAACTATTCGCAATAAACCCATTGTTATAAATATATCTTACGTCTATTATTTACCCAGTAACCCTTAACTATAAACCAATACCAAATATATTATAACATTTTGGCGCCCTCACGCAGCATATTATTACAAATGCTTGTCTGTATAAATCCAATGCTCTGAAGATGGAGAACGGATGTTCCCAGAAATAAATTTTAAAAAATTTAATGGATAAGAAGAGTTATTTGGACACCTTGAATATTCCTATAATTAAAAATAATACGATTGGAAGAAAGACGAGATTTAAAAGGTGATACATTCGTTTCATCAAATTTTATTCTTAAATTTTTATCATAACATATTTCTATGTATTTTTTTTACGATAGGTTAAGGATTGGTAGGATCTTTATTAATTATGAAAGGTTTTTTAATCCAGTCTTATTTGTGAACATTGAAAAATGCAAAATAATGCTAAATTTTTCTTCTATTTTAGTAAAAATTTCACTTTTTTACTGTAAAATATTATTATCATATTTAGTTTTGACATTAGCGGAAATATATCGAGAGAGAGAGAGAGAGAGAGGTTTCTTATTTTATTCTATTTTCAACATACATGATTTATCATTAATATATGTAGATTTAATTTTGCCGAATGATTTTTTTGTTTTCCTTGCAAATTTATATTTAAATATTAATTCATTTGATCCAAAAAACACCAACTTTCAACCCTATACTTCATTACTCAAATAATTATGGTACTCATTTTGTTCAGAAGCGTAAAATAAATGTGGGATGGTTCTTTCATACGGAGCGCCAAAAAAATACAGTAATCTGCTTCCATAGTTTAGATTTTATTTATACTAAGTTTGTATTAATGTTTTAGTACACATTTTTATATTTTGCTGAAACATCTGAGAAAGTCTCGTTGAGAAACACTGGGCTACCTTGTGGGGTGAACCCATCCGACATATCTAACGCGTTAAATAAAAGTCATTTGATTGAATTGAATTTCATTTTTCCCTCTTTGAAAAGTTAAAAAGGTTTATTTAAATAGAAAAGAATGAGATGGTGCACACACACGATATATTTTATTTTTGTTTTTATTCTAGCTTCCCCTAAGGTACGTTATGGCGGCAGACCATCGATTATTTTAAAAAGAACACGAGATATGATGGTGTTCGACAATCAAGCTCCAATGACCTCATCATCTGAAGAATCAAGTAAAATTATATATATTTATAAAAATAAATCTAAGAGGGTGTCATTTGCTTGATGTAATATATACAATTGTACAAATATATATGTACACGGGAGGAAAATTCTACGAGGCCCATACTAAATAAACATATATAATCGAAGTCAAAATGATAATTTTATCCATAAAAATTGCCCATAGGGGCATACTGAATTGGCCCCCAAAAGATAATTTAATGATACTTAGGGGATATTTAGGTACTAATAAAATAATAAGATCCTAAAAGTTTCAGATCTCTTACTCAATTGGTTTTCGAGAAAATGCAAAATATGTAAAAAACAGAAAAATAAAAATTTCTCAGAATTCACTAAAACGATGTTGACCTAAATTGTTAATATGTTTTGGGTACTGATAATGGCACCTAGAAAAAAATTATAACCTATACCGGTTTATAAGATCCTTGATAAAAAAAATTGTTTTTCTTTTAATTTCAATTTTTGACCATGACACAATTTTGGCACAATTATGAAACTATTTTTTTTTCAAACCTTTATCTATTTCTTCTCATTTCTTTTCTATTCCTTTTCAAATTTTTAAAAAATATACGCCATAGTAGAAAAAACAAAAACCACTTTTTGGCCCAAATAATGATTTGTTTATTTTTTTATTTAAATGTTTTAAGCTTTTATTTTATTATTTTAACGCATATTCATAGAATTTGTATTTTTTAAAAACAAAGTTTCACTTTCAAAACAACTACAATTATTTTTTTGCCAGAGTCAAAAACAGTTAAATAACAATAAGCAATTTCATAGTTGTTTTAACAAATATTTTTAGGAACAACTTTCTATTATAAACCTCGATTATTTATATATTTTTTTTAACCTGAGACATAGATATAACCAAAAAATATCGAATTAATGGAAGACAAGTAAGTTTTCTTTCCGAAACAATCCAAACTTGCAAACAAATCCAAATTCTATTTTATTCATTAATTATTTTCTTTCAATTCATAAATCTAACAGTTTACACTAATAAAAAGCTTCCTAAAGTATGATAGATATGAGGTAAAATATCATTATAACATAAATAATAATTTTCATAAATAAACAATAAAATAAAAAACAGATATAGAAAAGATATATTTTCTCAAAAATATTGCAGAATCTCATCTCATTATTCTTCGTCACTGTTTTCTTCAATCACAAGTGGAATATTGTCTTTATCAAATAATTCGCTCAATATTTGAACAGGTCTAGGAATTTTCTACAAATATCTCCCGTGTGATAAATAATAAACAATCGCAGCAACGTGAGATCAACATCCAATAGTTCTAAGACCATTTGCCCACTCACAGCTGGGTCTCAATATGCTTTTGTGTCCGATAGTATCTCTTATAGTGAATGAAACATCTATAAACCTTTCTACTAATAGGACATTATTGAACTTGAGCTTTAAATATGTTTGAATGGTTGTTTCAAAAGCAGACAAAGTTGCCAACCCCTAGGACATTTTCCAAATTTTGGTATTTTTGTAATTTTGTAAAAAAAAAAAAAAAAAAATGATAATTTAAAACCTAATATTTCCAAGTAATTTCAAAATAATTCCACATACCTAATTCCAAAGAGGTGTACACTCCAATCACGATTCACCCCTCGTGTCATAGTATTATCGGGAAATAGATAAGGTTTGAAAAAAATAATTTCATGATTGTGTCAAAATTGTATCATGGTCAAAAATTGAAATTAAAGGAAAAATAATTTTTTTTTCAAAGAACTTATGAACCGGTATAGCTTAAAATTTTTTTCCAGAAGCTATTATCAGCCAAAACATATTAAAAATTTATGTCAATCTGTTTATTCAATCCTCAAAAATCAATTGAGTTAAGGATCTGAAACTTTCAGGATCTTATTATTTTATTATAAATATATATATATATATATATACATATGATTTAAGTATCATTAAATTATCATTCGAAGGCCGATTCAGTATATTTATATCCCTATTGCCTTTATCTTATTTTATAGGTATTAGAATTAACACTTATTTTTGCAGTTACTACAGTATAACAGTACAAAATAATTTCTCGGCACATTATTTTTCAATTTAAACAGCGGCCCTCAAAAAACCCGCACCCTGATGGAGGAATCTACCCACTCTCATCCCCCTTCTCGTCACGGCTATATATATCTTAACGTTAGATGAGCGCCGAAGTTAAAACTTTTTATCAGGTCACTGCCCTATTTTGGTGCAATTGGGACCTGATTCGTTTTGATACTGAACCAAGAGTTGAAAAAGATAGGACCCAGCCGGGTATGATCCGACATCTTCTGCGTTAAGCCCGCAAATGCCTTTTCCATTTAAGCGATGGATCCCCTGACCAGATCCTATAATCAAATTTTATATATATTCAACTCTTTAGCTCAGGTGCGCATTCTCCTATTATCCTAATAGCATGGTTCTTATAAATTTACTATAAGTATTCAGTATCAAAACGAATCAGGTCCCAATTGCATTAAAATAGGGCAGTGACCTGATAAAAAGTTTTAACTTTCACGTTCATCTAACGTTAACATTAAACATTCCAAATAAAATTTATTATTGGTTATCTGAACAAAATTCATCTGTTTCGATTCCCCATAGAATCAGAGAGATGGGCTTTATAGTAAATATATATATATATATATATTCTTGAAATATCATAGTCTAAAAGCAATAACAAGAAAAAAAACTAACTAAATATTTCACAGTTTTTAATACTAAGATAATTAATAAATAATAATAAATAAATAGCGATGATAAATGAAAAAATAAATTAAATTATTATTCAAACCCATGTACAATTGTACATATATTATGTGTTTGATGTCTGTTTCTGCCACTATGCCCCCGTCAGAAAGAGGAGCTAAAGGGCCAAAGCACAGGTGGAGAACTCAATTTCTTTTCGAATTTTAAAATAAAGTCGGTCTATTTTATGCTTCCGGAGGTCACATAACACAATAAATTTAAGGGAAGGTAATCGGACCACTCCCCGAGAACAATTTCTCCAGAAGAATTACTATCGAGAAGATGTTGTTCTCCAAAGTAGATTGCCAACGCTCGAGCTTACTCGGGAACGAATCTCGATTTACTCAGTACTGCAGTTTTTCATCTCTCTCCGAAATGCAATGTGCCTTAGTAAATTCAAGGGAAGGTAACCCCCCCTTCGCCCGTGAACAATTTCCCCAGAAAAATTACTATTGAGAATATATTTTCCAAAGTAGGTCATCGCCAACGTTTGGAATTGAGCATTGCTCTCGAAGGAGAATATATTTATGGAGTATGTATGTATAATGTTCATTTGTGTATATTTATTTGCATCACGCAAAGGACACACTAATTAATTTATTCCATATAAATTCAACAAATAGCTCTCTTTCCATTAATAAAACAACGTTAAACTTTGTAAATATGTTTTTTGTTTATTTAGCAGTGTGCTCGATGCTCGAGACTATCCATCAGCGAAATAGAGTTATACCTTTAAACAGACGTTCACAGGGCTGATCGAAGACATTGAAGCAGGAAAATTAATAAGCAACCAAATTGCGAGGGTGACTGCGACCTTGACCTTGACTGAGCCGAAGGATGATATAAAAGAATTCTTCAGAAGGACCGAGGCGGCTCCTTTGTCACCACCACGTGGACATCGAACCAACCCCAAGGGCAAGACCAAGAGAAAAGTGAACGAAATCTTCCACTGCGATAGCAAAACTAGCAGAACCAAGACTATAGGCAAGACCAATACTGAAGTCAACGAGATCTCCCACTTGGATATCAAAGCTAGCAGAACCAAGACCAAGGGCAAGCCAAAGACTGAAGTGAACAAGATCTGCTACTTCCATAGAAAAGCCAGCAGAACCAAGACTAAAGCCAAGCCTAAGACTGAAGTGAACGAGATCTTTTACTTCGATAGCAAATCCAGCAGAACCAAGACCAAGGACATGCCCGAAACTGAGGTGAACGAGATCTTCCACTGGGATGGTAAAGACAGCAGAACCAAGATCCAGGGCAAGCCCAAGACTGAAGTGAACGAGAACTTCGACTGGGATAGCAAAGCCAGTAGAACCATGACCAAGGGCAAGCCCAAGAGTGAAGTGAACGATATCTTCCACTGTGATACCAAAATCACCAGAATCAAGACTGATGGCAAGCCCAAGACTGAAGTGAACGAGGTCTTCCATTGCGATAGCAAAGCCAGCAGAACCAAGGCCAAAGGCAAACCCAAGAACAAGCTTAAGGGAAAGCCCAAGTGAAGGAAATCTTCCAATGGGATAGCAAAGCTAGCAAGATCGACGGGTATTGTTCAGGACCTCCTCGGCCCATGTGCCAATATGACCAGCTGGATAATCTCTCAATTAGAAAAAGGAAGTCATCAGAAGTAGACCACAAAACAAAATAAACAATTAAGATGGGTTGAAATTTTGTTTAAAGATAATTTTTGATTTAAAAAAATAATTCAAAATCATATGTAGACATTACTCAATATTTTTTTTTTAGGATAATTGTTTTTCGATGTTTAAAAAAAATCAAAATCATATGTAGACATTACTCAATAAAAAATTATTAAAAGTCAATTTTTGCATTTCAGTGATTCTCATTATCTTTCAGTGGACCCGATACGAGCTGTAACTTTAGAGCCTGGCTTCTGAAAATGATCTACGGCAGCGATTCTTAACAAGTGAAAAACGTTAATTTTTGATTCCCTTCATTATTTGATATTTTTTAGTACCCATCAACAAACTCTTTCTGGTAACACTATATGTTAATTAAGCCAATAATAAATTTCACCTTTCATTTTAGGTCCTGAAAAAGGGAAAGTTTACTTTTTCGATTCTTTCCTTTAAGTGTACCCAAACTCTACCAGTATGCAGAATTTCAGCATTCTAGGATCAGCGGAAGGACTTTAGATTTTTGATATGTCTGTAAGTCAGTCAGTGTTAAAAATGGCACTTTTTAGAGCTTAATAATTCAATAATTATATATAATAGATTTATTCATCAAATTTGGGATTCTAGGTGTTCTAGTGGGCTGATGAGATATCCTAATTAAAATTGTGCATTCAAGGTGGTTTTAGCTGAAATGTCTGATTATTAGAATAAAACTTGAACTTCATTTAATTTTATATTTATTTTTTTTGTCACGATATCTTTATAATAATATCACGAGAGGTTGTCATTTACTAGATCCAAGCTGGAATGGCTGTTTCCAACCCTTCAGGCAAAAACCCATATAACTTACAAAGCAGCTAATTGGGCCAGATTGCTAATTTTGTCACTTGGGCTCGATTCCCATTGGTTACGTTCTGACATGTAATTAAAATTATCCAATCCATCTCGATCTAGTAGATGACAATATCTCGTGATTTCTTTAGAATTTAAAAGTCTACGACTATCAGTAATTTGAACTATTATAATGTATCTTTGTTTTGGCACTTAGTACTACAAAAATCAAATAAACTTTTTCCTCAGAAAGAATTATAAAATATACACGAATAAATGTAATGGTTAAAATATGCAAACGATCCTTTTCATGTTTTAACTTAGCAGTATATAAGAGGGTTTATTTGAGAATTTCACGTGAGCCTGTATTTAGGCAACTTATTCGGCGTAGAAGAATAGAAGCTGCGTAGAAGTTAGGCGAAGCCAATCATTCAAATAATATTTGCGAGCTTTTGAAACAAGTTTCTATATGTATGAAATTCATCTGACTATTCGAATATTCGAACCTCCCAACAAACATTTATACTTATTCTTGAGCAAAAGTTGAATCTTGGTACAAGAGTCCATTATTTTATTAAGAATAATATGTGTGCCGAATTTCAGCTCTCTATATATTATAACACTAGGATTTTCTTCAGGTTATTTACATTTTTAAACCGAAAGTTATAAGGCTACTAAGTCCAAAATCTAATCAATTCTTGGTTAAGTAGGTTCCATTGTCATTTAATTTGTTTTGTTTGATTGTAAATTCCCTGATTGTCCCATTAATATTGTGTTTAGGCTAAATATTTTCTATAGCCATGTCTCTGTACTTATCAATATTCTTGTGCCTGAATTCTTAGTCACTCAAATCGAAAATCCTCCTTAAAAAAATCTTTAGACAGTTGATTTTGTATAGGAAGGATATGTTGGAAAGGTAGTTGGATATCCTTCCACTTCCTATAGCCTATAGCCTATAGCCTATTCCTATAGCCTTTCTATATATAATATTAGCTAAATACCTCGATTACTCCAATTCAATTGGAATGTGTTTAATTTCCTCATATCTATCTTTATTTAAAAATTCAACAAGTTTAACATTTTTTAAAGTTAATTTAATGAATCATATTAGTGAAAATTGAAAAATGTTACATAGATATTAGAACTTAATTGTAATTATGTATTATATTGTAATATATATTTATGTAAATACATTTAAATTTAAATAAATAAACAAATGAAGGATTTTTTCATCAAAAATCTTCTCTGCGCTTTTGACCATCCCACTAAGAGGAATTTCCTCTAGAATTTGCTTTTTTGTTTTGAATCAAATTAAGTTACTTTTTCATGAATACTCGTTCCAATTCTTTTAATCAACCTCGGAATTCTTCTTTTTGATTTTTATAATTGATATGAGAGTGTGGGGAATTCTACGCCAAATCGGACGGTTTGAAAACTTTAATTGTTGATATTTTTTAGTACTTATCAAAAAACTCTTTCTAGTAACACTATATGTTGATTAAGCCTATTATAAATTTCACCCTTCATTTTAGATCCTGAAAAATGAAAAGCTTACTTTTTCGATTCTTTCCTTTAATTATAGCCCAAACTCTACCATTATGCCGAATTTCAGCATTCTAGGATACTTTAGGTTTTTGATATGTCAGGAAGTCAGTCAGTGTTAAAAATGGCAATTTTCAGAGCTTAATAATTCAATAACTATAATAGATTTATTCATAAAATTTGGGATTCTAGATCTTCTAGTGGGCCTTATTAGGCAGGCAAAATTTAATGTGTGTAGGTCTAATAGTTTTCGAGTTATGGGTGGGTCAAATGTAGCTCGAAATGGTTCGTGTTAATATACACATGGCCGGTGCGTCGCCCGTTTTACCGAACGTGACTGACACACTGCCGTGTGTCCAGTTAACTGATGCCTCGTAATAAAAGTTTCGATTTTTCTAGGGAGGGAATGAGTTTTTGAAAGGGCACTGCTCCTTTGGACCCCCGGGCAACAGCCTAACTCCCTACGCCCATGCCTGTTATTTAGAATAAAGTAAATTATTTATTTTAATAAATTCTAATCTAGGACACATGGGAGTGTATCAGCTAAGTCCGGAAAAACGGGCGACGCACCGGCCATGTGTATATTTTACACGAAACATTTCAAGCTACTTTCGAACCCCTAACTCAAAACTATTAGACTTACATATTTGAAATTTTGCATGCCTAATATTTAATTAATTTCATGAATAAATCTATTATAGTTCTTGAGTTAATAAGCTCTGAATGAAATTTAAAAAAAATTTGTCTCCGTAAACCTAACAATGGATTCAAGTAGAGTTTTAATCGCTGATTATCATTTTTTCTAAAACAGGTCAGAGTTTTGAGATATTATAGGTCAAAATGACGGAAAAAGACCATTTTGACCTTATTTTCGAGTCCCATTAGATATTAAACAGCAATATTTGCAATCAAAATATTTTGTTGACGTAATAGAAAAAAGCTTCTCTTTGATTTTCCAAATTACAACTTGTTTTTAACTCAATTAGAACTCGAGTTATAACTAAAAAACTAAAACTACGTGATTATAATTATTACAAAGGATAGATTTAGATAAATAGAAAGATAAAAAAATATGGTCTTAGATTTTTAGTTATAATTCGAGTTATAATTGAGCTAAAAACAAGTGGTAATTTGAAAATCAAAGAGGAAGTCGTTTTCTATTACGTCAACAAAATATTTTTATTGCAAATATTGCTGTCTAATATTTAATGGGACTCGAAAATGAATGACCGATAATACCTCAAAACTCTGACCTGTTGTAAAAATCGGGAAATTGCAGATAACCAGCGTATGAAACTACTGGAATCCATTGCTGGGTTTACGGTTAGAAATTTTTGGCGACCAGTGTAATTATAGGTAGAATGCTGAATTAATGAAAAGGTTGCCCAAAGATAAAGAAAATCAATAATTCTGAATACATTGAATTGAATTGGTATTGAATTTTCAATGATTCGATTATTTTTGGTAACCATTGCTGAAGTCATGGAAGAATTGTCTTAAAATCAAAAATAGCCATCGATTTTCATATAATAGGTTCTTAAAGAATAATAATCAAGATTCTTTGGATTTTTGACGTTTGGATTATTATTGGTAAAAATAACTGAAGACATGGAAGAAGATAGGTTTTTTAATGAAACTAATTATCAACAGGTGGTTGAATCAAAATAAAACAAACACATTACTGAGCGAAGATCCTTCAGGTACTATATAAACATGCAATACACAAGACATGAAAAGATTGAAAAATAAATACATAATTTAATTGATTTACTTACCAAGCACATTTTCAAAGTCACTCCTCATTGAAGCTACTCCTGAAGGAACATTGGAGCCTCGAACACCTTTAGCTATTATTTTGGTTGAAAATGAGCCTCTTGCCGCTCCTGAGGAAGAGGTCCCTGTTGTTGTTGTGGTGGTGGTAAATAGCATTGTTGCTATATCGAGTATATGATGCCGAAATGGAGAAACATGTTAATATGAAACTCCGTTATATTTAAGTAATTTTTAGCTAGCGATTTTTGTCTTATAGAACAAAGTTTGCTCGATCAGATAGCACGTCTATGTATTATACTTAACTAGTACATGACGTCTAAAAAGAAAAGTCATAGTAAAGGAAACAGTAATAAATTGATAATTACTTACTCTTTTTTAGATATTGGTGTGGTTTTTTGGAATCTATAAAAGATTCCCTAATTTGTTTCTTATTCTGATCGTTATCACCAAGATGAACGATAAGGCGCTAAAAGTTTGTTGGCTCCTAGGTCCAAAAGTTGTTAGCCCAGAATGCACATCCATATCTCTTAACGAGTATATGATACCGAAGAGGAAAATCATGTTAAACCACGTTCCGTTATATTTAAGTAATTTTTAGTTAGCGATTTTTGTCTTATAGGACAAAATTTGTTAGTTCAGAAACCACGTCTATGTATTAAACTTAACTAGTACATGACGTCTAAAGGAAAGGTCATAGTAAAGGAAACAGTAATAATTTGATAATTTCTTATTCTTTTTTAGAATTGGTGTTGTTTGTTGGAATCTATAAAAGATTCCATTTTTGTTGGATTATTTTGATCGTTATCACCAAGATCAATGACAAAGAGCTAAAAGGTATTTTGGCTCCCAGGTTGTTTGCCTAGAATGCACATGCATATCTCTGAACGAGTATATGATGCCGAAAATGAAAATTGTTGTTAAATGACACTCTGCTGATTTTTAGAACGTATCCGAAATTAGTGATACTCAATAGACAGGCTTTTATAGCTATCTCCAATAGTTGAAATATCGTCTTATTATAAAATTACAAATTTTTATAATTTTATAAGATTATCTTTTCCCCACCTGTTAGCTGATTGAGATGTAGCTTCATGATGGGGCTTCTTATGTTTGTCCTAAAATAAAACAATACTCTGGCCACATCATAGCCCCCCGAAAGGGGGGGGTCCAGTGCACCTGTGAGTCCCGAGGACCCTTTTTTACACATACTTATCCTTAATAAGGGGCCCGTAATTTCATGTGGGGCCCTGGTCCACACATATTTAATGCTAGGTCAAGCACTTATTTTGGACAGCTCCTAGGAATTTAAAGGATTATATATGGCCATAATCTGATTACTTCAGGGGAAAGGCAATGGAAAAAACCCACCACTGTGATAAAAAACTTCCCCAGGAAAATCACAATGGAGAGAATACTCTTTCTCTACAGCAATCGGAGTCGTGCATGACACTCGTATTGCCAATATCTCGCCGATTTATTTGGTGGAATTTTTGTCCTAGGCAAGGGCGGTCCCAGGCTTTTATTTAGGGGGGGGGGGGGTCATGATCCCCTTGACTACCTACCTCCATATTCTGGGGTTGTAAAAACAAGAATGCCTCTCGATTACTTGTTGTTCTTATTTCAAAGAATAGGTTGTTAAATTATTCACCCTAGGCTGAAGTTTATATAAATACCTATAATTCGGTTTTATTTATAAATAAGGTGATTTTTATTTATAGTGTGCTGAGTTTTAAATGTTCTGAAGTATATTATCAAAAAATTTTATTATAGACAATAACACTATTTTTTATTTTAATTAATTTAATAATGACAGGATGTTTCTAAAAATTGTAATTTTCCACTACAGAAAGCCCAATTTTTGGCTTAGAATATTTGTTTTTAACTAATTAATTTTTTGAAACATACAAACAAAATATTGGAGATGAAAATTAAGATTTTCATAATTATTTTTTATTTTAGTATTTTTGAGGATCGAGCAATAACTCCTTTCCCATGTCCATATTTACAATAATGTTCTTTTTTATTTTGTTTTATTTTAACCATTTTTTCAAGTTTTAATTGGGAAAATTTTTAAAAACAAAACAAAATTTTGACATGGCATATTTAATAATAGATGTATTTTTATTGCTCATAAGAGGATGTATATATTAAATATATTTATATGTTACCTGTAGGCATATTTATTTGTAAAATATTTACTTTAATAAAAGTATTATTAAGAATATTATTAAATTTTCTCCTGTTTATAACCTCTTGCTGTCAATGGAAAACATGTATATTTCGAAACTTTTTCTTCTCTTTATCAGTAATAAATATATCGATCAATGATCAAGACATGTCTACACTCTTTTTGCCGATTTAATGAATTTTTATTAATTAAAACATTATTAATAGAAACTTGTGGATAGTTACGTTTGGGCACTGTAGCGGCCCGCTGTCGCTATGGCGACGAGCCTTGCGACACGGCCGCTAGATGACTCAGTCGGATCGTTGCGACGCTTTTGCATGACTGAAATGTTTTCAGCCATGCTATAATTGAAGCGACTCGATTTCGACTGGGCAAGCGAAACGGATTCGAACATTTCGGATCTGGAGGGGCCAACCGCCAACCAGCAGCCCCTCCCCTGCACACACCCTTGGTGGACACGCAATTAACAACCTTCTGCTTATCAGATTGTTAGGACCCCATCGACTTGGTGGGGGGCGCGGCACAAAGCGCCACACAGCACTCAGCACACGAGCGCCCTAACAATAGGCACAAAAAACATTATGAAGAATACCGGAAGAGGGCGTCAGAGGGCGTCAGAGGGCGTCAAACCGCGAATTTTGACAACTTTAAACTTTCTGATAGGGAGTTGGACCACGAGACGTACTACAAGTTTTAATTATCGAAGAACGAGGCTTGAAATATAATATTATTAAATATGGCTAGTTCTCGACGTCAATGTTGTGTGAAAGGTTGCTTTCGCGACACAAAATCAGATAAAGAACATACTTTTTTAGACGACCTAAAAATCCTGAAATGTAAGTACCCTATATAAAATTAACTAATAATTTATTTCTTTGATTTTTATATGTTAATTCTTGAATAATTTAATTATGGAGCTAAACGCTCGTGTCAATTTGCTGATATCCATGAAGATAATAAATATTTCTTTATATGTTCTGACCATTTTGAACCAAAAACAATTTACAAAAAATATCCACGACGTCTGCTTATTCCTGGAGCTGTTCCAACTTTAAAAAAAACGATAACATACATACATACATACATCCGCACGCACTAAATGAAAAAATCGCACTTTTTGGCCTCTCGACGAGACCCCATGTAATTTTTGGCAAAACCGTCACGTGCTAAAATTCAACCTAATTGAATACTACAATTTGTGACTTTAATTGAGACCATGGGTTCCGTAGTTTTTTCCTGAGGACCCTTTGAAGTCGCGCTTGCCGCCAGACCGATTACAATACTTTCCCCATGCTTCGCATTGGATAAAGTAAAAACAATATAGCGGATAAACATATAGTAAAATCAAATGATCATCTTATAATACATAATAAAACTATTGATCCGGTTGGGATAATCGGTAAGAAAAAAATTATAAATCAATTAAATAATTCAAATGATATTGCATTTTAAAGTATAAACTCAAGCCACTGTACCTATACATTTACATGCATTTTTAGACAAAGTTGAATTGAATAATGAAATGGACATATTAGTCAAAGCATAAAATTGTTTTATATTTTTGTCATGTGAAAGCTAGATTTACAAATATTTATTAATATCATTTTAACCTCAAAATTTCCAAATTAGACTAGGTTTAAAAAAATTATACTTTTAAACTAATTAATTATAAAATAGCTAGTATTCTTGAGTTTAAATTAATTAACAATATCAAAAATGTTGTCAAATTCAGTCCAATTAGATATAATTTAATTTAACTAAATTAATTTGCTGTTTGTTTTAATTCTATATTTATTTTTATTTAATTCTCTTTTGCCCTTGAAAGGATGTACGGATATTATGAGATTACATGGAATAAGTTTATACACTAACTGTAACATATACATACTTCTTTAGATAATTAATTACATGTGCTTATACTAGTTTAAATGAATTATTCTTACAAGCCCATCGATAAAATAAATAACCACATTAATTTTGCTATTTTTGTTTATATTTGAAAGGTGAAGTATCCCAATATACTAAATCATATCAAGCATCTACTTTGGACCTTGAAAGAAATATTTCGCCAATGGAAACCGAAAGTAATATCACTCTCGGAGAATCGTTGGAAATTACAAATGATAATTCCCCTCGAGCATCGAATTCGACCAGCACAAACTTAACACCTTGACACCCAAATCTTCGCAGATAAAAAGACAAAATCGTAAAATAGCAGCGTTAAATAGTAAATTATTTCGCATGAGACAAAAGAAAAAATCAAATATCCTTGAAAGAAATATAAAAGTAGAAAATATAATTAGTCAATCGGCCAATATTTTATCAGAAAAGGCACAAACTTTATTCTCTACTCAGTTAAAATTAAGTTTGTTAAAAAATCATGCCAAGCGATATTCTGATGAATATAAAGATATTGCTTTGTCCATATTTTACCATTCTCCTAAAACATATAGATTTTTGAAAAAAATTTTATATTTACCATCCGAACGGAATTTGAGAGAATATCAAAGTCGCTGCCCACTGCACCCTGGGATAAACGAGTTTGTATTAGAACAATTAAATAATAATTTAATAAAAAGTCCAATTCAAGACAAGGTTGTAACGCTGCTATTCGACGAAATAAATTTAAAATCGGAAATCCATTATAACCATAGTCAAGACCTATTTCAAGGATTCGTAGATGATGGGGAAAATCGAGAACCAAAAGAAGCTACAACTGCTTTGGTGGCGATGATTACCTGGGTTAATAAAAATTTAAAACAAGTAGTAGGCTATTGGTTTTTAGCGAACAGTGGTAGTAGTGATAAAACACATAAAATAATTTTAAATACAGTAGGAAAACTTTTTCAAATTGGGATTATAGTTAAAGCAATAGTATTCGACCAAGGGCCCAAAAATCGAGGACTTTTGAAAAAGTTAATGTAACTCCTGATAATCCATTTTTTTGTCTTGAAAATAATCCTCATAAAATTTTTATTATTTATGATGTCCCACACTTGTTGAAGTCCTTAAGAAATAATTTAATAGATAAAAACTTGATATATCGAGGCGGTATTGTAGTATGGGGGAAATCAAAAAAATCCATAAATTACATGTAGACACACCATTGAACTTAATTAAAAAAGTAACTGACGCTCATTTTAATTTGACTCATTTGTCTAAAATGAGGGTTTCTCTGGCAGCGGAAATTTTTTCTTCATCCATGCACACGGCTTATACGGTATACAGAACATTAGCTCCCCATCTATTCACAATCGAAAACGATATGACCAACCAATTTATCATCGATATTGATAAATTATTTGATTCTTTGAACTCGCGACTTATAAAAACAAAATTGCCTCATAAATTAAATTATGCGATGAGTAGCACCTCCGATCATATACCATTCCTAAGACAGATGTTGAATAATTTTGCGAATTGCAAATTTGAAAGTAATAGACAACCACCGTGTATCCAGGGGTTTATTCTTAGCGTAAACTCTGTGATTCAATTATTTGAAGATCTTTCAAATAATTACAATATAAAAAAGTTGAGGACTAGACGTTTGAATCAAGACCCCCTCGAAAACTTTTTTTCGGCCGTCCGTCAACAACACGGATGTTCTACAAACCCTTCCCCGAAACAATTTGAAAACGGAATGCGCCAAAATTTTATTACCCAACTTACCAAAATATCACAAAGTACTAATTGTGAACTAGATGATAATGTTTTATTTGCAAAATTAATGAATTTTCAAAATAATATTACAACTAATGCACCTACTAGTTCAACATTCGCGGAAAAAATTCAAACAATAAATTTAGAACCGATCCCGTTACAGGACATGGAAGTAGATATAGATTCGCAGACCAAAGAAATAACAGAGGGAAACGCAATATATTACATTTGCGGATATATTTGCAATAAATTCTTAAAAAGCCATAATTGCGAAAAATGCAAACAAATTTTGTTAATAAAAGAAGATAATGTATATAAGGATTTCAAATTATTTACATTGTTGAAACAAGATAGCTTTAAAGATCAATTGAAACATGTACGCGAACCTGTTTTCGAATTCGTCCAAAACATGGAACAAATTTTTAAAGCCTCTATTCTTCAAGTATGCCATAACAGAAAGATTTCTGAAGTGATGAGGTCACTTTTTACAAAAATAAATATTTCTTTTGATTTATGCGCCCCTCAATCAACTAACAATTTCATAAATTTATTTATTAAAGTTCGTTGCTACTGGGAGGCCCGTTTTTTAAGGCGTACTTTAACACATAGAAAACCATCTAAATCAGGCGATAAAAATAAATTTATTAAAAAATTTGGAATAAATTCTGGGACGATTCAGTGAGTGTGGGCTACCATCTCAAAGAACGGGTTAAAAGTAAAATAAAATATATGTAAAGTATTATGAATACCTTGGGATAGATTAATGAGCTTTTGGGAATAATGGTCAGAAACGGTAACTCTGTCGAAGATTTAATTTCAGTTAAAAACATTTTTTAGAAGTCACCATCTGGGTATCCTGACAACGCAGCGAGATTCTCCAGAATGAAGTGATTTCGCATCCACATTAAAGCCGTCATCAGGTCTCCAAACACCGGCTCTTGATTAGTTTTTTTGCCAGAAGCCGACAACATATATACATATTTTTATTAAAATAAAGAATAGCCTATATTTTATAGGTAAATAGATATATCTTATTTTAATTTAATAAAAAAAAGATCATTTCAATTAGAAAATAAAGTAAAACTATTGTTTATTTTATAGGTGTCTAGGTGATTCTTTGAAGGTTTTCTCAATGGTTTTCCTCAAACAACTAATGTTGGCGAATGCGAATCACAAAAATTCCATTGAAAAGATTGTGTTTATTTATTAAAATATTTGTAATGTCATTTTTTGGTCTAAATAAAAAAATGGTTAATTTTAAATTATTTTCAAGTATTTATTTTATTATGGATCTCCTCCTAGTCCCTGAAAGTCTCTGAATCTTAATTAAATTATTTGCTAAAGTTTTTTTTTAATAAAATACGATTTTATTTTATATATATACATATACGTTTTAAACATTTTTTTAAAGATTTGTATTTATTTTAATTACAAAACCATTAATATTTCTTTAGGGTACGCGACAATCTTTAGATCACCATATACATTAGGAAGTGAATTAAGTCAAATTAAAAATAAAATTCTGGAAAATGAAAGAATCCGGTGTATATAAATTGACATGCCAAGATTGCAATGCAACTTATATAGGAAAACAGAAAGAAATTTATCCATTAGGATCAATGAACACAAGAGAGCCTACAAATTAAAATATGAAAATTATGCATTTGCAGAGCATTTAAATGCTAACAATCATAGTTTTCCAGATCAATCCAAAATTAAATTGATCAAAGAAGTCAATGACCCCTTAATTCTTTCTTTAAAAGAATCCATTGAAATTTTAAAATCCTTGGAAAAAGCCCAATTGAATCTTTAAATGAAAAACTAGAAATTATCAATGACCCTTTTTTAAAAAACATTCCATTCATTCAGGTAAAACTCTTTAGAAAATGCCTAAACAAAAGAGTAACCCAGATATTGCTCCAGTTATATTCTAATCTCCCAAGAGGAAACATGAAGAAAAAGACATTATATATTTTTCAAAATTTTCTATGTATAAATCTTAATTTGTAACTAATTTGAAATATTTGTGATGGACTGATGATGAAGGCAATGCCTTCGAAACTATAGTCTCTAGAAATAATTAAAAATTATTTTATTTAAAAAACAGAAGACTCTCTCATTTTATTTTATTTTTTTAACCTAAAATAAAAACAATTCTGTTACCATCGACAGTGAAATCTTTTATTCAACATTAATATTTTTTTTTCTTTAATATACAGGGTGTTTTCACGGTCGATGGGGACGTTAGTTATCCGTTTTATGTAAAACGGAAAGTCGGATTTTTCTGAAAATTTAGGACCTTACATTTTCTTACCTGTTCTATCTATCTAAAAAAAATATAGTTGCTGCGACTTTTCGATGGAAGCCGAAACGTCGCAAGGCTGAAAATATTTTAGATCGATAGAACAGGTAAGAAAATGTAAGGTGCTAAATTTTCAGAAAAATCCGACTTTCCGTTTTACATAAAACGGATAACGTCCCATCGACCGTGAATCACCCTGAATATAAGCTCATTTTTTTACTCATGATAAATTATTTTGAATCATCCGCTGTGTGACGTCACCAAAATTTTCCTGGATGAGAGCGGTTCCCGCCATTTTGCTTCAGTATACGAACCGCCAGAGAGCTCTGTAACTCGTATACGCTAAAATACATAGGGCCCTTATGGAGCCTTCCTCTCTATATACTCTATGGCTAGATGGAGTAAAAAATAGCCAGATCTAGAGGGAAAACCGCTAAATTGGCAACCCTGATTATTATCTCGTAGGTATAATTAAAATTTGGAAAAGAAAAGTTTCAATTTTTTTTTTTTTTTTATGAAGAATTTGAACCATTTGAATCGTCAGTTTCCAATTTGAATTTCCTAGGTCTAGGCACGGGCGGATCCAGGAATTTTTTATGGGGGGGGGGGGGGGATTTAAAAAAAAATCCAAGAATATAACAATATTTTTATTTTAGTATAAAATTCAATTAATACATAGTAATGTTTAATTATAAAAAATACGCTATTACCATATAACATTCAACAAAAATATTTCACCAATAATATATAGTGGAGATAGTGGCACAGTCAAGGGCGGATCCAGAAATTTTTTATGGGGGGGAGGGCGATATTAAAAAAAATACGAGAATATATGAATATTTTTAATTTATTTTAGTAGGAAATTAACGCTTACATTCTAAAGAAATATTACACTTATACCAGGGGCGGTACCACACTTTCATTTTAGGGGATTATGTACCGGCACCCCCCCTCGGGGGGGGGGGGGGATTTTAGGCTACATAAGTAGTTTTTAGAGGCGATTTTGACCCTCTCTAAAATTAAAACAAACAAAAAGAGGGCATGAAAAAGGGGAAAATATACAGGTTTACCTACCTATTAAATGTATATTATAATATACTTAGACTATAGTTCACTAATTGAGTTCTTCATATTTAATTAATTGGTTGTGACTACTAATGTAAAATAGATATTTTTTAAAATTAAAAAAATATTTAGTTACAGCTCATTTAGTCCAGACAAATTACGATTTTAAGAGGAAATAATTCCTAGTAAAGATTTTATTGCTGGGATACCTTTATTGGTACTCCAATATTACTACCCGAAGTTTTCCCCGAAATCTGTGTTGTGGAAATTTTTCTACGCGCCTCAAAATGAGAAAATTTCGAAGTTTTTTCAGTTTTTCTTGAATAGCTCTCAAACGGCTTATCAAATCAAAAAGATATCCATTAGATAATTTAAAGTACTTTAAATTTCGCGTAAAATTATAAAAATTTCATCTATTTAGGTTCAGTAGAACCGGTACTAGCGCCTGTCAGAAAACAGTCTCCGGGATCACTTTTGAACTTCCTAAAACTCGTAGTTTTTTCGATTTTTCCCTATTTTGACCATGAAGGAGCACGTTTTCGACAAAGACGACTCTATACATTTTTAAACTAGATTAAATTTGCAACAATTTAAATGAAGTTTCATTTTAATTGGATAATGGTAACATGAGGTTGAAGTTTTGAAAAAAATGCATTTTTTTTGCAAATAATCGCAGTTTTTCCTTAATAAAATGACTCATCCTGGAAACTTGAATTCTTTCTCATTGTATAGAAAATTTTATTTACTTGAACGTTTACTTGAACCACTTTTTTAATAAAACTCTTAGATTTATAGATATTCTACATTTTCCGAATCCTCAAAAGCATCATGGAAAATGCTGAATATCTAAAAGTCTAAATCTAAAAGTTTTATAAAAAATGTGGTCCAAGTAAATCTTCAACTCAACAAAATTTACTAGAGAATGAGATAGGAATCAAGTTTGTAAGATAAGTGGTTTTCATTTTATGAAGGAAAAACTGTGATTTTTGAAACAATGGGTCATTTCCTGTCATGGAAAATGCTGGATATCTATAAATCTAAGAATTTAAACAAAAAAGTGGTTCAAGTAAATCTTCAAATCAACAAAATTTTCTAGACAATGAGATAGGAATCAAGTTTCTAGGATGAGTCATTTTATGAAAGAAAAACTGCGATTTTTTGCAAAAAATTGCATTTTTTCAAAACTTCAACCTCGTGTTACTATTATCCAATTAAGATGAAACTTCATTTAAATTGTAGCAAATTTAATCTAGTTTAAAAATGTATAGGGGGACTGTCGAAAACGTGCTCCTTCATAGTCAAAATGGGGATAAACAGAAAAAAGTTCAAGTTTTAGGGATATTCAAAAGTGATCCCGGGGGCTGTTTTTTGACAGGCGCTAGTACCGGTTCTACTGAACCTAAATAGATGAAATTTTTATAATTTTACGCGTAATTCAAAGAGTTTTAAATTATCTAATAAAGATCTTTTTGATTTGATAAGCCGTTTTTGAGTTATTCAAGAAAAATTGAAAAAAGTCCGAAATTCTCTCATTTTGAGGCGCGTAGAAAAATTTCCACAACACAGATTTGGGGGGAAATTTATCGTAGTAATATTGGACTACCAATAAAGGTATTCCAGCAATAAAATCTTTCCTGGGAATTATTTCCTGTTTGTGCCATTTTTTCACATAATTTGCCTGGACTACTTTTAAAATGACTGCAACTATTTTATTCTATAATGTACCTATGAAAATTGTATAATATATATTGTAAATAAAAACTTTTGAATTGAAAAAAAAACATGATAGCACAGCAGCCATGGTAGGTAACAGTAAATACATAAGTAGAACAAGATAAATACTAGTAGCCCAGTATATAGGGGTGTTTCAGCTTTACATTAATTGCGGGAAATTTTTTTTTCTAGGATCGCTTGGTATGGTGTGGGTATGCCAAATCAAAGTTTTCGACCTCAAAAGTGTGGGGGACAACTTTTGGTGGCTGAAAAACCTCAAAATTTTCGGACTTTTTCCAGTTTTTCGCTTATAACTCGAAAACAGTTCATATTTTGTAAATAACCGTCTTATACTAAATTAAAGAGGACAAAATTTCGCGTCGATTAAAAAAAATATAGAAAATTGATCCAGTCCTAGTAAATTCTCAAAATCTATATAGGCGCTATGTAGTTACTATATATTTAGTTTGAAACATTGTGCTACTAGGGAGTAGTTCGATTTTTTATGGGGATCCAAAAACAGCCCCCATTTTTTTTATCTCATTCCCTAGCAAATTTTGTTGACTTGAACGTTTACTTGGACCATTTTTTTGATAAAACTCTTAGATTTATAGATATCCTGCATTTTCCGACACGATATGATTCGAATCCTCAAAAAGCGATAGAGTGGTCTTTGTCGAAAACGTGCTCCTTCATGGTCAAAATGGGAAAATATCGAAAAAAGTGCAAGTTTATGGGATAGGTATTTAAAAGTGATCTGGGGTCTGTTTTTTGGATCCCCATAAAAAATCGAACTACTGGACCAATTTTCAATTTTTTTTTTAATCGACAGGAAATTTTGTCCTCTTTAATTTAGTATAGGGCGGTTATTTACAAAATATGAACCGTTTTCGAGTTATAAGTGAAAAACTGGAAAAAGTCTTAAAATTTCGAGGTTTTTCGGCCAATAAAACTTATCCCCCACACTTTCGAGGTCGCGAACTTAGATTTGACATATCCACATTATACCAAGCTGAACCTAGAAAATCTTTTCCCGCAATTAATGTAAGCTGAACCACTTTTTGGATCCTCTATTTATTGGACTACAGGCAATTTAGACCGAAAAAGGCCGCGCTGGCTAATAAATATGCACAAGGTGGAAATAATTTTAATCGACGTTAGGCATCCCAAATAAGAGTTAAATGAGTTTTCGAGGGTTTCTGGCTGCCTAAAATCATGAAAATTTTGAACTTTTTTCAGATTTTAGCTTATAACTCAAAAATCATGCCATCTACCGAAAATTTCACTCTTACCAAAATGAAAGACCATAACGTTAAAGAATAAATAAAATAGAAAGAATAAAGTTAAAATCGGTTTAGCCGTTTAACCACAATTGATCGTCAAATATAGGCAATTTTGGCGGAAAAGTTAATTATGTTTATTTGGTGGTCACAAAAAACACACTTCGAATTTCTGCGGTGACCCCCCTAATATTAGTCAATTGGCTAAAAAATTAGATTGGAAAAGTTTCATCTTAATTGAACAACGGTAACCCGTGGCGCAATGAGGTTGTTTTTGAAAAACTCTAAAAAATTGCAGTTTTTCATTTATAAAATGAAAATCACTCATCCAAGAAACTTTATTCTTATCTCATTTTCTAGGAAATTTTGTTGGCTTGAATTTTACTTGAGCCACTTTTTTGTTAAAACTTTTAAATTGTAGATATCCAGCATTTTCCAAGACAAGACATGATCCGACCTCATTTCGCCACGGGATACCGGATTCCAATTAAGATGAAACTTTGCCAATTTCTTTTTTTAGCCTTTTGGCAACTATTAGGTGGTCAGCACCAAATTTCGAAGAGTGGTTTATTGTGACCACCTAATAAGCATAATCCAATTTTCCGCTAAATTGGTAAAAATTGCCTATCTTTGAAGATCATTTGTGACAAAAAGGCTTAATTGATTTTAACTTTTAAGCTGATATCCGGCGTGAAATCTTATGCTCTTTCATTTTGATAAGAACGAAATTTTCTGTCAGACGCATGGTTTTCGATTTATAAGCGAAATTCTGAAAAATGTCCAAAATTTCTGTGGTTTTTAGGCCCTCAAAAATTATAAATGATCTAAAATTCATATAGCTCTGTGATTGGTGCTCAGACGATACGTCTGCCTCCTGGCTGCAAATGTGGAAGTACTGGTGGCAAATTTTGTCTCTGCGAAATTTGAATATGACCAGGGCGATTTGGAAGTCTCGTTATGGGGAGGGGGGGGATCGCCCCTCCGCCCCCCTGGATCCGCCCTTGTACAGATAAGAATAAATAAATAGATAAAAGAGAAGAAAAATATTAATTATTTAATCCTGGAAAGAAGTAGAAGACGTACAAGTGAGAAAAGGAAGAAATACCATACAGGATATGATCAAGTACCTATTCTAAATCGTGCATGAAAAAAGTGTTTTTTTTTGCTTCGTTTTTTCAAAATATCTCAAAAACGGCTGCAACTATTTTAATAAAAAAAATTAAATAAAGCCAGGGCATTTTGGTCTACAAAAAAAAGCCCTCATGAGTAAACATCGAAAAAATTATATTTTTCGATATATAAATTGTTTTATCAAAATGTCTGTTTAGTACTTTATCAAAGAAAGGTGTTTTGAATTTTTATCTCTAATGTTATGAAAGGACCAAAGGACTTTTGAATTTTGATGTCTAAATAGCTTCTTTGAAATTTTAATGTAATGTTAAGAACATTTTGGGGTCTAAAGTTTTTGTGAAATTTTAATGTATTATTTAGAAAAAGGTTCATTGAAATTTTTAATCCCTAAACAGCCTTCCAAGAAGGGTGGATAAATGGATATCCCTTGAGTAGCTTATAGAAAGGCTTTTATCTTTTGAGCAAAGCTCTCAAACTCCAATGTCTAAACCAAAATTGGTTCATTGTTCATTTATCTCGTTGGCTACCTGCCAGCTCCTACCCCCACTCTCAGACACCTGAGAGTATAACTAGACCCATCTGAATTTTTTGCTGTTATAGATTTTTAGAGAATTTTTTTTTTACAAATTTCATATCTCAAATTTAAAGTTCATTAAATTAAATAAAAAAAAAAAATATATATAAATTCCCTGGCGATTTGGCGTTTTTTAGCCGTCTGCGTGCGACGCACGTGTTGCACTCCCGCCAGGCACGGGTCTCTATGGGGGCGACCGCCCCCCGCCCGCCCCCTGGATCCGCCCTTGGGTCTAGGTCGTTTATAATTTTAACTTGACGAATCTTGATCATTACTATCCTCAGCCCTCTTTTTAACCGACTTCAAATAAAAATTTTTAAGAAAAAAATAAAAACCGACTTCAAAAATTAAGTGCAACAAATATAAAAATACACTAAAAGGTATAAAATAATTATTATCTTATTTAGTTACAACTAAACGACGAAATATTAACACGAAATTACTTTTTAAAGTCGGTGCCAAACAAACTATACCTATAAGCGAGCGTACCAGCCAAACGTACTAAGTAAGATCCGTCGAGTGCGATTCATAAAAGGTATATGTTTGGCACCAACTTCAAAAAGTAATTTCGTGTTAATATTTCGTCGTTTAGTTGTAACTAAATAAGATAATAATTATTTTATACCTTTTAGTGTATTTTTATATTTGTTGCACTTAATTTTTTGAAGTCGGTTTTTATTTTTTTCTTAAAAATTTTTATTTTTCTCTTTTTAGTGATGTTATTAATAGTGATTATATCATCAGAACTTGACCAAATTAATATGACACCATCCCTAAGACACCCCTTTCGGATAAAAAAAGAACCATCGAAATCGGTTCATAAACAAAGAGGTTAGGTCTAAACAAACCTAAACAAACCTAATAAAAAAGGTCTAATACCTATGAAAAAAATCGAAAAAAAATGGGACCAATCGGAAGCTAGACTGGACCCAATGCAAAAAAATTTTCAAAATCGGTTGACAATTGGCGGAGATATGAGGTAACATAGGCACAAAAAAAAAAAAAATAAAAAAAAAAAAAATTCAATCGAATAGAGAACCTCCTCCTTTTTTGAAGTCGGTTAAAAAGGAGGAGGTTCTCTATTCGATTGAATTTTTTTTTTTTTTTTTTGTGCCTATGTTACCTCATATCTCCGCCAATTGTCAACCGATTTTGAAAATTTTTTTTGCATTGGGTCCAGTCTAGCTTCCGATTGGTCCCATTTTTTTTTCGATTTTTTTTCATAGGTATTAGACCTTTTTTATTAGGTTTGTTTAGACCTAACCTCTTTGTTTATGAACCGATTTCGATGGTTCTTTTTTATCCGAAAGGGGGTGTCTTAGGGATGGTGTCATATTAATTTGGTCAAGTTCTGATGATATAATCACTATTAATAACATCACTAAAAAGAGAAAAATAAAAATTTTTAAGAAAAATAAAAACCGACTTCAAAAAATTAAATGCAACAAATATAAAAATACACTAAAAGGTATAAAATAATTATTATCTTATTTAGTTACAACTAAACGACTAAATATTAACACGAAATTACTTTTGAAGTTGGTGCCAAACATATACCTTTTATGAATCGCACTCGACGGATCTTACTTAGTACGTTTGGCGGGTACGCTCGCTTATAGGTATAGTTTGTTTGGCACCGACTTTAAAAAGTAATTTCGTGTTAATATTTCGTCGTTTAGTTGTAACTAAATAAGATAATAATTATTTTATACCTTTTAGTGTATTTTTATATTTGTTGCATTTAATTTTTTGAAGTCGGTTTTTATTTTTTTCTTAAAAATTTTTCATAGCCTTTTTCAATACCAAGGTATTCTGTGACTGAAGGCAAATTTTTAAATTGAGTGTAATCAATATTTAAATATTTTAATTCTTTATTCAAATTACGCATTCCTTCCGAATTAACTAAGTATTTTTCACATAAATTATTGAGGTCACTCCAATCCAATATCCAACTTAAAATATGATAACGAGGATTACTTAACACAACTGCGAGATCATCACAAAGTTGGGGACTAAGACCCAATTTTTCTGCATCATCTAGAACTTTATTTGGAGCTGAAAATACATCATAATTATTGGATTCTTGTTCTTTATCTCTTTCTAAAATTTTTTGTTGTTGAGGAGATATTTTGTCACATGCTTTTGACAGTTCATTCAATTTGTCATATCCGATTTGTCTTTCAGGAGAACATTTTCCACAAGCAATAGCAACGTCTTTTAATTTTTCATAAATTGATTGGATAGGGTTTAATGAAAAGGCTGTCAAAATACATTCTCGACTTATTCCCACTACTTCTTTTGCTAATTCAGCTAATTGTAAAAAACCATTCGAGAGTCTTATTTCAGTTTCTCTGACTTTTTCTTTATCTTTCTTCGCTTTCTGCTGTTCTAATTCATTCATATCTGTCGTTAAAGCTCTGATATATAATTCAATACAGAGTGACTTAAGTTTATCGCCAAACTGAAAAAAAAATAATATAAATATATAAATTTATATAAATTTAATATAGATAAACATTAATTATTACTGGCTAGATTGAGTCTATACTGACAAAGCCCTATACCAGGGGTCGGCAAACTTTCGAGAGAGATGAGCCAAATTGTCAAAGAAAACAGGAAACGAAGGTATCAAAGACCCATAGATATATATATATTTATATATATATACATGGGCGCTTCCCCCCTGGTAGCACTGACAACTGTACGGAACGTTATAAAACTTTGCGTGAACTACTAAGGGAGCATGCATAAATTAACTAACGGGGTGGGAGCTATTCAATTTGTTATGGTGGGGCTGGTTATTTGCTATGATCTGTTAACTTTGGGGTGGAGGGTTCAAAAACTTCCAAAACGCGTTACGTAATTTATGGATGCTCCCTAACGCGATGTGCCCAGGTTTTTGTCTAAATAGAAGGATTTGGTGCCTGGGAAGGAAATGCCACTTTCGAGCCACAGAACACTTTTGAAAAAGCTTATATTAGAGGAACTTTCAAAAATTTTGAATCACAATTGAATCAATTTAATTCTAGTGTGAAATTAAACATCAACATAGCGTATGCTATTCGATAAGTAAATATCATGCGCTATTTTATGACGCTATACGCGATATTAATGGCCATTAGGGCCAGCACGTAGTCATTTGCGACAGAGCCACACTTAAGGGGCCAAAGAGCCACATGTGGCCCGTGAGCCACGGTTTGCCGACCCCTGCCCTATACCATAGCATTTCCGTTTCTAGTGGAGATAAGGTGTCGCAATTCTCAGATCTCTCTTTAGGGTCTTGATTAATTTTTACCGAGGTGCATTCAAAAAGACTCGGATTGAAACTGCTGTTGATATACCTATGTCACTGGGATCTATATAAGCAATATTGCTTTACTTCAGTCAATATAGCCATATAAAATTGGTGCTTTTACCATACCAAGTCCGTGTTGTATATATATTAAATATTTGTGATAAATGATTATACTAGCTATATTATATACGTCGGAGGCAAATAGTTATTTCAGAGCAAACTTTTGTGGCTTGGCAAATACTTTGAACCATTATTTAATTTCTAATTCCCCAGGATTATTATATTTAAGGTAGTTGTTCCGCCAAATGCGTTTTCGTAGAATTTTTCTGAAATTTAGATATATTATTATTGAAATACTTGTGCATCGATTGGTGGCAAAACGAAATTTATGAACAATACTGTTCCGGAGATATTTATTTCAAAAATCGATTTTTTCGGGCTCTTTAGCATTGCACTATACGGGATATCGGAAAGTTTACATACATATTTAATTATAATTAAGAAACCCTTCGTACAATTTTTATAAAAAACTAAACCAACATTAAACAATAACCAATACATATTTTAAGACAAGTTCATTCATAGTTACAACACAGATTCTGAGATAATAAGGAATAAATAATGAAAAATGTATATAAAAAAATTCTCACTAAAAACATTTTGGCAACAGCGCATTTATTAAACCAGCGAAAGAGGGAGTAAAAAAGTAGAAACCGCGCGTGCGCTAGATTTTTTCAAAATTATAATTTTCATAAGATGTAACGTAGGCGTTGATTACATTTGTTAAAAAATAACAAAACGATATTTATAGAAATTTTTGAAAATATTATTTTTATTATTATTAGTTCACTCTTTAAAGTATATAGGTTTTTTTATTTTCATTTGTAAATTTGTTAAATTTTGCTTTTAGGTACTTTCATATTTTCCTTGACCCGGGGGGGGGGGCTTCAGCCCCTTATCTCCCCCCCCCTTCGTGGTTGTGCCACTGATATATATAATAATTTATTTTACTGCTATCAATAATTTTGTATTAAAAAAATTAAACTTACCTAGTGCAATTTTGGTATTTACGTCACTACATTTCACACATCTTTAGATGTATGTTTCTTTCCAGTACTGACATGAGTTAATATATAGCAATCTTGACATTTTATTGAAAAAATAGAATTCAAACCTAATCGCCTTTCATCAACAATATTTTTTAATAAAATATCTTTCTGACAGTGACAACAGGTTAGGTTATTCGCCAACTCGTCAACTTCAATTATTCGGGTACCTACATTAGCACTCTTAGTACACATTTTTTTCGTTTTTTTCCTCATTCATTACCGCAACAGCTTTTAATCGTTTATTTAGAACTTTTTGATTAATAAATCGACCTTTAAAATGTATTTTATCATTCATTTTATCTGTCATTTTAATGTCATGTATAAAAATATTCAATCTCTTTCAATGTTGCCAAATTTCTCAAACGAGCACGGGATTGGCTAGATTTGGTACAAAAACAGCAAAAAGTGTTGGCCTTATGAACTATGAATCCTTATTGACTGTTCTATATACTTGAGCATTAACTTTTTGCTGGTATTGTCGCGAAATAACTACCTTAAGGACTTCGAGTAATGCAAATGGGTATTTGAACCATAGATAAAATACTTTAATTAAAAAGAATGATGATGGAGTTCGAACATTCGATACTAAATTCTTTAACAAATAAATTAAATATATATTTTTTTATTAAGCAGAGAATCTTATTAATTTCTCCTTAAGAATTAAATATTTTATCATCTATAAAATCTAAGTAAGATATGTATAAGTTTTAATTATTAATTTCTTATTTATATTTTATTAAAAAAGTAATCTATCGTATTTTATAATTATTTAAACAAAAATCAAAGGAATTTATGTAAATTATAGGATAATGAAATGAAATTATTATATAATTTATCATCTTATCTATATTGAAAGGAGTCACACTCTGACTAACGCACAGCCCAAAGCGCTGTACCTAGAAAGATGAAATTTTGAGTATATTTTCGTTTTACGATGTAGGGGTGTAGTAAAAAATGATTTTTTGAAATTCGAAATCTAAAGGGAGGAAAGGCCCCAAAATTGGTTTCCAGGGTTTTTTAAGATCCCTTAAATCCGAAAAGATATAGATATGTTTTTTGCTTAGAAAGGTGAAGCGTTAAAATACAAAAAAACATTTGTGAATTTTGCTCTTACTATATGTGCGCTGACAGCTACAAAAATCATCTCAAAACAGTCACTTTGGAGCAAAACTTTAAATTAAACTCAAATTTACTTCAAGAGATCATTACAAGGATATCTCACACACTATGTAAATTTTATTTTTTTATTTTTGACCCAAGTTTAAAATACGACCCTCGCCAAAATGATGATTCAATTAAAATTTTAATTCGAACCGAAAATGAATATATAGTTTCTAAATTTCAAGTTTGTATTTTCTAGTTTATTAAGCTACAATGCTTTAACAGATGGACAGAGAGACACTGATAGGGCCCCGTTTTATTTTTTAAGTGGAACCCTAAAAACACTCATTTAATCCATATAAATTGATCAGTTTTAAAAATTCAAAAAAGGCTTATTAATATTTTTTTCACTTTTCGAATTTTATAACAAATTATTAAATTAATTTATTGAAATTTAGAAACCATTATATTCTCAAAAGGCTTATAGCAAGAAACCTTTAGGTAGTTAAGTAACAGGCTGACGGATTGGTGGTCTACAAGGGCAGGGTTGTCAAGTTAAAATATATATAGTTATATACATTAGGTTCGGGTTTTCGTAGTAATGTATTTTAATTAAGGAAAAAAAATGATGTATTATAAAAAAGTTTTCGTTCATTTTTAAATTTTTTTATATTATTTTGATTGATGGAGAGTATAATTTTTATATATAAAGAATTTGACAATCAGGAATAAAGAAGTTGATGTAATTATTTGTCTTCATAATTTGCTCTTCCTGGAAAATTTTCAGCATGGAGTAAGGGGGGTAGTGATTATGTGCATTGTTATTACATTTCTCCTTAAGATACATACAAGGATGTCTCAAACTCGGTTTTTCTCACTTGCCCACGGGGGATGGATTTCGCAGCCTCCGCAATTTTTAATAGTTAATATATGCGCCAATAGTTCCAGAGGGTCCTAAAGAGTGAATGTGTATAAATTTGGTCCAGATCGGACAATAAGCCTAAAATTTTGTTTTGTACCCCCCCCCCTTTCAATTTTGGTTAATTGATTTTTGGCCAGTATAACCAAAAACAAATATACATATAGCGCCCGAAATTGTATACCCCCCTCCCCCCAATTCAATCCTTTCGGGGAGGAATTTTGAAAGATTCGCATAAGCATTTGCCAAAATTTCAAACTTCTAGGTTAAGGGATTTGGGCTGAGTCTTAATTATCTCTAAGAGAGTCACTGAGCCAGTCGGTAAAGATTTCATATAGACACACATTTTCTTTTTAAAATAAAAATCATATGTGGACATTTATAATATAATCACATTATAAAAAGATCATTATTTCATGTGTTTGTCTCCCTCTCTCTCTCTCTCATAAAACGTTTCGGGATAAATCAATTATCCTTTTATCTAATTTATAACTATATCTATACTATATATATATCCGAAGTCAAGGGGGTAGAGAAAATATAAAATATATATATAAATGTAAAATTAAGAATTAGAATAAAATTATTTTGAAATATACCTGTTTAACCAAAATTTCAGAAAATGAATAAATTTGAATGGCTGATGGTGCAGATTGTATTAATTTACGGACATCTTCAGATAGTTTTTCCAAGTTATGATAATTATTGCTTTGAAGAAGTGCCCATTCTTTGAGAAAATCCAAAAATAAAACTCCGCCAGTAACCCCAGTAACCATTGCTTTAGTCATGAAGAAATTGGAAAGTATTATTGCAATTCTCCCACTATTCTTCCAAATTCTTTGACTCTTTTTGGACCACATAACAGTACACCTTCGGATGACTGAGAGTCCATCTTGTAAATCGAAAAAGTGTAGCTGTAAAAACAATAAAACAGTATATATAATAAATAACATATTAATAAAAAAACTAATAAATAAATTGAATGAAGAAAAAATGATATATTCAAAAAAAGTAATTATTTATATAAGATACGATAGATATTGATGCCTAAATTTCTCTTCTGAATGAGGCAAAAATCAATTGTAGAAATATAATTTTTATTTTAAATCAATAATAATTTAAAATTACCTCTTGAAGCATTAAGTCGACTCTCTTTCTTTTGTACAATAGTGCAAGATAAAAATCAGTTAAAGAGTGAAAAAGTTTCAATCCTGAATCTATTAATTGGGATTTTATTGTCCAAAGTCCTTTGAAGCATGTTTGAGAAATTTGAAGAGCAATATCCTCGCATTTGGAATCACAAAGAATTTCTAGTCTTACAGATAAAAATTCTTCTTCTGCTTTACAGAAGTCAATAACTAAAAAGGAAAAAATAGTATATATATATACATTGATATTTTTGTTTGAATTAAATAAATATTTTCTTCAAATTAAGAGTAAACATGATGAAATTAGAAAATTAATTGAAAGTTATATTATTACTATTAGAGAACTTTTAGCACGAGACTAAATTTAGGAATAAAGATTTAGTTCTAAAAAATTTGGCTAGTTTAATATTTTTTTTTTTGGACTTTATTTTAAATGGTGTCGTAAAATTTTATCTTAAATATACGTCAATTTGTGTACGCAGTAGCCTGTTATCAAAATAGCTACAAAATAAAAAAATCTAGCGAGTTCTAATCTTAATAAGTCACAGGAATAAACAGATTGGCGAATGCCTTTGTTTGGTTAGTATCTTATTTAATCGTGATGGAGTGGGGAATTTTTGAAAATCGTGTATTTCGCGCAAATGAAGCTTTAGAAGGGATAATTGATTTTATTTCGTCAGAAAAACGCCATTCCTACTCTCGGCAAAATAAAATCTTTTCAATTAAAAATTAAGCAAATTATATGACTAGAGAGAAGGAAATTTAATGAATAATTTGATTTATTTGAAAGTTTATAATTGGAAAATAAGGACAAGTTATTTTCCTATTATAAACTTTCAAATTAATACAAATTATGGATGGAAATGATAATAATAATTTATTTTATATTAGTTAGGGAGTTTCGATGAATAAACCACTCAAAAAAAGCAAATTAAAAAATGTCTATATACTTTAGAAATATAAGACTCTCCAAATTTAGTTAGCTTTAATGCAAAAAAGACTCAATGTTGTCTAATTTTTAGGTGCGAAAATAAAATTTCCCTGACATCCCTTTGGTACAAATATTCTGAAAGTGTGTTACAGGGTGTCCATATTAGGCGTCTCAGTAGCATCTGACCTCTCTTGGAATCAACACATTTAGTCTGTGGCGAAATATAGTAAGGAGATAACTAAGAATTGGCTTCTTAATTAGGCCAAGGCGATTTTTCACGCCACTACAGCTTCTCACCCTTTACAAGGTCCAAATACGCCCCTGTCTCAAATAATGTTCCCATTGTGGAGTTCTCTTGCTACACTGTATGCAATTCATAAACGAACTATCAGAATAATAGACGATCCGACTTTTACCGCATCCTTCGACTCGCTGGCCCATCGATGAAGCCTTTCCGAGCTTTCTCCAATTTATAAATATTATTATAATATGTGCTCTCATGAGTTGAATTCAATAATTCATCCTAAAGATTTAAAAATAGCACGCGATTCGCCAACTCTCAGCATCCCTTCTTTTTTCTTCTGTTTCTTCAATTACATCTGGTAATTGTTCTTCTTAATTACCGCTTTCAATGAAAAGGTCTTGTACATTTTCATAAAATTCTCCCTTGCAAAATTCACAGATAAATGAACACTTTAAGCCAGCTTTTCTACAATGACACGAAAGAATATTGAACAATGTGCCTGGAGCTGGATCCTTAGTAGTCAATATTGAAATAAGTCCAATATTATTTTCTTTCCAACCTCACTAATTTATTTTATATATTCTACATATACAGGCTAAAAGCCTATTTAGATACAATTTAGTATAAAAGCCAATTCCACACAAAACAAGACAGAAAATTAAATAAAAAGAAAAAAGCTCAGTTAAGAATTTTCAAAAAATCATCATAATATTTACATTTTAAGGGATTGCCGGATGCAAGACAACAATAAGAAAGATCCATATAATGAATTATGAGGGATTCCTCAGTGTGGTCTAAAAGCATGTTAACGAGCAGCATCACGTAGGAGTATCAAGATTTACTGTAATTTTTATTATAGATTTCGCATGAATTCTAATGTTTCATTAATATTTTCACCATACAAAGCGATTAGAAAACGTTCTCCTCCATCAGCGTTTGGTTGTTTAAATATTTTAAGTACCTGGAGCACCGAGCGATGCTCGGTAACTTTTTGCTTCACTTAAAAGCGATATATTATATATATAAACAATTTTTGCTCGTTTAATATAATAAGATTGTAGATTTCTAGGCAATCTAAGAAGAGCAGCAGCTCTTACAGTGGGACAGTGTTGGATTATGAATCGTAATTTGTACGAGTCAGCTTATATCAGTGACATAATTTCAATAGAAAGGGAATTTCACTAACAATATTTATTTACAACAGAAGGCAGTGGAAGAGAATAAATTTTAAAGGAATATTTTGGGTTAGGAACAAAATGTTATTTGCCCAACAATGATGTCAATAAATAAATTTGCCTAATAAATAGCCTTTAAATATAAATGATTATTAGAAAGAAAGCAAAAACATTATGCCTGAAATAACTATTTCCCTACCACATGTTAGTAAAAAAAAATCTTTGAACACACAACACAACACACACACACAACACACAACACATATATATAAATATATATAATTTACCTTCTGATACTTCGGCTGGCTCTCTTCGAAGTACTTTGTGTCCCCATGGATCTGAGACTAGACTCATTAAATATCTACATAAGTTTGCATCTTTATGATGACCCAATAAAACAGAACACCTCTGTAGAGTTACATTAAGATGAGTTTTAATAGCGGGGGAAAGATTGGGCCACCCTCCTTGAAGAACTAATACTAATGTGTGCCTAAAAAAAATAATCCATATAAAACATTAGAATCAATAAAGAGTTTCTTTTGAGTAAAGAATTTCTATTTAATAGCATATTGCATTTTTCCCAAATTCCACAAAGACCCGCCACTACAAATACATTCGACTTTGATCTAATCTTTGAATATTCATAGTTGTAGCAACCCCTCTTTGATCTAAGATTCAAAAATATAATTTGAATAAAATTCGTTTTAACGACCATACTCTAATAAAAAAGCAATCTGGGCTAACTATGCGGGTGGCGCCCAGCCCGGCTTTCCACCAGGGCACAAACATCGCCCTGCACAAATCATTGTTAGGACCCCACCAACTAGGTGGGGGCGCGAACACGCACCACAACGCACTCAACCGAGGCCCTAACAATGACTAAAAATTAAATTGTTATATTTTCTATTTAATTATAATCATATTGATTTAACACTATATCGAAAGTTTCGCCTGTCTTGGGTTAATAATGTGATAAGTGACTGGGTTTTGCACACCGTTTGATTATGTACCTTTAATGATTTAAGGTTGTGAGACCAGAAAGATTTTTAATGGACTTATATTAAGGGATACCGTAATATATATATATTAAAAAAATACAAATCTTTTATAAAACAATCTAGAACACGTTTATTTTCAATCAAACGTTTCGGGAGAATTTCTCCCTTTTTCAATGGTAAAATTTTCAAAAAAAAAAAGTTGCTTCCTCTAAAATTCAGAAAGCAACACTAAGATATTAAATATTTTCATATAGACAATTGTACAAATTGTCTTGGTGACAAAATTTATCTACTCTTATTAAACGAGCAAAAA
Organism: Forficula auricularia; assembly: GCA_024734495.1. Classification (NCBI taxonomy): domain Eukaryota; kingdom Metazoa; phylum Arthropoda; class Insecta; order Dermaptera; family Forficulidae; genus Forficula; species Forficula auricularia. The sequence goes on along the minus strand of JALMQS010000187.1, from coordinate 16,500,843 downwards.
TTGTATATTTATTTATATATATATATTTATTTATTTATATATTTGTATCTTGGTTCTATTTTGAAAACGGCCCTACCGATTTTGATGAAACAAAATCTATTAACAAGTTTTGAGGATGAAAAAACGATCTGGCTAGGTCTGGACCTCATCAAAATTCATCTAAATTGATTTTTCTTAATTAAAGTAATTATTGATAGATGAAAATCTCAATAAAAAAATTGTTTCGGTGGAAGTCGTATTAGAACCTGGGACCTCTTGCACCCGAGGCCGACGTTCTAGCATTGGACCAATGAACTATTTTAAAAATCCTTGCTTTTACTTTTACTAAAAAAAATTTTTAAGAAAAAAATAAAACCGACTTCAAAAAATTAAGTGCAACAAATATAAAAATACACTAAAAGGTATAAAATAATTATTATCTTATTTAGTTACAACTAAACGACGAAATATTAACACGAAATTACTTTTTAAAGTCGGTGCCAAACAAACTATACCTATAAGCGAGCGTACCCGCCAAACGTACTAAGTAAGATCCATAAAAGGTATATGTTTGGCACCAACTTCAAAAGTAATTTCGTGTTAATATTTCGTCGTTTAGTTGTAACTAAATAAGATAATAATTATTTTATACCTTTTAGTGTATTTTTATATTTGTTGCACTTAATTTTTGAAGTCGGTTTTTATTTTTTCTTAAAAATTTTTATTTTTCTCTTTTTAGTGATGTTATTAATAGTGATTATATCATCAGAACTTGACCAAATTAATATGACACCATCCCTAAGACACCCCTTTCGGATAAAAAAAGAACCATCGAAATCGGTTCATAAACAAAGAGGTTAGGTCTAAACAAACCTAAACAAACCTAATAAAAAAGGTCTAATACCTATGAAAAAAAATCGAAAAAAAAATGGGACCAATCGGAAGCTAGACTGGACCCAATGCAAAAAAAATTTTCAAAATCGGTTGACAATTGGCGGAGATATGAGGTAACATAGGCACAAAAAAAAAAAAAAAAAAAAAAAAAAATTCAATCGAATAGAGAACCTCCTCCTTTTTTGAAGTCGGTTAATGAATATTTTTGAATTAGACTTTATTATAAGTGTGGAAATAATTGAATATATTATATATAGCTATGTATTTAATAAATATAATTTATTTGATATATTGCGGCGCGGCAAATTTGAAATATGTATAATTGAATTAAGCTGAAAGAAAGACAAGAATTAATTTTAAATCCAAAAACATTAAATATATTAATAATTATTCCTTTTTCAACGATTGCTCCAAATTTTGATCTCCTGTGCTGAAGTTAAGCAGGTCCACATTTCTCATTAAACATATTTTCATATTATATTGATTTTAATAATAAATAAATATTAAATAAACATTGGTTTTTATTTTGGTGTACCTTTAAAATTTCTTTATTTAGTAAGTGTACCTTGAACACAAAAAGTTTGCGGAACACTGTTCTAGATTGTTTTATAAAAGATTTGTATTTTTTTTAATATTTTAAATACATTTTCAATAAATAATTTTTTCTTATATATATTGGCCGAAACATTTTCTAAGTTTTCTTTGATAATTCTCAAGATTTAGGTTAACAGCTAAGTTTAATTGATATATTTTATAAGTTGAATAACTTTCTATGTAATAGAGTGATTTAGCTCAATAGAGAAAAAATAAAACATACCTACAATCTAACTACAAGAGTCTTATATTAAAAATAGATTTTTTTCTTTTTTGCTATGTAAATTTTTGCAACATATTCACAACTAACCGTATAGCCCATTGAATGAGAGTTGTACAAGATTCTTCCGAAACTGCAGTAATGAGAGATGCGACATGTTCCCATGATGATAATAGTGCATTTACTTTATCCTGATACTTCTTTCTTGGGTCTGATAATGTTGCCTCAAGGCCCTGATTTAAATAATAAACAGTATTAATGAAAACATTAATTTACAAAAATAAAGGTAACTAATCTATTTTACAATTATCATTCACTAATACTAAAAAAATTTGAGTTTATTTTAATTGCAACATCGAAATAAAATATTTAATAATAATAGCAACACTAATATTTATATATAACAAAAATAAATGAATTGTTATTTACCTCAGAATTAATAGAATTACCATCATTAAAGGCATCCTCGTTTTCAAAAGTGAACTGTGGTGCCATAACATCGTCTGAAATTTTCAAAAAATAAAATAAAATTAATAAATAGGCTTATATTATTTAATAAATTTATTTAAAATCCATCCATAGTTGGGGACCAGTGGCGTAATTACATATTCAGCAATTAAAAGTGTTGCGCCCCCTTGCTTTTATTTATTTATTCATTTAGTTAATTGACCAGCAGGTACATACTTTTTACAGAAAATAAACTGACGTGTTCTGATGTGGCCATCCACTTGACTTTACCATACAACTTGGCCCCTCACTTATATTTAATATTTAATAAAATTATATATAATCATGTAGGGCAGGGGTCGGCAACCTACTGCTCGCGAGCCACATGTGGCTCTTTCGATGTCAAGATGCGGCTCTCCAGTTCCATGCTCAAATATTAATAATTATATTAATTTATTTTCGAAACTCATAAAAAAATATTATACTGCAAAAAAAATACTGCAAACAGGATAAAAACACTCAACAGAGAACAGTGAGAATAGGTGGAGTAGAGACAATAAGAAGTCAAATTTGGAGAGACACTTCACTACAAAACATACCCGATTCGCTGCTAAATATCCAACCGGTGACGCACAGAAAAAAGCTGTTAAAGAACTTCAAAAACAAAAACAACTGTCGAGTTCTATCAAGGGCGGATCCAGAAATTTTATTATGGGGGGGGGGGGATATTAAAAAAATACAAGAATATATGAATATTTTGAATGTATTTTAGTAGGAAATTCAATTAATTAATGTTTATTTACAAGAAATACGCTTACATTCTAAAGAAATATTACACTTATACGAGGGGCGGTACCACACTTTCATTTTGGGGATCATGTACCGGCGCCCCCCCCCCTCCCTAGTAAAATTTTGGACTTCAAAAGTAGTTTTTAGAGGCAATTTTGACCCTCTGTAGAATTAAAAACAAACAAAAAGAGCGGATGAAGCAGGTGAAAATATACAGGTTTACCTACCTATTAAATGTATATTATAATATACTTGAACTATAGTTCGCTAATTGAGTTCTTCATATTTAACAAATTGGTTGAGACTACTAATGTAAAATAGATATTTTTTTAAAATTAAAAAAAAATTTAGTTACAGCTACTTTAGTCCAGGCAAATTACTTTTTAAACAGGAAATAATTCCCAGTAAAGATTTTATTCCTGGAATACCTTTATTGGTACTCGAATATTACTACCCTAAGTTTTCCCCCAAATCTGTGTTGTGGAAATTTTTCTACGTGCCTCAAAATGAGAAAATTTCGGACTTTTTTTCAGTTTTTCTTGAATAACTCTAAAACAGCTTATCAAATCAAAAAGATCATTATTAGATAAATTAAAGCTCTTTAAATTACGAATAAAATTTAAAAGATTTAATCTGTCCGGAAAATGTAGAATATCTATAAATCTAAGAGTTTTATCAAAAAAGTGGTCCAAGTAAACGTTCAAATAAATACAATTTTCTATACAATGAGATAAGAATCAAGTTTCTATGATGAGTTATTTTATGAAGGAAAAACTGCGATTATTTGCAAAAAATTGCATTTTTTCAAAACTTTAACCTCATGTTACCATTATCCAATTAATATGAAACTTCATTTAAATTGTAGAAAATGTAATCTAGTTTAAAATTGTATAGAGTGATCTTTGCCGAAAACGTGCTCCTTCATGGTCAAAATAGGGAAAAATCGAAAAAAGTACGAGTTTTAGGGATATTCAAGTGATCCCGGGGGCTGTTTTTTGACAGGCGCTAGTACTGGTTGTACTGAACATAAATAGATGAAATTTTTATAATTTTACGCGTAATTTAAAGAGCTTTAATTTATCTAATAAAGATCTTTTTGATTTGGTAAGCCGTTTTTGAGTTATTCAAAAAAATTGGAAGGGGTCCGAAATTTTTTCATTTTGAGGCGCGTAGAAGAATTTCCACAACACAGATTTGGGGGAAAACTTAGGGTAGTAACTCCATCAATAAAATCTCTACCGGGAATTATTTCCTGTTTATGTCATTTTTTCACATAATTTGCCTGGACTACATCATCATCATCATCATTGAGTATACAGTCCTAAGACTGGTTTGATGCAACAATCCGTCTCCACTCGACTCCTGTCCCCCGCCAGCTGTTTAACCTCTCTAAATGTCTGGCATCCCATATCCCCAATTATTTGGTTGAAATATTCTAATCTGGGTCTTCCCCTTCCCCTTTTCTTTCCCACCTCCCCCTCCAAGATATCCCTAAGCAGTCCCCCATGTCTCAGTGTGTGCCCCATCATCTGACCTCTTCTCTTCTTCAGACTCTTCCACAAGGTTCTTCTTTCTCCGATTCTTCCAAGAACTTCTTCATTTGTAATTTTATCCATCCATTTGATATTCATCATTCTTCTGTAGCACCACATTTCGAAAGCCTCCAATCTCTTTCTCTCCGCTTTTCCAATTGTCCAGGTTTCACACCCGTACATGGTTATGCTCCATACATATGTCTTCAATAGCAACTTCCTGTTTGCTAAGCTGATTGAGGAGGAGCATAGTAGTTTTTGTTTTGAATTGAACCCCATTTTTGCTTGGGCAATTCTTGATTTAATTTCGTTTTTGCTCCTCCCATCCCATGTTATTTTACTTCCTAGGTAGCGGAATTCCTTAACTCCTTCTAGGTTTTCTTGGTTAATTTTGATGCATTCCTGTCTCGTTTGTTCTTTTTTTGTACATACTAGGACCTTGGTTTTATTCTTGTTTATTTTCATTTTGATTTCTTCTATTAGGATTTGGTTAATTCCATTCAAGGCGTCCTCTAATTCTTTTTTATTGCTTCCTAGAAGGGCAATGTCATCGGCAAATCTTAACATAGCGATCTTTTGACCTTGGATTTCTATACCTGTATCAATTTTGTCTTTGAATTCTTTAATCGCTTCTTCTATGTATAAGTTGAAAATCATGGGTGACAGCACACATCCTTGTCTTACACCTTTTTTTATTTTGGCTTCTCTGTGTTCATCACCAATATTTATAATTGCCGTCTGGTTTTGATATAGATTGTAGATTAGTCTTCTCTCTCTGAATTTTATTCCCGCCTGTTTTAATATTTTAAACATAATTTCCCAATTGACATTATCGAATGCTTTTTCTAGGTCTATGAATCCGATGTAGACAGATTCTTCCCTGATAAAAGCCCTTTCTATTATTAGTCTAAGAGAGAGAATTGCTTCTCGGGTGCCTCTGTTTCTTCTAAAGCCGAACTGGTCTTCCCCCAGATTTTCTTCAACTCTTTGTTCTATTCTTCTCTGGATTATTTTGGTTAGGATTTTGGAGGCATGTGAGGTTAGGCTAATGGTCCTGAAATTTTCACATTTATCCGCGCCTGTCTTTTGGGAAGTGTGACTATTTTGTTTTTTTGGAAATCTTTTGGGATGATTCCCAATTTATAGATTTTGCTAATTAGTTCAAAGAGTTTGTCAAGTGCCTTTTCCCCAGAGTTCTTTAGGATTTCAGCTTGTATATTGTCTATTCCTGGTGCTCTATTATTTTTTAGTTCCTTCAAAGCTGTCTCGAATTCTGACCTGAGTATGGAGGTCTCCTAATTCGTTTTCGTCCACAGATTCTTCTTCTTCTATTGGGTTCATTGTTTTTTTCTTCTCCATAGAGTTCTTCTAGGTGTTCCTTCCATCTATTTGCCTGTTCGTTTTCGTTTAGAATAATGTGGCCTCCTTTATCTCTTATGTTCTTGCTTTTTGGCTTGTCTTCTTGAAAATTTCTTTTGGACTACAGCTTACATTAATTCCGGGAAAATATTTTTTTCTAGGATCGCTTGGTATGTTGTGGGTATTCCAAATTTAAGTTTGCCACCTCAAAAGTGTGGGGGACAACTTTTGGTGGTCGAAATACCTCGAAATTTTCGGTCTTCGTCGCCGGTATATAAGGTCTACTTTTGATCTCGGAAGTGTGTCGCGATCGAATTGTCCAAGCGGGGGGGGGGGGTCAGAGACGCCGCCCCCCCACATAAAAAAAAATTAATTAATTTTTGACCCTACACCCCTCCCCCATTTTGGGAGGTTAGTTTTTGCATTTTTAGACTTCTGGGGTCCCACTGATTATATATAGAAAATATAGTTGAGTTAGGTAAAAAATGGACAAGATTTTTATTTTTGACCCTACATCCCGCCCCGCCCCCCCATTGGGCGGTTAGTTTTTGCATTTTTAGACTTCAGGGAGTCCACTGATTATGTATACAAAATTTAGTTGAGTTTGATCAAGCGGCCTAGAATTTTAATTTTTAAACCCCCCACCCCCTTAATTTTGGGTCGATATGCACCAAAATATAATCAGCTCTTAATCTCAATGGACCAAAACTACGTGTGAAATTTGGTTTCGATATTCACACTAGTTTTTGAGCTAACTCGTCCACATAAAATTTGGTAACGCACAGCCTAACACGCGCCTCAAAACAACTAGACAACCAGACTAACTAACTAACAGACATTTTGACAAAATAATTATTATCTCGAAAAATATAATTTTTTCAATGTTCACTTATTAGAGCTTTTTTGTAGAGGGAAATGCCATGGTTTCGCTCAATTTTTTTAATCAAAATGATTTCAGCCGTTTTTGAGATATTTCGAAAAAAAGAAGGAAAAAACCACTTTTTTCATGCACGATTACAATACTTGCCAATACCCTGTATGGTCAAGTAAAAATATAGCGACGAGTCGAAGCGAGGATTCGAAGAGCCGGCGCCAAGCAGGAATATCAAGCAGGAGCCAAAATGGACAAGGCTGGGGAGAGTCGAGTCTGGACCTTTTATAATCTGTTGAATAGGAGAGTGGTCGATTTCAAGGGTAGGGGTTTTTGGAGATTCCAGCCAATGAGAAGAGTTTGCTCTGTTTGAATTTTAATTTTTACGTTGCGTCCGAGTTATGAGTATTTGCGCTGGACCGCAAGGCCGTAGGCGGTGGCCCACGTCGCCCCTGCCAGTTTACATATATTAATTGAAAAAAAAGTGAAATAATGTAATTCGGTATTTTTGTTGATAAAATTAAGCTTTAACTAGGAAACTGAAACTTGGCTAAAATAAGAAGCTTATTAATTAATACATAATTGGTCAAAATTTCAGCTCATCAACTATAACCGTTAAATAGCTGGAAAAACAATTCTATTTTTTTATTTTTCTCTATTTTTATCTATTCTTTAACGAAAAATTATGAAATTAGAAAGTCCAAAACATAATCATTTCTTCGTTTTGAAATTACAAAAATTTGTACATTTAAATAACTTTCTATGACCCTCCATTCTCTAGCTATCGTTGGTATCAGAATTTAGTCTCACAAACAGAAAAAAAAATAAGCCGGCTCTGGTCGCACACCAAATATTCCGTAAGTTAACTCCCGAAATACTTGAGATATCAAATTATGGTAGTTCTTATTTGCCGTTGACAGGGAGAGAATGAGTGAATGTGTGGGATTTTTTTATATCTACTCTTATTATTGAAAACGGTTCTACCGATATTGATGAAATTCAGGGGTAGGGGTTTTTTGGATTGACAATTCGATCTGTCACGGTCATCTTCGGTTAAATTATTTTTGATGGGTTTTTGTTAATTGAAATAATTATTCACAGGTGGTGGTGGTCTTGATTAAAATGTATAATTACATTTTTATTCAATTTTGGAGTTTACTCCGTAAGAATCGATTTGCATATAAGGAGCCCGGTATGGAAAATTATGGGTAGTAAAATTCAGTCAACGAATGACAGCGTTACGTTTTTCGTACGCACACTCTTCTGGTGGTGAAAAAGGGCAACATCATTCAAACATTTTTAGGCGCGGATTTTAAAATTGACATTGAAAAATTAATCGAAAAAATATTATTATTATATTATAATTTGCTAATTTAATTAAATATAAAATTCTATAAATTGTTATTTAATTAAAAAAATAGTTATACGGAATTTATTTATATAGCTATATCACATAATCTGTGGACCACTAGAAAGTTAGAAATGCAAAAACTGGGTGCAGAGGTGGCGGTAGATATGGGGGGTGCAGGAGGCCTGTACTATATATATTTGTATTTTTTTATTTTAAAACGGCTCTCTTTTTCATTTTTTACAAAATTTGAACCGTGTACTCAAATGATAATTTTTTCATATCCAGAGCTGGAACACAAAAGGCTTCGTGTCCTCTGGACTCTCTCCTCTTCCCCTAATTCTCATCAACCTCCGAACCCCACAAATCCGGGTGAAGGATTAAATTTACGTAGACCTCCTCCCATTAGAAAGTACATGTATCAATAGAAAAAAGTTTCACTTTTGTCGGGCATGGTTCCACGCACACATTTTTTATTTAATTCTGAATCCAAATTAAAATCGACCTTTTTATCAGAATTTTAAATTAAAAATAATATTTATATATAGTTTTTAACTGAAACAAAAAGTTACCAAGAATCTCTCCGTGGTCAGCTTTTCGACGGAGTGTAGGGCTTGTCCATTGGGATCCATTTTTCAACTCCTTGAGATTTATTTTCAGGACAAATAAGGATTTCCTTTTCTTCTTCGTCAACTTCGAGAATCCTCACAGAATACCTGAAAAGTTAAATGTAATAGGTATTAGAAAATATTGAATTTCAACATTTAAAATAATAGTTTTCATCAAGATAATTTATTTGAGTTAAATTTAAAAGTAATAATTCAACTACCTAAGTCAAAATAAGAAAATATTCATTTTTTTTTTTTTTTTTTATTAAGTAAATAATATATTTTAAAAAAAAATTCCAAAAAGTAGCAGATTTGTTTAATTTATAAGGAATATATAAATCAAATTATGTTGACTAATCATCACTACCCTACAAATATTATAAATATATATTTTCCTCCGGAAACATTTAAATCTAGAGAATGTCTATCCTATGGTATATGTATTTCCGAACGAGTTTCCAGAAGAATTTAAAATTTGTACCTCAAAGCCCATTTATTAAAATTTTAATTATTTTTTTTGAATTAATGTTTTCTTAAAACAACCAATCAGCGTGGCGAGTAGCTGTGAGTTGATCATTTTTTATTTTTATTCAAGGTAATCACATCTCCAAGACAATCTGTTTCATTTCCTATTTTCAAGAATATTTCTTTCTTTATAGTTGCTTTATATTCCTTTCTGAAGACTTCTTCCAAACCATCAGTTCGGCTTCAGAACAAGCCATGGAAACATAGAACAAGTTCACCGTGTAGTCAACGAAATTCAAATGGCCATGGAGTCCAGAAAATACTGCTCGGCAGTGTTCCTGGACGTAACCCAGGCCTTCAACAAGGTTTGGCACGACGGACTACTATACAAACTAAAAAGAGACCTACCATACCACTACTACTTAATCATAAAATCCTACCTGAAAGACAGACACTTCTACGTCAAATATGGGACTGACTTCTCTAAACTATATCCGATCCCATCAGGCGTGCCCCAAGGCAGCGCGCTTGACCCGCTTCTTTACCTTTTATACACAGCTGACTTACCCACTTCAAACTTGACCACCATTGCAACCTTTGCTGACGATACGGCTATCCTTTCATCCCACAAAGACCCAGAATTAGCCTCGCTCCAACTACAAAAAAGCCTCATTGATATCGAAAAGTGGCTCACCACTTGGAGAATCAACGTCAATGAGACTAAATCAGCTCATGTAACCTTCACCCTAAAAAAAGCCTCTTGTCCCACGATCAAAATCTTCAATAAACCTATTCCTCAGACTAGCCACGCAAAGTACCTTGGGATGCACCTAGACAGAAGACTGACCTGGCAAAAGCACATCAAGACGAAACGCAAACAACTGGGACTTAAACTTCAAAAATCATACTGGCTAATTGGTAGACGCTCACAAATGACTAAAACCAACAAAATACTCATCTACAAAACAATAATAAAACCAATATGGACATATGGCATACAACTCTGGGGTTCGGCAGCTGAATCCAACATAGAAATTATTCAAAGATTCCAAAACAAAGCGCTGAGAGCAATCGCTGGTGCCCCCAGAGGGGTACCAAACACTACTATACTAAAAAACATAGAAATAACTTCCGTCAAAGACGAATTAGAGAACACAGCCACAAGTACCTAAACAAACTAGCTCACCACCTAAATGAGTACGCTCAAGACATAATAAATAAAATTAAATTAGGTTGGAGTTGGTGGTGTTTCACAAGGAGAAAAATTAAAATACAAAAGATTTTTTAGTTTACTCTATATATTTCGAGCTCTTAACTCATCGTCAGGAGAACATTGACAGTCATAAATAAATAAACAATAATAAACTAAAAACCAAAATAAATAAAATAAAATAAATAAAAATAATAAATAAATATAAACCAACATCGCGTTCCCTAAATTTTATTACATAATAAATACATTACCACCAACAAGATTAAAAAGATATAGAGCAATCAACCTACCACAACGCTTCACGTGAACATGCCAAACCTTCTTGAAACCAATAAATCCCCCCTTAATGATAAGTCAATGGAAATATCATTAAAATCATTGTAAATCATGTCACTTTTCATTAAACCTGTAAAGAAGCCTATTGCCCGCTAGGGAAGATTGCTGATGTACTCTTGGAGACTAATAAAAAAAAAAAAATCTTTCTTAAATTAACTATTTTTTCAAATTTGTTAAAATTGAAATTGATTAAGGGATAAGTTCTCCCGAAACGTTTGGTATTCTAATAAAGATTAAAAAAAATTCTATTTATTTATATACTAACAATCAATAAAATTTCTTCAATATGAATCTTATCTTATCTACTCTTATTAAACGAGCAAAAATTGTTTTTATATATATATATTTGTTTGTATATATATTTGTTTGTATCTTAGTTCTATTTTGAAAACGGCTCTACCGATTTTGATGAAATTCACGGGTTAGGGGGTTTTTGGGGTGACAATTCGATCTGTCACGGTCTCATCTTCGACAAAATTGTTTTTGATGGGTTTTATCGTAATCAAATTAATTATTCTCAGGTAGAAAAATTCCATTCTTAAGGTTTTAAAAAAGGTTTTCCTTTTACTATTGTACCCAGACAGACAATGGGTTGGGCTAATTGTTCTCAAAGGCCTTGAAGAACTATTGTGATTGTGGTGTGTTGTTGTCAAGCAATAACTAAACCCGAACGAAGCTCGGTCTTCCAGGTATATATATATATTTGTATTTGTATTTTTTTATTTTAAAAACGGCTTAACGATTTTGATGAAACAAACTCTATTAACAAGTTTTGAGGATGAGAAAGCGATCTTGATGCGGAGCGGGGGTGGATGTGGTGGATGTGGGGGGTGCAGAAGGTGGGGGCAGTGGTGGGAGATCCGGGGGTAGGGCGAGGTTTTGGAGGTGGGGGTTACAATGATCCAATAAATTATGTTTTTGTATTTTTTTAATTTGAAAACGGCTCTCAAATAAAAATCGACATTTTTATCAGAATTTTAAATTAAAAATAATATTAACACACTTGGTGGCCGTTGACGTAATTTTACGTCTTTTCAATTCAACCTATTGTAGCGGTTAACGTAAAAATACGTCATTCAATTTTCTTTATCAAGGAGACGGCGACGTAATAATACGTCATTTGATTTTTGTCCTCGAGTAGCCGTTGACGTGCTATTACGTTTTTTTCATTTTTTTCTCAAATTTGACATCCAAAAAAAATGAAAATTCTTTCTCATGGAGCAAACTCAGTCAAATTTTGTATACATAATCTGTGGGCCTCTAGAGAGTTAGAAATGAAAAAATCAACCACCCAAAATGGGGGGGAGGTGGTCAAAAAATTAAAATTCTTGCCCATGGAGCAAACTCAACCAAATTTTGTATACATATTTTGTGGGCCTCTAGAGAGCTAGGAATGCAAAAACCAACCATCCAAAATGAAGGCGGGGGGGGGGGTCAAAAAATTAAAATTCTTGCCCATGCAGCAAACTAAACCAAATTTTGTATACATATTTTGTGGGCCTCTAGAGAGCTAGGAATGCAAAAACCAACAATCCAAATGGGGGCGGGGGGGGGTCAAAAAATTAAAATTCTTGCCCATGGAGCAAGCTCAACCAAATTTTGTACACATATTTTGTGAGCCTCTAGAGAGCGAGGAATGGAAAAACCAACCATCCGCAATATGGAGGATGGTCAAAAAATTAAAATTCTTACCCATTTGTGGTCCCCGAGAAGGCTAGAAATGCAAAAACTAACCACCCAAAATGTGAGAAGGATCAAAAATGAAAATTCCAGCCCTTTGGACTAAACTCAACCAAATTTTGTTTGGAGAGTGATTGGAGGTGGAGGAGGGTAGGGGTTTAGGGAGCGGGATAGAGTCCAAGGGGGAGGAGATCCATGGGGCAGGGTGAGGTTTCAGAGGAGGGGTGCATGTGCAGGTAGTCCAGGGGCCAAAGCTTACTGACGTAAGAGGCCAGCCGAAGGCCGGCGTCGCATCTAGTACTTTATATAAAAATCTGTGAAGGTGGTAAAATAATTTACTTTTAACTCTATAAATTTTACAATTGATTCAGAAATTGAGTCATTAATGGTGAAATATGTGCCGATAGTTTGTCTGAAGCCGAAAATGGTGCAGATATTTCGTACACTGATAGTAACAGATGTTTATTCGGATTTTCTATCCACAAAAAGAAGAAACGTGTTGCCACTTTTAATCGAATTGGACACGAGTGATATAGAATGTATCAAAATGGAAAATGAAGAAATTATTTCAAAAGTCATTGATCTTAGAATGATGTGAATATAATACCGGAGTTGTTTTTAGGAGATGTAGGTATTAAAGTAATTTCGAAAGTCCGCGAAGATATTTCACAAGCTGTAAATTTGTTTAAAATTTGAATTTTTATTTAAATCACACATAATTAATTATAATTATTTATTGAACACGAACAAATAATACAATATAACTACGACGTTTCGATCGACTTATTCTGCGATCGTTCTCAAGTATGAGTAAATTTGTTTGTTGATGATAATTTGTTTGCCTTGTTGAAGGCTAAAACAAATATCGCGATCAAAATGCACATAAGTATAAAGGGCCCGGACTCAGTAGAGAGCGTTTGGCGGAGTGGTGCGTGGGAAAAAAACAAACACACGCTCTTTTATTAAACTGTCCTCAGTGGACGCTGGGCGTTCTACTTAGGCCAGCATACCATACAAACGTTCACCGCCACTCGCACCGCTCCGCCAAACGCTCTCCTCTGAAGCCACAGCCTAACTAAAAAATTCTTGGGACTAAACATACTAATGGGACAGGTTAGGAAGAATAGTATAAATGACTACAGGTCCATAGATCCCTATATGGAAACACCTTTCTTTGGCAAAGTAATGAGTCGAAATAGATTCAGACAAATTCTACAATCCATCCATTTTCCCAACAATGAGGAAATGCCTGAAAATGGTAGACCTAGTTCTAAATTATCTTTTGGATAAATTTGGTAAAGTGTACAAACCAAAACAAAACTTCTCCTTAGATGAAGCAATAATTCCATATCGAAGACGGTTAAAGTTCAGGGTTTATAATCCAGAGAAACTTAAGAAATACGGACTTCTTGTAAGAATGCAATGCGATGTAGAAAATGGTTACACATATAAATTTAAATTATATACTGGCAATGGGAAAAAGTTGTTTTTGTTTTATGTATTGTGTTCTTATAAGGGCAAGAATTTTCATTTTTTGACCCTCCCCCCCCTTGGTTTTTGCATTTCTACCTCTCTAGAAGCCCACAGATTATGTATACAAAATTTGGTTGAGTTTGCTCCATGGGTAAGAATTTTCATTTTTTGACCCTCCCCCATTTTGGGTGGTTAGTTTTTGAATTTCTAGCTCTCTAGAGGCCCACAGATTATGTATACAAATTTTGGTTGAGTCTGCTCCAAGAACAAGAATTTTCATTTTTGACACCTCCCCCTTTTTGGGTGGTTTTTAAAAGGAATTTTTTAAACAAAAGTTGTCAAAAATCACATCCCTACAAATTTGCTCATTACAAAATTCGCCGTAGAGTTAATAGTTTATGAGTTATTTGACAATTTCTATTAGTGCCCCCCCCCAAACCCCCTTTTGGGGTCAAAATATCAAAACGCTATATATACTGGTATTAAATTAGAAGACATGTGATCCAGATATGAAATTTCATAATAATCCCTTCAGCCATTTTTACCTGAATCGTGAGCAGAATTTACGGTGAACCCACGGAAACATACAGACATACAGACAGGAATTTTGTTGAGGATGTTTTCGTTCATAACTTTGCTTGAAACGTTTCCAACCAAAATTTCGCATGATTTGGACCAATGTACAGACAAAACCTCAATTATATATATATATATATGTATAGATTTAGTATTTAAAAATCGCAAATTTTAAACACTTCAATCTTACAGCCTTTGATTCGTTGTTGACAGTGTGGGACGTTTTGTGGCGCTTGGTAAAATGAATGTCATGAACTATTCGTACTCAAAATTATTTATTATATTCAAAATGTAAAAAAAAGCTTTTTTATTTATATTTTCTCATGGAGCACTTGCTACCCTTCTACTCTTTCTTTCTCTACTTTTTTTTCTTTTCTTCCCCTACAAAATTTGTGTATTGGTGAACTCTTTTGCCAACTTTGTAAAATATTATTGCTAAATTATGTATAAACACTAGGTGGGACCTAAGGTCCTATGTTTGTATACTTTGTAAAAAATAAATAAATAAAAATTTAGGAGGTAAAAATAAATTTCGCATATTCGAACAGTGTTGGGCTGAATTTTGTTAGACTGAATCTAAAAGTAATTACAACAAAATTTTAGATCAATCGGACATCATTTGCCCGTGGCGCTTGGGATTTAAATTTTCGAAAATATATAAAATGCCAATTTTGCGTTTTCAAATCTCCCGCGTCAAAATATATGGATTAATGTAGAAGGGGCGGGTTTCACTTCCTTTCGCCCATAGGGGTGAAATAATACACTAATTCATTCTTTATATATATATTTATTTACAAAAAGGTGTTTATACATATTCGTGTCTAGGGGTCGTCGTCAAACATCATAATACACATCGTTAATTAATACATCGTGTCATCTTAAGCACCACTGGCTTTCAACTATAAACTATAAACTAGCACATCGACAGGCATGTCATCTCGACCATGGCTCGTTTTCAACTAACTGACTTGCAGCTGCAACCAACATTCCTTCAGCCAGCCACACATACACTTACACACACACATGCATATAAGTGGGGTGAGGGTGTCGGCAGCTGACAGCCCTTGGACACAAGTTGTCATAATAATATTTATTACATGCTTTTAGCCTGAACATAAAGACCTTCGGGACAATACCCGGCTAAGAAGAAAGAATGCCGCCTTCACAAGGGTACAAGGCCCAGGCGGACATCTGTCAAACATATGATCTTAAACAGAATTCAATATAATTCACTTTTAAATTAAATACTTAATTAAACAATTAATTTCCCACATTAAAATATAATTATAATGTTTACTGGGACACGAAATTACTACAAGACATAAGTAGGTAGCCAGTATAATTGCCACCGGAACCAATATGACACAATTACTAGCTGTTTCAGGTGTACAACCTGCTACAGGTACCGAAATGGTTTCAGTGGCTTACAAAACTTTTGATAATTGGGGATTAACGTAAAAACGAAATACATATCTCATTTTCACCCAAAAACGATATCTGCCAAATTTTAGGCTAATTAAATAATATTTCGATGTGTCGCTCGTACCCTAATACAAGCCTTTTTTTCAAAAGTCTAGAATTAGGGCTTTTTTATAGATTTTTAATTTATTTCCATCTTTTGAGCATAAGATCGTGTTATAACATTAATTTTCACTTGGTTTTTAATTATGGAAAATCATAACAAATTCTATGCTACGTAAAATACTGGATTTATGACACAGAACCAATATCTGTTCCACTCAGGTGGAGGACATCAAATTCTTGAGAGAATTAGAGAAGTACAAAGAAGTTAATAAAACTATCGCCGAAGTAGCTATTGGGAAATTTGTAAGCGATCAGTATTATTTTTGACTGAAGAATGTGTCACATTCGCGCTATTTGAAGATTCAATTACCGAAGATACAAATGTAAAGATGGCGGAAATTTTTTAGCATCAATAGAATTAAAGGACGAAACTGAACTATCTGAAGGTAGTGAAGATGTAAATAATCTTAAGAAATTGCCTTTGAGAAAAGAAGAAATTTCTGATTTCTTGCAAAGTTCTGACGAAGAAATATTGGTAAAATTACTTAGTGACAATTCAAAAAATTTATTTCACAGATTTATAATAGAATATAAATTTGTACACTTATAATCTTACATCTGGCTAAATGGGCACTAGTTCTCGAGGCCAAGAGGGTGGAAAAAAAAAATCTTACATCCATCCGAATGGATGAATTCTAATAAGTACCTGCAAGTGATTTTTCATTGGAAACTTAAAAGTATCGTAGTAATAGAGTTATCCGAGAGGGGAATAAAACTGATTGAAGATTTTAACGAGAAAGTTACAAAAGATGAGGATCAGAAACAATTTTTATTGCAAGTGAGGCATACTTTTAGAATTTTACATTTTTAAATTCTTAAAAAGATTAATTTTTCTGACTGTCCAAGATTGTCATCGTAAACAACCTAAAAGTCAGTAGTACTCTATGGTTGCAATCAAAGAGATATTGCAGAAATCTTTCAGCAATTAACAATTAATTGGAATTTTATAGCTAATTTTAAGATATTGTATGTTCAAATAAAAAAAACTAATTCTAGACTTTTGAGATATAGGCTACGAGCGACACGTCTAAATATTATTTAATTGGGATAAAATTTGGCAGCGATTGTTGCTGGGCGAAAAATAATGAATGTTGTTCGTTTTTCCGTTTAATCCGCCATTATCCAAAGTTTCGTAAACCACTCTAGCAATTTCGATACCTGTAGCAGGTTGTACGCCTGAAACACATTATATTAGGTTGATGCATAATTATGGAACGTTTGTATTGGCGCGTTTTTCTTTAGCCAAAAATGGCGTTTTGTTTAATTTTTTTATAAAAACAATCTTCTCTATTTATAGTTAATAAAAATGCGTGTCGAAAACTACATTCATATTCGTCATATTATGCTCTACCACTACGAGAAAGAATGGAAGGCAGCACAGTCATTTCGCGATCTCAACGAACTTTTTGGAGAAGGAACAATTACTGATAGTGCAATACGGAATTGGTTTGCCCGTTTCAAATCAGGTGACACTAGTTTGGAGGATAAAGAAGGAAGAGGTCGGCCATCGGATTTTGATGATCAGGCACTTCTGACAGGCGTGGAAGAGGATGAAAGCCTTATAACACGAATGCTGGCTGCAGACTTCAATGTCGACCAATCAATGGCGAATCCTGGACAAAAACGGCAAGCGGCAATTCAACATAAACAGCGACGTCTACCTGGCACAGCTTGACCGTCTTCACGGTGCAATCAGGGCGAAAAGACCGCGCAAAAAGAACCACATCGTGTTCCATCACGATAACGAACGTCCACATGTTGAGCGCCGGGTCGTCGAATTCATCGCCAATAAGGGCTCGGATCTACTCCCACATCCGCCGTACCGACCGAAGCACCGACGGACTATCACATCAACCACTCTTTGAAAAACTGGCAAAAGACTAAGATCTACGACGATTTGGATGACTTGGTGGCCGATGTCAAAGCGTGGATTGCCTCCAAGAATCGTGACTTCTTCGACCGTGGAATCGACCGACTGCCAAGCAAATGGGAAGCAGTTATTGAGGTAGATGGTGAATACGTTCCCGAATAATCATTTAAACATGTTTTTGTTAAATTTTATTATTGTTTTTGCTGAATAAAAATATTTTTAAAAAACGTTCTATAATTATGAATCAACCTAATAATTATTGCATATTTTGGTCCCGGTAGCAATTATATCTTGTAATAATAAATAAATAAAATAGTAAATATTATAATTATATTTTAATAATATATTTTGACGCGCGAGATTTAAAAACGCAAAATTAGCATTTTATATATTTTCGAAACTTTAGGCCCCAAGCGCCACGGGTAAATGATGTTCGAATGACCTAAAATTTGTAGGAATTACTTTTAGATCCAGTCTAACAAAATTGCGCCCCGGCACTCGTAAAAATCAATATATTTATATTTGTTGGAACCATGAACATTTTCTCTAAATTTAGACCCAAAAAATCAACTAATTTGCTACTCTGGACAAGCGAAAAACATTTTAATTTAAAAACAATATATTTGAAAGGTGTATGAATTTAAGAAATGTATTAAAAAATAAAATAAAATAAAATATATAATAATATAATATATTATAATTAAATTATTATATATTCTATTTGATTTCAGCTAAAGTATTGGAGATACAAAAGAAATGTTATTAAGCTTTTTTTATAGGAAATTTAATAAACTATATTTTTTATCTGAACAATTTTTTGTATCAGTTTTAGTTGCCGAGATATAGGCAAAAAACTGAAAAAGTGTACCTTTTTTCCAAGATTGCGGCTCGAGCGCAACAGATTTTGACGGGAACTTTTAGTATGTTCAATTGAAAGCTGTAAAAAGCATGTATACCAAAATTCAGATCTTTACCGATTGATGTTTTTATTTATTTCTATTAACCCATATCTTCCCAACATCATCACCAACCATCAATCTTTCAAGACCGGCATCCACAGATACCTTCGACTCCCACCTAATCCCTAAATCTCTTCTTATCTTCGCGATACTAGGGTCCACCACGGACTACAGAGGTTGTACCTTTTTGGTGCAACTTCTTCTTGTATCAATATCATTATAAAAACAAAACAAAAAAACCCCATTAAAATGTCTTTTTCATTTTTGCTGTTTACTTAACTTTAGATTTGACAGATAGGGGGCCTCTGGGGGGGGGGGCAACCCCCCCCCCCGTGTATACGCCACTGTATATTATATAATATAATATTAATAAAATGAAATTGATGATTACCATATATCAGTTCCTAAATCTTTAGCTTCAATTATTTGACCAATTTTAAAAGTTTCCTGTATCTGGGAAATTGAAATGGTCGATGGATCCGGTGAAAATGAGGAGGTTGTTTCCTGAAAAATTTAATAATAATAATTTTAAATTGTAAAAAGAAACAAAATAAAATATTAATTAATACCTGATTGGAATTAGTATTTTGAGATAATTTTGTTAATTTATTGGCTTTTAATGTTCTACGAATTCCATCAAAAACCACTTCATATCGATCTGAAAGTAAAATATGTAAATTAAAATGTTCAATAAAAAAAAAATTGTGAATTACTATAAAAACCATTTGAATGAACTTCTTGAACTACTGCTGGGTATTTCTTTGCATCTAACCATGTTGCTAATACTTTTTCTCCTTTTACAAAATGACTATTTTCAGGCCTAAAATTATTTAAAAATTTGTTAATTTAATAATAGAAAACATATTATAGAAATATAGATTTATATTAACGTTGGAGATTTTGGACGGAGTCTAGGGCTGTCCATTGGGACCCATTCATCACATTCTTCAGGATCATTTTCATAATGTATGAGTATTTCTTCATCGACTTGGTCAATTTCCACAATCATAGCGGTATACCTGAAAAGTTGAATGAATTAGGTACTAGAAAATATTGAATTTCAACAAGTAAAATAATAGTTTTTTCATCGCCATAAATTTATTTGAAAGTAATAATTCAACTACCTAAGTCAAAATAAGAAAACATTCATTTTTTTTCATTTTTTTTTTACTAAGTAGATAATATAATTTAAAAAAAATTTCCTAAGCGTAGCAGATTTGTTTAATTTATAAGAAATATATAAATCAAAGTTTGTTGACTTTTCACTACCCTACAAATATTATAAATATATGTTTTCCTCCGAAAACATTTAAATCTAGGGAATATCTATCTATATGGATTTCCGAACAAGGTTCTAGAAGAATTTATAGCACGCAGGGGTATGTATCCAAAATTTTGTACCTCGAAGCCCGTTTTTTAAATTTTAATTATTTTATATATATATACATATATATATTTGTTGGGATAAAGGATAGCATTTTCTCTAAATTTAGACACAAAAGCAATTTATTTAAAAGGTGTATGAATTTAAGAAATGTATTAAAAAAATAAAATTTAAAAAAATATATATGGTATCTTATTTATTTATTTATTTATTTATTTAGCTGTTTAGCTAGTTTTACGGACAAGATGTCCAATACAGAAAAAGAAACATATACAGGATACAATATTAAAACAATATGGATATAATAAAATAACAGATAGGTATCAGAGAGAAAAAAACAAACTTATTACACTGAAGTGGTTTTTACAATGTGGCTGATGGTTTTAAGATGATTTTTTTGAGTTGGTGAGGAGTTGTGCTGGAAAGGTCAAGATTGGTCGAGTGTTTATTTGCTAGTGTTTGAATTCTGTCAATGGCGTTGGTTTTACCGAAGTTAGTCGAGTGATGTGGAACTACAAACATATCTTGGGATCTCGTGCTATGGGATGGGATTCTAAAATTTAGCGTAGATAGAATTTTTGGACACACGATTTTTCCGGAAATAAGTTTAAGCAGGAAGGAAATGTCATTGTAATCACGTCGTTGTTCCAGTGTGTTGAGTTTCAGGTGTGAAATTAGATAGTAATAATTCAGATTATCTATACTACTGCCTAGTTTATAATTAACCGTCCTCAAAAATTTATGCTGGACTCTTTCCAAGGATGCCTTATGTATCTCATAGTAGGGGTTCCATATTACACTGCAGTATTCAAGTTTACTTCTCACGAGAGCAGTGAACAAGAATTTGAGTGCATCTATGTTTCGAAAGGATGAGGTTATCCGCGTGATGAAACCCAAGGTTTTACGAGCTTTACTAACAATGTTATTTATGTGTGGGACGAATGTCAATTTAGTATCGAAGATCACACCCAAGTCCCTAATATTATCAACGCTTAGTAATTTGTGGTTATCTATTGAATATGTAAATTTTAACAAATTTGTTGCCCTGGAGAAGTTTATGAATTTACACTTGGTTTCGTTAAGTTTGAGACCATTATCAGTGCACCAGGCATTGAAATTATTCAAATTTAATTGTAGAGTTTGACAATCATTTATAGAATGAATAACTTTAAACATTTTCAAGTCATCAGCCAGGAGGAGGACATTCACATCATTAAAGACAGTCAAAACATCGTTGAAGAATATTAGAAAAAGCAATGGCCCTAAATGAGATCCTTGAGGAACTCCTGAGTGAGCGACAAATTCATGGGAGAGATTATTTCGAATTTTGACAGTACATTTTCTATTCATCAGATAACCGGAAAGCCAGAGATGTAGAGTTCCCTCTACCCCGAGGAGATTTAGTTTCTGGAGAAGTAGATTGTGGTTGACTGTGTCGAATGCTTTGCTGAGATCCGTATAGATAGAGTCAACCTGTAATTTTTGTTCAAGGTAGGTATTGAGAAAATGTTCGTATGTAATTAGATTTGTGAGAGTTGATTGTCCCTGGGTGAAGCCATGCTGTTCCGTGTGAATTATATTTTTAAAGAGTGGAGTTAATTTATTGGTTATTAAACTATCGAGGATTTTGGGTATTGAGGATAGTGTTGATATGGGACGGTAATTAGTTATATTAGATTTATCACCGTCTTTGTAAATGGGAGTTATGAAAGATGTTTTCCATTTCAATGGAAATTCACCGATGTTCAATGAATGATTGAAGAGGTTGAGTAAGGGGTTCAGAAGATTTTTGGCACAGTTTTTGAGAAAAATAGGGGGGATACCATCGGGTCCGCCGCTCTTGTTTGGGTCTAGGGAGTCTAGTTTTTTCATGAGTTCAGTGGACGTTATGGAGAGTTGAGATATGTTGATGGTGGAAGTATTTTGTAGGATTCTGGTCTTGCAAGGTAATTTGGAGTAGACACTTGAAAAATATTGTGCGAAGAGATTGCATGTTTCCTTTGGAGTATTCGCAGTTAGATCGTTTAAGGTCATAGTGGGTGGAATAGAGGTGTTTTTTTTAAATTTGTTAGTATAGGTCCAGAAGTTGTTTATATTATTAGGGATAGTTAATTCAAGTTTAGTGATATAGTTTCCCCAGTCTTTTCGTGTCAATTTAAGGGATAGTGTTCTTAGGTGTCTAAAGCTTGTATAATGGGCCAATGAGCCTGATTCTTTAAATTTTTTATGTTCGGCTTTTTTGTTAAGAATGGTTTGTTTTAGTTGTGTTGAGTACCAGTGAGGAAATTTCATGGTTTTTGTACAAGCTGTTGGTACATGTATGTCTATTATATTGTTAAGAGTGAGGTAGAATTTGTCTATTGATTCCGTAAGATTTAGTCCAAGAAATAGTTCGTCCCAGTTAATTTTAGCTAACAGAATGTTCACATTAACATAATCACATGATTTAAAGTTTTTATAGAATGACTGTTGTTCATGGGGAATAGATAAGGATGGAACAGGTACGGTTATATCTAATGCTGGGTGATATGATTTGTCTAGTGGCAAGATGCTGTCATCTGCTTCTATAACTGAAACATTATCTATATTAGAGAGGACTAGATCAAGAATGTGGTTTAAGGAGTTATTGACATGGTTGTGTTGGCGTAAGTTCATATCACTGATTGCCTCGTGGAAAATCCGTCCAAGTGAAGTGGATTGTGCGCAGTTTGAGTTGTTTTCCCAGGATAAGGTGGGTAGATTATAATCCCCGATGATTAAGAGATCCGATGGTGATGAGGTTTGAAGTCGATTAATTTCCGCAAGGTGCTGGCTTAGAAGTTCTGGAGGCGAGTTTGGTGGACGATATGAGGAGCAGATCATAATATTAAGATTTTTGGCGTGTAATTTTACAAATAGATGTTCGATGTGAGGAGAGTTGTTTTCCAGGCATCTACTGGGAATTCTTTTGTTTACGGCAATTAAGATTCCGCCCCCTTTTGTTTTTGTGCTATTTACCTTATTTCGATCAAGTCGGTATACTATATAATTGTCTTGTAAGTTAAGTTCAGTTGATGATATTGCGGGTGTAAGCCATGTTTCGGTTAGTATGATAATGTCCCAGTCGAGGGAAGATGCGATAGAACGAAGGATTTCTGTTTTTGTGCACATACCTCGGACGTTTTGATAATAGATTTTTAGATTTTTTATAAGTTTTTTGACCCCGGGGATGGCACTATTCTTGGGGTTCCATTATGATATTTTATTATCACATCGTCACCACTTGATTTTCGGTCTTCTAGTTCCTTTTTTAGATTATTAAGGTACTCGCGTTGCATCGGTGTTGAGTCTGGTGTAATTCGGATGCTATTTGATGTCAGGTGGGTTCTAAGGGGTTTATAAGTAATATATTATAATATAAAATATTATAAATATATTATTATTATTATATCTATTATATAGTATTGCTGGGGCGTAGCCAGAACTTAGTTCTGGGGGAGAGGGGGGTTCTACTAGTTAGTTTTTTAAACAAAATGTTTTTATATTTCCAAATTAAAATTTACATATATATTTTTTATTTTATTATTATTTGAACATCCAGAGAGCAATAAATACCCCCTACCTATGTACATATTTATAATAATGTTCTTTTTTTTTTAATTTAATCATTTTTTTTAATTTTAGTGGGAAAATTTTGAAAAAAAACCCACAACTTGGATACTAGTTAGTTAAAAACGTTGCTTTTATATATTAATTTTATAGTTCAGTTAAATTAGAAAAAAACTTTAATCGATAAAGATCTGAATTTTGGTATACATGCTTATTACGGCTTCCCATTGAACATACTAAAAGTCGCTGTCAAAATCTGTTACACTCGAGCCCCAATCTAGGAAAAAAGGTACACTTTTTCGCCTATATCTAGGCAACTTTTTTTTTGTAATGCAATCGAATGCAAGAAGGGGCGCAACAGTAAGATGCAGCCCCTATGGATTTCGAAAGACACTTGCATCTTGATCAAGTGAGAGGGTGGAGGCGTAGGTGTTTATGCACTCGGGTTTTGAAGGTTTGAAGATTATAAGTGCTGGCAAAGATGGAGCCCGGGAGAGAGTTCCAGTTCCTTGAAGTCATGTGGACAAACGTGATGGCGAATGAAGTGGTCCGACACTTTTCCAATTTAACCCCGAAAGAGTGCTGGGAATTGGCAAAACCCGTGCTAAGCGCAAAGCATGCTTTGGGGGGAATTACTAATTTTAACTCATCAGAGCACCTAGTATCTATAAAAAGGGGGAAAGCGGAGAGACATTCCTTATGGAAATAAATAGATTTTCGAAATATGATGTTTTTATATTTTTTGAAAATATATTAAAAATATAAAATTTTTGTATTAAATTTAAATAAAGTTTATGGTTTCTATATATACTTAAAATATAATTATTTTTATGTCGCTTTAGTATAAACTTTATATAAATTTTATATTTTTAATATATTTATTTATATTTTCAAAAAATATATAAAAAACATATTTCGAAAATCTATTTATTTCCATACGAGATTTCTTCGATGAGCCAGCGAGTATTAAAACTGATGGGAAAAAATTGTTCAGATACAAAATATAGTTTATTAAGTGGATATCGATGAGGCAGTCAAAAAAAGAAGATAATTTACACTATCTTATTATTCATAAAACCGACGTTTCGGAGGCTATTCCCTCCTTCTTCAGGGTTTTGAAAAGTCAGTGAAGGAAATCCAATGCGACATTCCCCTCTGTCTCCTTTTTCAGTGGCACTAACAATAGTATATTTTATTATTGTAGTAACACTACATTATAATTCTGCTGCGAATGAAATACAATATATTATTTTTACTGCCACTGAAAGAGGAGACAGAGAGGAATGTCGCATTGGATTTCCTTCACTGACTTTTCAAAACCCTGAAGAAAGAGAAATAACCTCCGAAAAGTCGGTTTTATGGAAAAAAAGATATTGTAAATTATCTTCTTTTTTGGACTGCTCATCGATATCCACTCAATTTCACTTATCAGTCCGTCTCCAAAAATTATTCCAATCTTATAGTTTATTAAATATTCTAAAAAAAATCATACTAACATTTCTTTTGTATCTCCAATACTTTAGCTGTAATCCGATATTGAATAGAGAAGAATTTTCTTAAGGTTTCATAACGATGTCGATTTAAAGATCTATCACTAGCAGGCATTATACACTATACAGAGGTTGTTTCTAAATTGATGCAAAATATTAAGTGGGGTCTTTGATACAATATTTTATTCAAAACCCCTTCCTCTCCATGTTACAACACTCTAAAGTTAGAGCTGCAGCCTTAGGGGGTAATAATGCTAGATTAGGCTGTAACTTGGAGGGGAAGGGGTTTTGAACAAAAAATTGAATTAAAGACCCCCCTTAATATTTGCTGAAAAATCACCCCTTAAAATATTTCGCATAAAATTATAAACACCCTGTATAATGCGCCTGCTAGTGAGAGATCTTTAAATCGACATTATTATCACAGCTTCAGAAAATTCATCGCTATTCAACGTTGGATTACAGCTTAAGTATTGGAGATAAAAAAGAAAAGTTATTATGCAATTTTTATAGGAAATTTAATAAACAATTAATTATTCCAGCGCCTCCCAATCGATCGCAGACCCCAAAGATCGAAAATAATTTTCTCTTCACCCGGGGCGCGACCACAACTAGGCGGTGTAAAGACAATTAATAACAAATTCAAATTTAGGGAACGAAGAAAAGATTATTTTTATTACAGACAAAAGGATCAGCCGGGGCTCGAACCCGGGATCTTTGCATATGTACTGCAATGCTTTGTCATAAGAGGTTTACCTCCTATATCCACTAAGCTACTGATCCCCGAACCCAAACTAATACCTCTTGTCTATATGAATTATGGAATTTCTTTTTTATACCTCTCCTCGTTCATTTTTCGGAGCGTAGGCCTTGATTCATTAATTAAACAATTAATTATTCCAGCCTCCCAATCGATCGCAGACCCCAAAGATCGAAAATAATTTTCTCTTAACCCGGGGCGCGATCACAACGAGGCCGTGTAAAGACAATTAATAACAAATTCAATTTAGGGAACGAAGAAAAGATTATTTTTATTACAGACAAAAGGATCAGCCGGGGCTCGAACCCGGGATCTTTGCATATGTACTGCAATGCTTTGTCATAAGAGGTTTACCTCCTATATCCACTAAGCTACTGATCCCCGAACCCAAACTAATACCTCTTGTCTATATGAATTATGGAATTTCTTTTTTATACCTCTCCTCGTTCATTTTTCGCAGCGTAGGCCTTGATTCATTAAAACAATTAATTATTCCAGCGCCTCCCAATCGATCGCAGACCCCAAAGATCCGAAAATAATTTTCTCTTAACCCGGGGCGCGATCACAACGAGGCCGTGTAAAGACAATTAATAACAAATTCAAATTTAGGGAACGAAGAAAAGATTATTTTTATTACATACAAAAGGATCAGCCGGGGCTCGAACCCGGGATCTTTGCATATGTACTGCAATGCTTTGTCATAAGAGGTTTACCTCCTATATCCACTAAGCTACTGATCCCCGGACCCAAACTAATACCTCTTGTCTATATGAATTATGGAATTTCTTTTTTAATCCTTTCCTCGTTCATTTTTGCAGCGTAGGCCTTGAATAGGCGCTGGAATAATTAATTGTTTAATTAATGAATCAAGGCCTACGCTGCGAAAAATGAACGAGGTCTGCCGACTTTAAGGATCTAACGTCTAATATAAGGGTTGGGTGTAGGTTTCTATTTAAATTAATTTTAATTAAATTATTTCTTTTAAATTATTGATTGATTATTATTAAATAATTTATTTAATAATTAAATATTTGATCATTATTATTTGATAATTAACTTGAATAATTGTTAAAAATAATTATTAGGGTTTTTTTTATGAGATCTAATTGATTTAATATTTTGTTTATTTGATATCAAATAAAAAAAATAGTTCTTATGAAAGTTGTTCAGTTTTTTTTGTAGATTCATAATATGTAAACAAATATATAGGTTTCTATTTAAAAAACAGAACTTGACCTTGAAATACCCTTGAAAGTTGTTCTAGCTATACAAACAATAGTGTAATTTAGTTTCCCCCTCCATATAAATAAACTTTTATTTGAAACTTTTTTTCATATAATACACTGTTTTTGAGTTATAAGACTGTCTCAAGAAAAAAAACTCACCCGGTATATAATAATTATCTAGGCCAGGACACGTGAATCCTCAGACGTGAATGACATATATTTCATTCACTATAATAAAAGTATCAACAGATAAATTGTCAAATGATTTGATTTAAATTATTCTTTCGCCAAGATAGGTATGTTTAATTTTTAAGAGACAAATTATGAATGCTACAAATGAATATCAATTTGAATTGAAAGAAAGAGCTTTTAAAAGCGGACAATTTTTTCTTATATTATAATTAATTAAATTAATTTTTTTTTTCGTTTAAAAACTTCCGCGCGCGTCCCTTTGTAACCTAGCGCCCTTAGGCACTTGCCTAGTTTGCCTTATGAATAATCCGCCACCGATGGGAAGCCGTAATAAGCACGTATACCAAAATTCAGATCTTTATCGATTAATGTTTTTATTTGTCGAAAATTGGTCTAATTTGACCCCCCCCCCCCCGTGAATATACCACTGTATAATATATAATATAATATTAGATAATAAAATGAAATCGATGATTACCATTCATGTGTTTCCATATCTAGAGCTTCAATTAATTCTCCTATTTCAATCTTGAATTTGATAATACTTTCTGAACTTGATGATGACAATAAGATGGTTGAGGCTGGTGAATTATCATCCTCGGACGACAATGTTATGGTCGAGGTAGGAGATGGCAGATTAATGGCAGAATCATTTTCTACTGTTGATACTTCAGCTGCACCCCTATTTTTCACAGTAGGGTAAGCTCCATTTCGGAGAGTCCTTTTTCTATTTACTGTTATATATACATTTCTTTTGAAATGTTTCGAACATATTACGGAATGTTCAGTTGGTTTGAATGGATACCTTGTATATTTTTGTACATAGGCTATCCATTTCTTGACAATCCTCTTATGAAGAGGAAATGAATGGAATTTCATTCGTGTTTTATTCTTGGTAGTTTCTTGACAAAAACCAACACAACAGGCTTTTGACATCTATGAACAAAAAAAGTAGGATTAAATAATATTTAGTTACTACTAGTAATACTAATTAAATTTAGAAAGCATACAAAAAATTAACAAAATCGCGAAACAAGCCTTTTTAATTAGTTTAGTTTAACTATAGTGATATAAGAATTTATTTATTATGAACAAAAAATAGGGTTAAATAATATTTAGTTACTAATAGTAATACTAATTAAATTTAGCAAGCATACAAAAAATTAACAAAATCGCGAAACAAGCCTTTTTAACTAGTTTAGTTTAACTATAGTGATATAAGAATTTATTTATTATGAACAAAAAGTAGGGTTAAATAATATTTAGTTACTAATAGTAATACTAATTAAATTTAGCAAGCATACAAAAAATTAACAAAATCGCGAAACAAGCCTTTTTAATTAGTTTAGTTTAACTATAGTGATATTAGAATTTATTTATTATGAACAAAAAGTAGGGTTAAATAATATTTAGTTACTAATAGTAATACTAATTGAAATTAGAAAGCATACAAAAGATTAACAAAATCGCGAAACAAGCCTTTTTAATTAGTTTAGTTTAACTATAGTGATATTAGAATTTATTTATTATGAACAAAAAGTAGGGTTAAATAATATTTAGTTACTAATAGTAATACTAATTGAAATTAGAAAGCATACAAAAGATTAACAAAATCGCGAAACAAGCCTTTTTAATTAGTTTAGTTTAACTATAGTGATATTAGAATTTATTTATTATGAACAAAAAGTAGGGTTAAATAATATTTAGTTACTAATAGTAATACTAATTGAAATTAGAAAGCATACAAAAGATTAACAAAATCGCGAAACAAGCCTTTTTAATTAGTTTAGTTTAACTATAGTGATATTAGAATTTATTTATTATGAACAAAAAGTAGGGTTAAATAATATTTAGTTACTACCACTAGTAATACTAATTGAAATTTAGAAAGCATACAAAAGATTAACAAAATCGCGAAACAAGCCTTCTTAATTAGTTTAGTTTAACTATAGTGATATAAGAATTTATTTATTATGAACAAAAAGTAGGGTTAAATAATATTTAGTTACTAATAGTAATACTAATTGAAATTAGAAAGCATACAAAAGATTAACAAAATCGCGAAACAAGCCTTTTTAATTAGTTTAGTTTAACTATAGTGATATAAGAATTTATTTATTATGAACAAAAAGTAGGGTTAAATAATATTTAGTTACTAATAGTAAAACTAACTGAAATTAGAAAGCATACAAAAGATTAACAAAATCGCGAAACAAGCCTCTTTTAATTAGTTTAGTTTAACTGTGATATAAGGATTTATTTATAAGATTTTGACTTGAAAAATAATTTATATTATATTAAAAATGAACACCTAATTTTTTGGAAAGGCAAAAACAATGAATTGAGTTAGCCAATGGGATTAAAAAAAATGGAAGTCGATTAAAAAGAAACAAAAACAAACAAATAAACGAATTATAATATATCTATCTATCTACTCTTATTAAAGGAGCAAATATTGCATACCAGGTGAGTTTTTACTTTATCCAATGCAAAGCATGGGTAAAAGTATTGTAATCGCTCTCGGGGCAAGCGTGGCTTCAAAGGGTCCTCAGGTAAAGACTACGGAACCCATGGACTCAATTAAAGTCACAAATTGTAGTATTCAATTAGGTTGAATTTTAGCACGTGACGGTTTTGCCAGAAATTACAAGGGGTCTCGTCGAGAGGCCAAAAAGTGCGATTTTTTCATTTAGTGCGTGCGGATGCATGTATGGGTGTAAGTCAAAGATTCCTGCATTCTCCACCTCCCGCCGTAGCCACTCAGCAAAACGCTGAATCGCTTTCTCACGGTGAGGCTGCACTCTTCCTCTGTCCTCCGCTCATCTACAAACTGTATGCAGTATCAGCATACTAGAATCATATAAGAAGGGGCTGTTCCCAGCCACATAATTCAGAATGGTTCGCGCAGAGACTAACTGTACTTTCCTCCAGGCCAGACTCGCAATAGGTCTCCTACGAGGCTGGACTCTACTAAGTTCCCCATTAGTATTAGTGAAATTCCCGTGCCTGAACACTAGCGAGTACCGGCCGCGCCGAGCGGACCAACCGAACGGTAAACCCGTAGTATTTAACATCGCGTACTTCATCTTCGTTCCTCCTGGGTTGTCATCATTTCGTGTGACACCAAACGGTCAAACCCATACTACCCTCCATCTAACCCAGTATAATTATATATTTTATTTTTCTCTATAAATACTCTTTTTAAGCAAAAAACCTCCCTCTCTCCAAGTTCCAATCGTGTAGTGCCCAAAAATTCAAACTGTGCTAGTGTCGAACATTATAAAACATTAGAAACGATTGTAAATTATCTTTAGGGTAGTTAATTTTTTTCATTAAAACATAAAATTAAATTAAATAAACTTTTATTCTCCTACGAAGATCTAGACACCCTAAATTAGATCTCAAAAAGTCTAAAACAAAAGCAAACAAACCTCATCCAAGCATCACCATCAATTTTTCTCTGCTGCGCATACAAGAATTTGTTGTATTAGTTTTTAAAAAAACTTATTAACCAAGACGACAATAAATTCCAACTTGTATGGATGGATGTATGTTATCGTTTTTTTGGCCCACGATTTTTTCCACACCGTTGCACCGATTGAAATGAAATTGAAAACCTGGCATTCTTTTAACAAAATGAAGCGCTGATTAGTTTTTGGTACATATCGGCCCACAAACATTAGTACTTTATTACAGTACTTTTTAGTTTTTTCTAAATATCTTGAAAATGACTTAACCAATTTTGATGAAATTTAATATCCTAATTAAGTACCTTGGGGACCACAAAAAAGGTTAAATAAAGTTTTTAGTAAAATTATATTTTAAAGTACTTTACTCTAGAGTAAGATGGTACTTTTTTTAATTTTTATAATTCTTTAAAATTTATTCATTTGAAAGTTTTAATATAGCTCATTTAGCCTTGCTTAAGTAAGAATGGATAGGCTTCTCTCTGTGAAATGCTAAAAATTTGGGAGGAATTTTTATGAGTAACCATAGCAACTGCGTTGTTTTCTTATCCGTTACCTTTGCTGAAGACAGAGAAATCGATTTTAAACCAAAAATAGCGATTGATTCTCATCTAGTATTTGAGGAATAATCATTCTATATTGGATTTTTGACGTTTCGGTTTTTATTAGTAACCATTGCTGAAGACATAGAGAAATCGATTTTAAACGAAAAATAGCGATTGATTCTCATCTAATACTTGAGGAATAATCATTCTATATTGGATTTTTGACGTTTCGGTTTTTATTAGTAACCATTGCTGAAGACATAGAGGAATCGACTTAAAATCAAAAATAGCGATTGATTCTCATCTAGTACTTGAGGAATAATCATTCTATATTGGATTTTTGACGTTTCGGTTTTTATTGGTAACCATTGCTGAAGACATAGAGGAATCGACTTAAAATAAAAAATAGCGATTGATTCTCATCTAGTACTTGAGGAATAGTCATTCTATATTGGATTTTTGACGTTTCGGTTTTTATTGGTAACCATTGCTAAAGACATAGAGGAATCGACTTAAAATAAAAAATAGCGATTGATTCTCATCTAATACTTGAGGAATAGTCATTCTATATTGGATTTTTGACGTTTCGGTTTTTATTAGTAACCATTGCTGAAGACATAGAGAAATCGACTTTAAACCAAAAATAGCGATTTATTCTCATCTAGTACTTGAGGAATAATCATTCTATATTGGATTTTTGACGTTTCGGTTTTTATTAGTAACCATTGCTGAAGACATGGAGGAATCGACTTAAAATAAAAAATAGCGATTGATTCTCATCTAGTACTTGAGGAATAATCATTCTATATTGGATTTTTGACGTTTCGGTTTTTATTGGTAACCATTGCTGAAGACATAGAGGAATCGACTTAAAATCAAAAATAGCGATTGATTCTCATCTAATACTTGAGGAATAACAATTCTACATTAGGTATTTGACGTTTCGATTATTATTGGTAACCATTGCTGAAGACATGGAGGAATCGACTTAAAATCTAAAATAACGATCGATTCTTATCTAATACTAGAGGAATAACCTTATTGCATTCCATTTTTGATGTTTTGACTATTAATGGAAACCTCTACTGAAAATGTAGAAGAATCGACTTAAAATCAAAAAGACTAAATTCTTTTTTGGTAAACAACTCAAGCTTGAGTATTAGATGAGAATCGATGGCTATTTTTGATTTTAAGTCGATTCCTCTATGTCTTCAGCAATGGTTACAATAATAACCGAAATGTCAAAAATCCAATGTGGAATGGTTATTCCTCGACTCTTAAATGAGAATTATTTTTGAATTAATGTCAATATGAACTACAAATTGCAAGTGATATCTGATTAATAATAAAGGAACAAACATATTAATATTTCAAATGAATTTGGATAAAGTTTAGCAACGATCCGTTGCAGTTTATTTATCTTGAGACAGTCTTATAACTCAAAAACAGTGCATTATATGGAAAAAAGTTTCAAATAAAAGTTTATTTATTTCGAGGGGGAAACTAAACTACAGCTATTGTTTGTCAACCTAGAACAAGCTTTCAAAGAGTATTTCGAGGTCAAGTTTTGTTTTTAAATAGAAACCTATATGTTTCTGTACATATTCTGAATCTACACAAAAAATAGAACAACTTTTATTAGAACTATTTTTTTATACGACATCAAATAAAAAAAATATTAAATCAATTAGATCTCAAAAAAATATTAATTATTATTTTTAACAATTATTCAACTTAATTATCAAATAATAATGATTAAATAATTAATTATTAAATAAATATATATTTAATCGAAAAGTCACAACAATTAAAATGTTTATAATGATCTTAAAACTTCATTATAAGTAGGTACACAGATTTAAGAGATTATTTTCTACTTAATAGAACTATTTAAAATTCTTGAGTTTAATAAAATTTATTTCTCGTTTCAATCCAGTGGATAGTTACCATATATTGTATTTACATAATAAAAATGGAGCATTTTTTGTTGAAGAGAGAATTAAAATGGCCTTAATAATTTATGGTGAATGTGGAAGAAGTGTTGGCATTGAAATGGTTGCCGAGCGTTTTCCTGATAAGAATACACCCTCCCAAGCTTTTATATTGTGTTGTAAATGTGTAAAAAAAAAAACAAGAATTGTAAAGGCTACGAAGAAACTGAAATGAATAGGCCAAAATAAGGAATTCGGAACTGGAATTCATCAAGAAGACTTGCAATACACTCTGGAATGCCTCAGAACAGTGTGGAAAAATTATTAAATTAGTAATTATTATTAATAGTATTATTTATTTAATAATTAAATATTTGATCATTATTATTTGATAATTAAGTTGAATGATTGTTAAAAATAATTATTAGAATTTTTTTTGAGATATAATTGATTTAATATTTTGTTTATTTGATGTCGTATAAAAAAATAGTTCTAATAAAAGTTGTTCAGTTTTTTTTGTAGATTCAGAATATGTACAGAAACATATAGCTTTCCATTTAAAAAACAGAACTTGACCTCAAAATACCCTTGAAAGCTTGTTCTACGTCGATAAACAATAGCGTAGATTAGTTTCCCCTTGATTTAAATAAACTTTTATTTGAAACTTTTTTTCATAATAAATGCACTGTTTTTGAGTTATAAGACTGTCTCAAGATAAAAAAACTCACCCGGTATATACAGTCGACTTTCGATAATTCGAAATCCAAGCAAAAATTCGAATTATAAAGAAGGAAAGGGCCTAGTTCGTTATAGAACGTTTTCTACCCACTTGTTACGAAAAGGATTTCGAGTTATCGAGCGTATCAAAATACACAGCATTTTTTCGATTTACTGAACTTAACAGCTGAAGAGTTCGAATTATGGAGAGTCGAGGTCCAGGGTATGGTCAAGTATTGTAAAATTGTATTATAAAAAAGTGTTTTTTTTCGAAATATCTCAAAAACGGCTGAAACTATTTTGATTAAAAAAATTGGGTGAAACCATGGCATTTCGGTCTACAAAAAAGCCCTAATAAGTGAACATCGAAAAAATTATATTTTTCGAGATAATAATTGTTTTGTCAAAAAGTCTGTTAGTCTGTTACTTTATTAGTTTGTTAGTTAGTCTGTGCGATACCAAATTTTTGTGGACGAGCAAGCTCAAAAATT
The DNA here is from genome assembly GCA_024734495.1 of Forficula auricularia. Lineage (NCBI taxonomy): Eukaryota > Metazoa > Arthropoda > Insecta > Dermaptera > Forficulidae > Forficula > Forficula auricularia. The sequence goes on along the minus strand of JALMQS010000187.1, from coordinate 16,466,255 downwards.
AGTGTGAATATCAAAACCAAATTTCACATGTAATTTTGGTGTATTGAGGAGGTAATTAGATTTCGGTGCAAATCGAACCAAAATTACGGGGGGGGGGTTAAAATTTAAAATTATAATATTTTCAAACTAAAAAAAACTAGAAATAAGATGACGTGTTCTGATGTGGCCATCCACTTGACTTTACCATACAACCTGAACCCTCACTTATATTTAATATTTAATAAAATTATTAATAATCATGTAGGGGAAGGGGGTTAATTTTTGCATTTTTAGATTACTCTGGGCCCACTGATTATGTATACAAAATTTGGTTGAGTTTGGTACAAGAGGCTAGATTTTCATTTTTTGAAGCTACCCCCCCCCCCCCCTCCATTTTGGGCGGTTAGTTTTTGCATTTTTAGATTCCTGTGGGGCCACTGATTATGTACATTATTACAAAATTATATTACAAAATTTGGTTGAGGTTGGTACAAGGGCTTAGATTTTCATTTTTTGACCCCCCCCCCCCCACACACACACAAACACATTTTGCTCGGTTAGTTTTTGCATTTTTAGACTTCTGGGGGTCCACTGATTATGTATACAAAATTTTGTTGAGTTTGCTCAAATGGCCTAGATTTTTAATTTTTAACTCCCCCCTCCACCCCCTTAATTTTGGGTCGATGTGCACCAAAATCTAATCAGCACTTAACCTCAATGCACCAAAACTACGCGTGAAATTTGGTTTCGCTATTCACACTAGTTTTGTCATAGCAAATTTAGTAACGCACAGACTAACAGACGGACAACCAGACAACAGACATTTTGACAAAACAATTATTATCTCAAAAATATAATTTTTTCGATGTTCACTTATTAGAACTTTTTTGTAGAGCGAAATGCCATGGCTTCGCTCAATTTTTTTAATGAAAATATAATAGTTTCAGCCGTTTTTGAGATATTTCGAAAAAAAGAAGGAAAAAAAAACACTTTTTTCATGCACGATTACATTTAAAATTATAATATTTTCAAACTAAAAAAATTAGGGGGGGGGTTCAAAAAATAAAATCTAGGCCATTTGAGCAAACTCAACCAAATTTTGTATACATAATCAGTAGAACACTAAAATTGAAAAAAAAACCAAATTGGGAAGATGGGGAATGGGGGGGGGGGGTCAAAAAAATAAAATCTAGGACCTTGTACCAAACTCTACCAGAAGTATATGGTAAAGTCAGAACGTGTCAATTTATTCAGTACATTTTCAATCCTATATAGAGTATATATTAAACTTTAATCAAAATCAAAATGATGAAAAAAAAACTTACTTTGTAATTATTTTTTTATGTTCAATTTTTTTTATTTTTTCCAATAATAATAGCCGTTTAAAATAAAACAATTTGAGCAAATTGAACAATATTTGCAATCGCCGAAGAAAAACCACGGAACGATTGCAATCAACAAAAAGCCGTTGCTACAATAAAAATAAACTGCAACGGATCGTTGCTAAACTTTATCCAAATTCATTTGAAATATTAATATGTTCTAGAGTAAAGTACTTTAAAATATAATTTTACTAAAAACTTTATTTAACCTTTTTTGTCCCCAAGGTACTTAATTAGGATATTAAATTTCATCAAAATTGGTTAAGTCATTTTCAAGATATTTAGAAAAAACTAAAAAAGTACTGAAATAAAGTACTAATGTTTGTGGACCGATATGTACCAAAAACTAATCAGCGCTTCATTTTGTTAAAAGAATGCTAGGTTTTTAATTTCATTTCAATCGGTGCAACGGTGTGGAAAAAATCGTGGGCCAAAAAAACGATAACATACATCCATCCATCCATCCGAACGCACTAAATGAAAAAATCGCACTTTTTGGCCTCTCGACGAGACCCCTTGTAATTTTTGGCAAAACCGTCACGTGCTAAAATTCAACCTAATTGAATACTACAATTTGTGACTTTAATTGAGTCCATGGGTTCCGTAGTTTTTACCTGAGGACCCTTTGAAGCCACACTTGCCCCGAGAGCGATTACAATACTTTACCCATGCTTTGCATTGGATAAAGTAAAAATAAGATTTAAGATAGTTTTTCTAAAAGATTTGTAGGTAATTTTTTATAATTTTTATTTAAAAGGGGGAAATATATAATTTTAAGAATTTAATTAAAATCAAAATGATTAATAAAAAAACTTACCTTGTAATTATTTTTCTATATTCAATTTTTTTTTATTTTTTACTATAATAATAACCCGAATAGTGGTTTAAAATAAAACAAAATAATAAGAAAAATGAAACAAAACAAATTGAAAAATAATTGCAATCGCCACGGAATTGCAATCAACAAAAAGCCCAACGGCTGTAGCAATCTATAATAAAAAAAATAAGATTTGAGATTGTTTTTCTAAAAGATTTGTATTTTTTTATAATTTTATATAAAAGAGAGAAATATACAATAATTTTCAGAATTTAATCAAAATCAAAATGATTAATAAAAAAAACTTACCTTGTAATTATTTTTCTATATTCAATTTTTTTTATTTTTTACTATAATAATAACCCGAATAGTGGTTTAAAATAAAACAAAATAATAAGAAAATGAAACAAAACCAATTGAAAAATAATTGCAATCGCCACGGAATTGCAATCAACAAAAAGCCCAACGGCTGTAGCAATCTATAATAAAAAAAATAAGATTTGAGATTGTTTTTCTAAAAGATTTGTATTTTTTTATAATTTTATATAAAAGAGAGAAATATACAATAATTTTCAGAATTTAATCAAAATCAAAATGATTAATAAGAAAAACTTACCCTGTAATTATTTTTCAACGTTTGGTTCAAAAAATATAAATTTAAAAGGGGGAAATGTATAATTTTCAGAAAATTGAAGATTTAAAATCTTCGAGATGAGCTTATGTCCTCTGGAGAAAGCTAAAAAGAGAAATGAGATTGAATTTCTATTAAATTTCTAAGGTTTGTGCGTATTTAATTTGATTAATCATTAAATAGAAATGATATTTACCTATTTTCTTTTTAATCGAGTTTAAAAAGGAATAGAAGCATGAAATATTTGAATATTACGTTTATATATTTTAATTCAATGTTGCTCAGTTAGAGGCTAAACTGGGTCTGTTTGTTTATTCGCTAGAGTTCCGCCCAGGCAACATTGTATATTATTTTCGAATTTTTAAAATCTCCGTTGAAATTATTTCATGCATTTAAGAGGTTTTGACTTTTACTGAGAGATGGCATAAATTTCGTTCAATGCGCCCCAACCCCACAATTCAATGAGCTCTGAAAGTAAAAATATATAAAACGCGACATCGTAGATTAATTAAAAAATTTTCTTTTCCAAACAATCTTTATTTTCATTATTTATGTTTAATATAGAAGGGCGCCTCAATTTAAAAAAAAAAAAAAAAACGATGGGGGACTTTGCCGGCGCCCCAAGCTACCGTTTGTTTCGTTTGCCCCTTAATCCGGCCCTGAGTTCATAGTAACTTTTTAATATAAGAAAATAGCATTTTGATTAAGAATTTTGTACTTTAAAAGAAATTGTATGAAAAGATTCAATTTCTTCTCCCCGGGAGCGAATTAACTAGAAATGCCAAAAAGTTTTATTTTTTTTCTCATTAGATATTTATTCAAATCTATTGAAATTTCATATCTGTGTGTTATTTTCATTTATCTTTTATATCAAATAATTATTATTAGGAAATTTGCATTTTAAAGGGAAGTTTGTTTAAAGTCCAATTTGAAAAAACGCTAATAACTCCCTTGAAATCTTTTTTTAAAAATATGAAATTAATATATATATAATTAAGGTTTTGTCTGTACATTGGTCCAAATCACGCCAAATTTTGGTTGCACACGTTTCAAGCAAAGTTATGAACGAAAACACCCTCAACAAAATTCCAGTCTGTCTGTCTGTCTGCATGTTTCCGTGGTTCAGTGAAAAGTTCCGCATGATTCACGTAAAAATGGCTTAAGGGATTATTATGAAATTTCATATTTGGATCAGATGTCTTCTAACTTACGTTTATAACGTTTTGATGAAATGGGGTCCGAGGGGCGCACCAATGGAAATAATCAAATAACTCCTAAAGTATTAACTCTACAGCAAATTTTTGCCCTTGGAGCAAACTCGACCAAATTTTGTACACATCCTATTCTCAAAATCTATATAGGAACAATATATTTACATAATTAAGTAATGGAGAGGGATTCAGCCAATGGGTAGCCTCTGCTGAATAAAAAACTCCCAATTATAGAAAACGTTTCGGCTTTAATTAAATAATGCCATCATCAGTTCCTAAGAGCTGAAAAAAGCGATAGAGCACACATATAAAATTACAATAAAAATTTTTTACAAAAAAATCCAAACTTGTTAATTACAAAATTATATCTTACAGTATTAGCGACACAATTAATTTTATAAATAAATTGTCCGCAGGCAGAGTTGTTGTGGATTTTATCATAATATATACAAAATTATATGAATTACAAAATGGTACATAAATCTTGGTGTGCTCTCACTTGATATGGGCAACGTCTCAAGTACAAATATAGCAAATTTCAATTTCATTCAATTAATAATAATAATAATTATGAGGACATTGATCTAATTAGGATCACTGACCCCTCACAAACATCTCTTAATTAAAAGATTTCATTAAGAATAACAAAAATTCGAATTCAAAATGACAATATATAAAAATAAAAATAAAAATAAATTTTTTCCTTCTCTACCTTTTTTACAATTCTTTCGCCCCTTTCTCAATGTTTATTATACCTGGGCATCAGTATTTGTCAATATTGACAAGTAAGCATTGCTAAGCCCAATGCAATCAGTTTGAAAATTAAGAGCCCTTTTGCCCATATGTCTTAATAAAGCATTTTTCGGCCAGCATACGCTTATAATTGTTCCCCAATCTCATCAAGATGACAGCATCATCAAACTCAAATCCATGGGAGGTGTCGATATGGTGTGTCCTCAGAGCTGTCGAAGCTTTTTTATTTATTACACTTAATTCATGCTCTCTTTTTCCGCAAAGAAAAAATGCGAGATGTTTGACCCACATAAACACTTGTAGGTTTCGGGCAATCGCGGCACTTAATTAAGTAAATCACATTATGTTGTTCGTGGGGTGGAACTACATCCTTGTTATTAAATAAAAAGGACAGTCAATCAAGTGAGAGCACACCAAGATTTATGTACCATTTTGTAATTCATATAATTTTGTATATATTATGATAAAATCCACAACAACTTGCCTGCGGACAATTTATTTATAAAATTGATTGTGTCGCTAATACTGTAAGATATAATTTTGTAATTAACAAGTTTGGATTTTTTTGTGAAAAATTTTTATTGTAATTTTACATGTGTGCTCTATCGCTTTTTTCAGCTCTTAGGAACTGATGATGGCATTATTTAATTAAAGCCGAAACGTTTTCTATAATTGGGAGTTTTTTATTCAGCAGAGGCTACCCATTGGCTGAATCCCTCTCCATTACTTAATTATATACATATACAGCCATCAAATTGTATCAACAATATATTTACTTGAAAAGTTTTTGTTTTGCCGAGAGTAGCAGAGTTGTTGATTCACAAAGAGAAACAAAGAGGTTGTCCTCTGCTTGATGCAAATAAACATATACACATATATCTCAAGATGATATATGTGTATATGTTTATTTGCATCAAGCAGAGGACAACCTCTTTGTTTCTCTTTGTGAATATATTTACTATTTAGTTTGAAACATCGTGCTACTAGGGCATAATCTGTGTCCCACTAGAAGGCTAGAAATGCAAAAACTGGGTGCGGGGGGTGGAGAGAGAGGGCACAGCGGGGGTCCAGGGGGCGTGGCGGGGTGTGGGGTCGGAGTAGAGTGTCGGTGTGGTGGTGTGGGGCCCGGGTGCATGGTGCGGTGGTTGGGTGCTGGGGGTCCAGGGGCGTGGTGGGAGTGGGAGGGGGAGCTGTGTAGGGGTGGTGATGTGGGGTTCGGGTGATGGTGATGGAGTTGGGGTGCTGGGTGGGATTCGGGGGTGGAGGTCCAGGGGCCGTAGCCCCCTGACTAGTAAGAGGGCCGCCGAAGGCAGTCCTTGCAGCTAGTATCTTATAAAACAATTAATTATTAATAATTTAATTTAATTTTGATGTCTCCATAGATACTTTTACACAAACTGTGATTCAAAGATTTGATGATTTTTTTAATATTGCAAATATTTCCACATGTTTAGAGACTGAATTTTTGACGATATCGGAAAGTAATAATAACTGTTTAATGGAACTTGCAGCATTTTCTAAGGCCGATGTAAATTGTGTTTTGCTTATTGAAATTTTATATTTTTTTATTTTACCAATTTTCACTTCAGTTTGAGTTTATTATTATATTACATATACCGTCGCGAAATACTTTTAAAACAAAATATTATTATGTACTAGCTGCAAGGCCCGCCTTCGGCGGCCCTCCTAAGCCAGGGGACACGCCCCCTTGACCCCCAGCCCACGAAGCCCCCCTCACCCCCCAACCCCCCTCACCCCTACATCAACCCCACCCCGCACCATGCACCCGTGCCCAACCCCCGCCCCCATACCACCACCCGCACCCCAACCCGTGCCCTCCAACCCTGCGCACCACAGCCCCACCTAGCCCCCTGGACCCCCCCCCCCCCCCACCTCCACACACCCTGGGCCCTCCTTCACCCCCACCCTACTTCACCTCACTCCCTCACTCCACCCTCATTCCACCCCGCGCACCCACCCTCCGCACCCAGTTTTTGCATTTCTAGCCTTCTAGTGACCCACAGATTATGTATACAAAATTTGGTTGAGTTTGGTCCAAGAGAAAGAATTTTCATTTTGTTGACCCTCCCCCTATTTTGGGTGGTTAGTTTTTGCATGTCTAGCTCTCTAGAGGCCCAGAGATTATGTATACAAAATTTGGTTGAGTTTGCTCCAAGGGCAAGAATTTACATTTTTTCACCCTCCCCTCCCGCCCTTTGAGTGGGTTTTTGGGGAAATTTTTTTAAACAAAAGTTGTCAGTATCAGAAATCACATCCCCTACAACTTTGTTTATCATAAAATTAATAGTTTAGGAGTTATTTGATAATTTTCATTCGTGCGCCCCCCCAAACCCCCTTCTGGGGTCAAAATATCAAAACGTTATATAGCTAAAATCGTAAGTTAGAAAACATCTTATGTAAGTATGAAATTTCATAATAATCCCTTCAGCCGTTTTTACCTGAATCGTGAGCAACTTTTCACGAAACCCTCGGAAACATACAGACATACAGACAGACAGACAGACATACATACAGGAATTTTGTTGAGGGTGTTTTCGTTCATAACATTGCTTGAAACGTGTGCAACCAAAATTTGGCGTGATTTGGAGCAATGTACAGACAAAACCTTAATTTTATATATATAGATTCGTTATAATTTATAGATATTATTTAAAATAGGTAATATTTTTTTCTTAGTTAAAGTTAGAATATATGGGTCATTTTCATTCAAGTAATCTTCGCACTTTATTCAATCATTTCATATCAATTTTGTTGTAAATAATTCAATTCTTTCTTCGTTAATAGCTCAAAAATTTTGTTTTTTAATGTTGAATTTTTTGAATTTTTTTGAAAAATAATCGAAAAATCGAAGAAAATTCAATTTTTTGAGTAAAAAAGGCAAAAAAAGCATTACAATTTTTTTTCTTCAATTTTTTAAATTTTTTTTCAAAAAGTAAATTAAAATAATAAATAAATGACCCCCTCCCCTATTAAGTTAGCATATTTTTATTCTTGTCAAAGTTATGAATATTTTAATAATATTTTGATCTATTTTCTTCAAAAATCGAAATTTCGTTATGGGTTAAGATAGAAAGCTAAAAAATTCTTTCTACATAATATATAATAATAGGTATATTAGAAAATTAAAAATTCGAAGAGGGTCACTGACAAAACGTAACCGTTGACTTGGCATGGAATGACCCATATACCAGGTGAGTTTTTTATCTTGAGACAGACTTATAACTCAAAAACAATGCATTATATTAAAAAAAGTTTCAAATAAAAGTTTATTTCTATTGAGGGGGAAACTAAACTCCGCTATTGTTTGTCGAACTAGAACAAGCTATCAACAACAACAATGGGATGAGATATTCATGTGTTTGAGGGTTGTATAATTTTTATTGCTTAAATTATATATATTTTAGTTTAGGGAAGATAGTTGATGTAATAGCAGTTAAATAAAAAACGTTTGTGTGGTTTTTAGATCAATTTTTTTCCATTTTACTGTTCCAAACAGTTTGTCGCAAATATTTTTGGCATAAATTTGCAACTGTTTATTTATAATTAAATATTTCTTTGATTTGATTTATATAATAAATAATTACACAATTCTTAAATAAAAAAATAAATAAATAATATTATATATTATTTATTTCGATTCACGGTGGTGTTGTGAGGGTTCTTTTATAGGTATTAAATGAAAGGCTTATTTTTCAGCAGTTTTTTAATTTTAAATGGTGTTTTTTTTTATTTATCCAAATATTTCGGAAATTTTGTACAATATTCCTTCTTCAGTGGACCTCGCCCGAAAAATGACCGTATTTGCTCAGTCTTCACAAAAATTATAACACAGGGCCACAGAGACATTTCATTTTGTTATTCTTAATTCTAACAATAACAATTTTTTTATATATGGTATTAGGTATATAAATTTATTTTTGATGCCTTAAAGAACAAAGTCAATTAGTACACTGATACATTCTACTTATTGACTTGTTCTTTAAGGCATCAAAAAGAAATTTATATACTTACTAGCTGCAAGGCCCGCCTTCGGTGGCCCTCTTGCTAGCCAGGGGCACGCCCCCTGGACCCCCAACCCCCGAACACCACCCAGCACCCCCCCCCCCGCACCATGCACCCGTAGCCAACCACCAACCCGCACCCCAGCCCCCGCACCACCCCACTACGCCTCTGGAACCTCACCTGAACCTCCACTCAATCCTGCACCATCCCCCGGACCCCAGAGCCGCGCCCTCCACCCCCGCACCACCATCCCGCGCCCCAACTCACCCCACACCGCCCGCCAAGACTCTGGATCCTCATCTGAACCTTCACTACACCATCCCATCCCAGTGCCCTCCACCCTACCCCACACCACCACTCCGCACCACCCCACTACTTCTGGACCCTCATCTGAGCCCCCCATTACGCCTCTGGACCCTCTTCTAAACCACCACCCTGCACATTCCGGACCCCACCCTGTGCCCTCCACCCTCCACAGCCCACCCCCGCACCATCACTCCACCCCGATACCCAGTTTTTTCATTTCTAGCCTTCTAGTGACCCACCGATTATATATACAAAATTTGGTTAAGTTGGCTCTAAGGGTAAGAATTTTCATTTTTTGATTCCCCCCCCCCCCCATTTTGGGTGGTTGGTTTTTGAATTTCTATCCTTCTAGTGATTAACAGATTATGTATACAAAATTTGGTTGAGTTTGGTCAAAGAGCAAGAATTTTCATATTTTGACCATCTCTCCCCTTTTGGGGGGTTTGTTGGGAAATTTTTTTAAACAAAAGTTGTCAGAAATCACATCCTCTACAACTTTGCTAATATTAAAATTTGCCGTAGAGTTAACAGTTTAGGAGTTATTTGATAATTTTCATTCATGCGCCCACCCAAACACCCTTCTTTTGGCCATTAAATGAGTCCAGAATATATTAGTAGCTTCAATTCAAACGCATATTTTTCATTTCACATGTCCCTCTATATTTTTTATTAATTTCACATTTTTAGTTGAAATTATTTTCATAAAACTTGGCTTTTACGCATTATTATGTATGTCACGAATTACTAGTTACCATATCATGGGATCTTAATAAGAGGGGAGTGGTGGAGGCCCTATCAAACAATAATAATAATAATTTAATGCGTAAAAGCCTAGTTTTAGGAAAATCATTTCAACTAAAAATGTGAAATCAATAAAAAATATTTGAGGGACATGTGAAATGAAAAACATGCGTTTTAATTGAAGTTACTAATATATTCTCGACTCATTTAATAAATTGATAATATTGAACTTGGCAGCACATTAGATCTCACTACTTTTTTTGGCAAACGGTAGTAAGTTATAGATTCAAATTTGTATCAAACCATTTTTCTTAGTATTGTTTTAATCATTCTAATAAATAGCTTGAAAGATTATATTATTTTTATTTTTTGTGATTTTTCGGGTAAACTCCTTCGTATATATCCTTTGTCCGCCTCCCTGGTGTAATGGTCAGAATAACTGGCTGGCAACCCGGAGGTCTCGGTCTGGTAATAAAAATTAAGTGGGAGATAAATTTAACCGAATTTATCGCGCGGAGAATTTACCACTGCTCGAAGCCCCTAAAACCTTAGTAAATTGGATATTTAATTGTATCTAAGTTTCTGAGATTGGCTCGTGATCCCGGTTTCTTTTCCTTCTACTCTGTTCTTTTCACGATTGAGGGGCCAGCCCATACAGGCCTTTAGGGGATCCACCTTCTGGTGTATCTCCTTCTCTCATCAATATCATTAAAAAAAAAAAAAAAAACGTAATCAGTGGGCCCCCAGAAGTCTAAAAATGCAAAAACCAACCGCGAAAATGGGGGAGCGGTGTAGGATCAAAAAATGAAAATCTTGGCCCTTGAACCAAATTCAATACATAATCCGTGGGCCACTAGAAGTCTAAAAATGCAAACCATGAAAATTAAAATATAATGAATTAAGCCTTATTTTTAGACAGGAACAAAATATTTAAGAAATAATTACATTCTAAAATGAATTCAACTATTTGTTTATTCTATAATGTACTTAAAAGTGAAAGACGATTGATTGCTATGTATAATTTTCAAACTCTGAGATTTTCAGCTATAGTGTGTTATGCAATTCATTAAAATTATATTTTTTCTCTTTCTTTTTTTAAGGACCACATGGACAGACTTCGAGGACCACTTGTGGGAGGAGTATCATACTTTGAGAAACGATGAATTAAATAATTAAACACGTGTATATATATAAATATCTTGTTATATATTTATAAATATAATATTTAGATTTTTACTTTATTTTATATTACTATTAAATAGTAATTAAATATTTATCAATTTAAAATTATTAATAAAATTTATAAATTCCCGCTAAGTTACTGGAATTTTCAACTTTTTAGGGGTCGATTTAAAAAGTAAAATGGAACCATATAAGTGTCACTACAATGTATGTCTGTGGAAGCTGGTAAACTAAATATGATAAAAACTTGAAATTTAGAAGTTAACCGAATCATTATTTTGGGCCGGGACGAACTTTATATGTGGTCAAAAATAAAAAATAAAATTTTCTCACAAAGTGTAAGGTATTTTTGTAAAGATCTCTTTAAGTAGAATTAAGATTATAATTTTTTTTTTAATTTATTTAGATTTAAATTGATAGTGTGAGTGAGCTGCAAAGTGACCGTTTTAGGTGATTTTTTGAAAGCTTTCTCCAAACCGTAAGGTTGTTGTTGTTGGAATACCATCCTCTTACTTCTATAGTCTATAGCGAGGGGTGAACCACGATTGGAATTAGGTGTACATGTCCTTGGAATTATGTGGAATTATTATTTTTTTTATGAAAATGATGAGAGAAGGAATTACACCAAAAAGGTGCAACCCCTAAATAGGGCCTGGGTTGGCCCCTCCATCGTGAAAAGAAGAAGAAAGAAATTTATGGGTAGTGCGGGGGTCGAAGGTATCTGTGGATATGGGTCTTAAATAGCTGAACGCTATAAGTCGCGGGAAAGATGATGGCAGGGAGCGAGTTCCAGTCTCTGGAGGTCATAGGGATAAAAGAGTTGGCGAAAGCGCTTGTTCGACTTTTATCCAATTTGACAGCGAAGGGGTGCTGAGCGTTCGAAAACCGCGTGTTTCTCGTAAAGAGGGCTTTAGGGGGGATAATTGATTTCAGCTCGACTGAACAGACACCATGATAGTATCTGTAGTACAGGGAAAGGGCAGAAACGGGTCTTCGACGAGCCAGGGAGTCGAGTGAGTTGTTTAGAGCCGGGTCTTCTATTAGTTTAATTGCTCGCTTCTGAATTGCATCCAATGTAGCAAGAGAATGCTTGGAGGCACCTCTCCACAGATGAGAGCCATTTATTTGAAATTCATTAGATCAGGAGTGTCCAACCTTTTGTCTTACACGGACCACATTTGACGAAAAAACAAATGTTTCGGACCGCGAATAAAATATTATAATTCTATTGATATTTGTTATTCATAAAAGATAGTTAATAATATTGAAATAAGAACGTTATTATTTTTTTAGCTCATAGTGAGCATCTAATTTTACTTTTCTTAAATTTTATACTTGAAAATAGCTTCTGGTATATAGTATGTAAATAAATACCTACATACTTACAGAAAGTTATATTATGTATAGTATTTGTTTATATTTTTTCCTTGATAGATAATTAATATAAAATTCTAATAAAGAAACAATGTTAAATTTTTCTTTTCAGATCGGTATCTAATTGTTGTTCTAGAACATTCAATCAGAAAGTTTGCAAGTAGAAAATTTATTGCTAATGAAAATGGGGTCGAAAATAGACTAAAATGATTATTAATTTTTCGGAAATCTAAAGTTCCAGATTCAAAATTTAAAATTAGCACTTTTATTTTTCGAAAACTTCAGAGTAGATTTTTAGATTTCTTATTTTAGAGAAAAAAATTACCAGACCAAATTTTATGACTTTATAACGAGACAAGGGTTGGATACCCCTGGTTTAAATCGAATGGGATTAAAGAAGAATATGAGGAATGCAGTGGGGTAGCGAGGGGGGGGGGGGGCAGGGGGGTCATCATGCCCCGGCCGCTACTCACAAAGAGGCGACAAAAACTGTCAAGCGTGAATCTAAAACACGACGGAGCGCCAGAATACAAGTTCGAGACAGGCCCTGTGGAGAGGAAATAGAAAAAGCGAAGTCTTTTTGTCAATAAAATAATTTTTAAGAAAAAAATAAAAACCGACTTCAAAAAATTAAATGCAACAAATAAAATACACTAAAAGGTATAAAATAATTATTATCTTATTTAGTTACAACTAAACGACTAAATATTAACATGAAATTACTTTTTGAAGTCGGTGCCAAACAAACTATACCTATAAGCGAGCACACCCTCCAAACGTACTAAGTAAGATCCGTCGAGTGCGATTCATAAAAGGTATATGTTTGGCACCAACTTCAAAAAGTAATTTCATGTTAATATTTCGTCGTTTAGTTGTAACTAAATAAGATAATAATTATTTTATACCTTTTAGTTTTATTTTTCTCTTTTAGTGATGTTATTAATAGTGATCATATCATCAGAACTTGATCAAATTAATATGGCACCATCCCCAAGACACCCCTATCGGATAAAAAAAGAACCATCGAAATCGGTTCATAACCAAAGAGGTTAGGTCTAAACAAACCTAATAAAAAAGGTCTAATACCTATGAAAAAAAACGAAAAAAATGGGACCAATCGGAAGCTAGACTGGACCCAATGCAAAATTTTTTTTCAAAATCGGTTGAGAATTGGCGGAGATATGAGGTAACATAGGCACAAAAAAAAAAAAAAAAAAAAAAAAAAATTCAATCGAATAGAGAACCTCCTTTTTTGAAGTCGGTTAAAAATGGGATATTGATACAACAATACGTGTAAGAAGACGCCGCAAAATGCCCGGAGAATTGGCTAGAGATGTTGGTCTTTCCGCAGAAAGTGAAATTTCTCGCGTTATGAAAATCGTCTCCAACAAGAAATATTTACACGATTAAGTGACCTTAATTTCAAATTTGGATTTCTACTAGACGTTGAAAATTTATTAAACAAGGATAATGTTGATAACGACCTTGAAAAAAATTGTAAAAATTTGGATGAATTTTATACTACAGATTTCAATGGACTAGAACTGTTTATTGAAATATGTGACTGCAAAATGTTACTCCGCAGAAGAAAAGAAATTGAACCAAAAACTCCATTAGAATTTCTTCCTTTTATAATTTGAGATGTTTTTCCAAACCTGAGAGTGGCACTTGAAATACTCCTGACTACCTCAGTATCAATTGCTAACGTTCATTCAGCAAATTAAAATTAATTTTGACATATCTACAATCAACGATGGGACAAGATCGCCTAAGTGACCTAGCATTTTTAAGTGTGGAAAGAGAAAAATTTGAAATGATCAACTTTGATGAAATTATTGATAAATTTGCTTCATCAAAAGCAAGGAAAATTTATACATAGTAATTAGTTTTATTAATATATTATAATCATATTATTATTAAATATATGTATCACCTTAGATATAATAAATATTTACTTTTTTATTGTTTTAAAACTGCGTGTTTTAAAATATTTCTTTATAAATATGTACAAATAATAGTTATCTTTTGAACTAATTCTAGATCAGTGGTTCCCATCTTTTGTGGCTCATCGCCACTTTCTGGAGGTTGACTAACACCTATCGCCCGCTTTTCATTTTCATTGTATGCCTAATTTTAATTTGAAGTAAAGATTGAATAATAATGTTTTGTGAGGAGCTGGAAAATTTTCATGGGGGAGGGGGTGAATCCACAAAGCAAAATATTTGGTGGGAATTTTTTTTTAATAAAACAAATACTTAGTCCAGTTAAATTGTGTTTTTACTCGGAAGGTTTTGGACTAGTTGTAATTTCGTTGACCCTTCATGTTTTTTGTAGTGCTGAATCCCAATCTTGTTTGCTAACAAAATTTTGTGACGAAACATTGTCAAAAATGCCAAAAAAAGGTGAACAATCTCATTTTTTGGCGGTTTTTTGCTTATAACTCGAAAACTATGAACTTTTTGTAAATAATCTTCCTATTCGAAATGAAATTTCATAAAATTTCCTATAAATTTCATCATTTATGTTTTTTCTCCGACCAACCGTTCGTTCAGGCTTAAGAGCTAGTTGAAAATTTGAGTATTTTTTTATTCCGAAAAATCCCCAAAACTCGCACTTTTTTCGATTTTTTCCCATTTCGACCATGAAAGAGCACGTTTTCGCCAAAGACCACTCTATACATTTTTAAATTAGATTAAATTTTCTACAATTCAAACAAAGTTTAATCTTAAGTAGATAATGGTAGCCCGAGGAAGAACTTTTGAAAAACATAAATTTTTTCCAAAAAATCGCAGTTTTTCTTTCATAAAATGAAAACCACTCATCCTAGAAACTTGATTCCCATCTCATTCTCTAGGAAATTTTGTTTACTTAAACGTTTTCCTTCAACCACTTTTTTATAAAACTCTTAGATTTATAGATATTTAGCATTTTTCATGACACTTTTGAGGATTCGGATCATATTATCTTGTCATGGAAAATCCTGGATATCTATAAATTTAAGAGTTTTATCAAAAAATTGATCCCAGTAAATGTACAAGTCAACAAAATTTCCTAGAGAATGAGATAGAAATCAAGTTTCTAGAATGAGTGGTTTTCATTTTATGAAGGAAAAACTGCGATTTTTTTGCAAAAATTGGAGTTTTTCAAAATTTCAACCTCATTGCGGCACGGGTTACCATTATCCAATTATGTAACTTTGTTTGAAGTGTAATTTAGTCTAAAAATGTATAGAGTGGTCTTTGTCGAAAACGTGCTCTTGAATGGTCAAAATTGGAATATATCAAAAAAAGTGCGAGTTTTTGGAATTTGCGAAATCAAAAAAAAATACTCAAATTTTCAACTAGCGCTTGAGCCCGAACGGTTGGTCGGAGAAAAACCTAAATTATGAAATTTGTACGAAATTTTATATACTTTCATTTTGAATAGGAAGGTTATTTATGAAAAGTTGATAGTTTTCGAATTATAATCAAAAAACCGCCAAAAAATGATATTTTTCACCTTGTTTGGCATTTTTGACAATGTTCCGCTAGGAAATTTTGTTAGCAAACCTCAAAAATATCTGTGAGATACGCAAGTTCCAACCAAAAGTTCATTGTTTTTTTTATCTTATATACCTAGTTGAGTAAATAATTTTGTTTTTAGTGAATTTTTTTCTTGAAAATTACTTCACGTATTGTACAAATGTACATTCATATTTCGAAAAAGGGAATAAATATATCTCTACATATAAATCTTAATGTTTTAAGGAAGCTTATGATTTTATGTTGGGCCACACTGATTGCAGTGCTGGGACTCATGCGGCCCGCGGGCCACGGGCTGGACAGCCCTGTATTAGATAATGCCCCTTCATCTATTGTCTTCTACTTGGAAATGAAAGTGGAAGTAGGTGTACACGATATTAGGTCGTGGTTCACCCCTCGGTCTACACTAATGCTGAAGTTCCTCAGAGTTATGGTATCTCTTACACGCTGGCCTCAATCTTAATACGATTTTTGATTTCGGGGAAAATAAATACATATCACTTGTAAATTTCAAATTTGCAGCTATCTAATTTAGTTTACGAAGACGGACAAATAAACAGACAATGTACCGACACTAATAGCGTCCCGATTTACTTTTTAAATGGAACCCTAAAAAGAGTCTGAGAAATGGAAAGGAAGAGAATGTTAGATAATGCTGTCATTTGTCTGACTCGGCCGGTGATAGGTGGAATGGGCCAAGGGTGGGTGTCATCGTCATCAGTCTGTGACATGAGGGTTGAAGGATGAGGGCAGTAGGGTGCCTACCCCCTGCTGGCTTTACAGCGTCAGCGGTTTCCTCTCTGTACCATTTATGGGCTTTGTTTTTGTTAATGTTGAAGGTTTACTCTTTCTATAATGAAACAATCATTTTCAGTACTGGCAGTAAAGGCAATCACCGATTGTGCCTTTTGAAGTCCCTCTAGCTTTGATGTTGAAATTTAATAATTTAAAATAAACAGTTATCACATCACTAATGATTTTGAAATGAATTATTATTTTATCAACAACTGGGTTACAATAATAATGAATGCTATTACCGGAATCAACTTGTCAGTTGAATTAATATATATATTTATTTATATATATTTACAATTATTATTGATATCAAAGGTAAAGTAAATTTCATTTCGAAAATCAAACAACTCTCTTTCTCTCCGTTTATTTTATAAATGAAGATTGGTAAATTTCGATTTCATTTCGTTGGAATACATTTTCCTTTCATCTTATTCTTGGATTCAAATTTATATTATACTAAATAGATGATAGGAGAAATCAAACCAAAGATCACGGGCGAATTTACGCATAGGCACAGTAGACACGTGCTCTACAGCGGCAAATTTTTGCCAACACTTTTTTATTAATTATTTATTTATTGATGCAGGGTGACCATGGGAAAAAATACTTTTAAATTCTAAGTTTTTTTCCCTAGGTGTTGTTCTCATTTTTTCTGTTTTTACTTTACCATACACATGGTATGACCAAGTATTGTAATAATCGTGTATGAAAAAAGTGGTCTTTTTGTTTCGATTTTTGGAAATCTCTCAAAAACGACTCAAAGTATTTTGATAAAAAAAATTGAACGAACCCAAAGTATTTTTGTCTACGAAAAACCTCTAATAAGTCAACACCAAAAAAATTATATTTTACGCGATATTAATTATTTTGTCAAAATGTCTTTTAGTGCTTGTAATTACAACCTCGTCATCCTATCATTTTTCCTCCTAATCCTCCTTCAGTCGATCAAGATAAGAAAATACACATTGGAGAACTTCTGATACTTATTAAGGTAGTTGTTTCGCGACAATACTAGCAAAAAGTTAATGCTAGATTCTAGAGAACAGACAATAAGGATTCATAATTCATAAGCCCAAAACTTTTTGCTGTTTATGTACCACTACTAGCTTATCCCGTGCTCGTTTGTCAAATCTGGGAACACTGTCCGAGCTTGTATATATTTTATCATAGAAATGTCAAATAAAGTACATTATAAAGGAAGATTTATAAAACAAAAAGTTCTTAATAAGCGATTAAAAGGTGAAGCGAAAAAACGTGAAAAAAGTACTAAAGTTAACCCACTTTTTAGGTTAAATAAATGCGTTGTTGCCAGCTTGTGTTTAGAGTAAATTTTTCATTATTTATTCATTATTATCTCAGAAACTGTGTTGTAACTATGAATTAAAATTTTCTTAAAAAATGTATTAGTTATTGTTTAATGTTGGTTTAGTTTTTTATAACAAAGGTAAGAAGAGTTTCTTATTTATAATTAAATATGTAGGTAAACTTTCCGATATCCTGTATAGAGCAATTATAAGAGTCTGAAAAACTCTATCTTTGGAATTTAATATCTCCGGAACTATATTCTTCATAAATTTCGTTTTGCCACCAATCGATGCAGAAGTATTTAAATAATAATCTGTCTAAATTTCAAAAAAATCCTAAGAAAACCCATATGGTGAAACAACTACCTTAAGGAGAGTAATTTATTAAAAATTGTAGGTATCGTTTTTGAGGAAAAAAATGGTGGCAAAAGAATGAATGTAGGCTTACAGACAGCTGATTTTGGCCTTGTAGAGGGTGTAAAGGAGTTGGGGCTTGAAAAATCACCTGAACCTGAATGGAAAGCCAAGCTTTTTTACTGCAAGTTTCGCCAGAGAGAAAATGGATTCATTCCAAGAGAGGTCGTTAGACATGATTTAAAAACCCAACATGCCGAGACTTGTTTCAGATTAGTAGAGAATAATTACTTAATTTCTATTATTGTAGGAACGGCCTTTTGACCCTAGGTAAGAAAATATTAAATCGAAATGAATTTCATATTTAGATATTTATCATTTAAAATTATTAATTCAGTGAAATTGGAAACAGCATTCCAAATCTTGAAAAAGTTACACTTTTTCCTCCATTTCTCTTATTCAAATTGAGAATTAGATATGGTAATTGGAAAGGGGTTTTTCTGTTCTACGCATTTAATATAAATAAAGTAAAAAAATTCGCTTTGATTTTAACATCCCACTAACAACACCAAGTTTGACATACGTCACATTTTCTTGTCCTTGCTCGTACCTCATTTCCTAACCACCCTATAAAAGCATTGTGTGAGTTACCCGAGAAATTAGACTTCAACTTGCCATCACTTGCACACCAAGCAGTTTTTTGCCTTCTTTGTATATACCTCACTTGGCAACCACTTTTACCGGATTCAATTTAACTTGTAGAATTATTTTTTTATTTTTTTATTTATCAAAATAAACTTTTCAAAATATGACGAGAATAAATTTGATTAATCATATTAAACATAAGAGTAATAAAAATCGATTTCATATCATATCAATATCTTTAGGTCGTGAAAACTTGATGGTTCATGAAACAAATTTAGTATGATGCAAATCATTATTTGGATAAAAAAATTCAAAACTAGTTTAACGAAACATTATCTTTTAAAGATTCGATTCTTATTGGAAACAACATAAATTTTTCTGTTGATGATTTGCTAGTCAGGTATAGAGGTATACGAGGGGTGAGCCGCGATTGGAATTAGGTGTACACCGTCTTTGGAATTATTTGGAATTACTTTGGAATTCATTAGATAATCTATTGACTTCTACTTGGAAATGAAAGTGGAAGTAGGTGTATACGATTTTAGGTCGCGGTTCACCCCTCGGAAGTATATATGAAGTTTTTTCATTGTTAGAAACAATTAATCACAAATTAGAAAAGTATTTTAAAATTGTAGGAAAAGTGAAAGCTTTTTCAAAATTCAGTATTTTGACTTCTGCGTTTTTGCCTAATTTATAAAAAAAAGTAACGTGGACTGATTTTTAAATTTTTTTAGACTACCTTATCCCAAGTCATTCGAAATTTTTCGAAAATTATTCTAATGATTTTAGTAAAAAAAATTGTTTGATTTACAGGAGATCTCACAGGCTTAAAAAAAAGTTTATTAATTATTTCCATAAAAATTATTTATATGAGATATTAATTATTTTCGGAAAAATGTAATCCCTAGCAAAAGACAAATATAATTCGTCCTAAGGGACTACATTCGTCGAATTTCCATTTACAGATTGTATTTTGGACGATTTTATCATCTTCAGAGGCGTAGCCATGGGGGGATAAGATCCCCTACCCCCAGGTCAGGGCTCATGGGATAAGAAACGGCAACCACAATAAACTGTTTCTTGTGACAAACTAACCGTAGTAAATGGTTCAACTTAGATTAATTGCGGGAAAATATTTTTTCTAGGATCGCTTGGTATGGTGTGGGTATGGCAAATCTAAGTTTGCGACCTCGAAAGTGTGGGGGACAATTTTTGGTGGCCGAAAAACCTTGAAATTTTAGGACTTTTCCCAGTTTTTTGCTTATAACTCGAAAACAGTGCATATTTTGTAAATAACCATCCTATAGTAAATTAAAGAGGACAAAATTTCGCGTCGAGTAAAAAATTCAAAAGTAGTTCGATTTTTTATGGGGATCCAAAAAACAGCCCACCGGATCACTTTAATTCAAATAAGACTCAATGTTGTCTAATTTCTAGGCGCGAAAATAGAGATTTCCCTGATATTCACTTCGATTCGAATACCCTGAAAATGTGTGACAGCCTATCCATGTTGGGCGTCTCTGTCGCATCTGACCTGTCTTGGAATGAACACATCTCCTCTGTGGCGAAATCTGCAGCAAGGAAGATTGGCTTCTTATTCAGGTCCAAGCGATTTTACAAACCCCCACAACTTCTCACCATCTACAAGGCCCAAATCCGCCCCTGTCTCGAATACGGCTCTCATCTGTGGAGAGGAGCCTCAAAATATTCTCTTGCTACCCTTGATGCAATTCAGAAACGAGCCGTCAGGCTAATTGACGATTCTACCCTCACCGACTCCCTCGACTCGCTGGCTCATCGAAGAGATGTCTCCGCCCTTTCCCTTTTCTATAGATACTATCACGGCAGGTGCTCTGATGAGATAAAATCAATAATTCCCCCAAAGCATACTTTGCACGCAGCACACGTTTTGCCGACTCCCAACACCCTTTCGCGGTCAAATTAGAAAAGTGCCGGACCACTTCATTCGCGAATTCATATATCCCCATGACTTCAAGGAACTGGAACTCTCTCCCAGCCTCTATCTTTCCCAGCACCTATGATCTTCAAACCTTCAAAACCAGGGTGCATAGACACCTACGTCTACACCCTCTCACTTAATCAACTTTCCCTTCTCTTCGGTAATGCAAGGGTCTTTCGAGATCCATAGGGACTACATCTTTACTGGTGCACCCCTTCTTGCATTCGATTGCATTAAAAAAAAAAAAAAAAAAAACTTTTGAATATCCCAAAAACTAGCACTTTTTTCGATTTTTTCCCATTTTGACCATGAAGGAGCACGTTTCCGACAAAGACCACTCTATACATTTTTAATTAGATTAAATTTCCTACAGTTTAAACAAAGTTCATCTTAATTGGATAATAGTAACCCGTGCCGCAGTGAGGTTGAAATTTTGAAAAGATGCAATTTTTTGCAAAAAACGTTCATTTTGTGAAGGAAAAACCACTCATCCTAGAAACTTGATTTCTGTCTCATTCTCTAGGAGATTTTGTTGACTTGAACGTTTACCTGGACCACTTTTTTGATAAAACTCTTAGATTTATAGATATCCGGTATTTTCCATGACATTTTTGAGGATTTGTTTCATATCTTGTCCGGAAAATGTAGGATATCTATAAATCTAAGAATTTTATCAAAGAGGTCCAAGTTTCAAGTCAATAAAATTTCCTAGAGAATGAGACAGAAATTAAGTTTCTAGGATGAGTGCTTTTCATTTTATGAAGGAAAAACTGCGATTTTTTGAAAAAATTGATCATCTCCTGTTATGGAAAATGCTGGATATCTATAAATCTAAGACTTTTAACAAAAAAGTGCGAGTTTTTGGGATATTCAAAAGTGATTCGGTGGACTGGTTTTTGGATCCACATAAAAAATCGAACTATTTTGCATTTTTTTTTTCGAAATTTTGTCCTCTTTAATTTACTATAGGACGGTTATTTACAAAATATGGATCGTTTTCGAGTTATAAGCGAAAAACTGGAAAAAGTCCGAAAATTTCGTGGTTTATCAGCCATCAAAAGTTGTCCCCCACACTTTCGAGGTCGCAAACTTAGATTTGGCTTACCCACACCATACCAAACGATCCTAGAAAAAAAAATATTTTCCCGTAATTAATGTAACCTGAAACCCCTCTATATACTGGGCTAATATGTTTAATCAAGAATTATGTTCTTTTTTAATTTCTTGAAGTACCTATTTGTTTTAATAAAAAAAAATTACCACTAAATATTTTGATTTGAGGATTGCCCCCCCCCCCCCATGAAAATTTTCTGGCTACCACCAGTAATCATCTTAGTCACCCTGTTAGTAATTAGGGACCACATTATTATCTTGTCTCTATTAAATATAAAAGAAATAATAAGTTTTGCATCACTCAATATTTATTAAAAATAATGAACATACGAAAACGAAACGTTCTGATCAGTGAAGTTGTAATTTCTGGATCAAAGAATTATTTATTAAAACTATTTATCACATTAAATTACTTCAAGAAAGGTGCTATATAGATATGTAAATGAATCACACAATTGATTCAGGATTTATTACAAATTCTTTGATTGGTCTTTTTTTCCCAGTAACTCGTATCGCATTTTGAAATTCTCGCTCCCAAGAGTCTTGCTATAAAAGTTAACAGGTTCGCGTTACGTTGTTAAGAAACAGCAATATACCCTCTTGGAAAGCTCCCCTCTACTCATTCTCTTTGAGTACTCAAGTACTCTGCCCCCAAAGCAACCAAGGTCTCAAAAAGTGTTAAGATATTTTAACCGAATATGTTTCGTAAGGTGATGCTCCTCAAGATAAATACGATGATAGAGAAAAATGTTAAGTGCTCCGGAGCTACTGAATAAAAAGGCAAGAGAAATGTGTCTTTGAAAATGGAATTTGAAATTGGCTGGACTCCAGAGTGGTGTAAAAATATCTTAGTTAAAATATTTTTATGCAAAGATATATAAGAAATAAATAGACATAGCCACCACGTTTTATATAACAGATGACCCGAGAGGTGAACCGCGATTGGAATTAGGTGTACACCGTCTTTGGAATTATTTGGAATTCATTAGATGATTAGATAATCTATTGTCTTCAACTTGGAAATGAAAGTGGAAGTGGAAGTAGGTGTACACAATTTTAGGTCGCGGTTCACCCCTAGAGATGACCTATTGCTTATTTGTATAGAAATTTTTTTGTCAACGAACTTGATACATTAAAAACACCCGTTCTTATATGATCATCAATTAGATTGGATTAGATGGGTAACTGTCTAAGTGAGAGGTCTCACTCAACCTTCTGAAATTTTGTAAGAATTCCATTTCCTCCAAATTTTATTTATATAAAATATTACTAATCAGTTTGTTAATGAGCAAAAAATACAGTATTCAAAAAAAAAATAGTAATAATAAATAAAATTCAATTAGGATAAGGCAGATTGTGATTTGGATAAAAGTATTAACCATTTGTTATTTTAATTTATTGGCCAGCTTCTGTGTATAGTGTATACTGACAATACCCAGAGCCGTGCGGTAGATTTTCTCAATATGGTGCAAGTCTTCGAAAGTCGCTCTTTATTTTTTTAAAAATCATAGATTGTGATTTATAAAAATAAAAAATAAACGCACAAAATATACGCGAATACTATTTTTATTTTGAAAATATAATCTACTTTAAATTAAAGATATCAACTATCAAATCATATCCAGATTGTCGATAACTTTTCACTTTCGTATGTTTTCTGATAACGAAATAATTAGTTTGGATTGATATCGAAAAAATTTCGAAACCTACGGTTTGCGAGTACCACTTGCACTTAGTCATAATTATAAAATTGGTTATGACATTTTCATAATGATGTATTAAAAAAAAATCTTTATAAAATTGTTTTTGTTATATTTTAAAATTTTCGATATCCAGTTTTTTTTTTCATGTTGAGTGTACAAAGAGATGCTAGGTTAGCTATTATCAAGTTTGATTTGCCTTAAGGTAGTTCTTTCACAAATGCAAAAATTCAAGAAGTCTTTGAAACTTGGAATATAAGTCATTACTAGGTGTGGCGGTTAATAATGTCCTTTTTTCGGCATGAGGAAAACACAAATTTTTTCAGCACTGGCAAAAGTGGTTTATTCAAAGTATGCACCATCGGATTCTACACATTTTGACCAACGATCCGGCAAATTGTGTATCCCCTCCCAGTAGAATTTCTCCCCTTTCGAGGCGAGCCAAGATTCGAGCCATTTTGCCACTTCTTCGTAATTAGCGAAGTGCTGGTCAGCCAATCCGTGTGCCATTGACCTAAAGAGGTGGTAATCCGATGGAGCGAGGTCTGGAGAGTAGGGCGGGTGGGGTAGGGCCTCCCATTCGAGCGCTTTGATGGTTTCTTTCGTCGATTTGGCGGTGTGCGAAGAAGCTTTGTCGTGGAGCAAAATGACACGTCCATGTCTTCGAGCCCATTGCGGCCGTTTTTCGATCAATGCATGATTCAAATTGATCAATTGTTGTCTGTAGCGGCCCGTATCAACAGTTTCGCTCGGTTTTAGCAGCTCATAATACAGCAAACCTTTTTGGTCCCACCAGATGCACAGCATTGTTTTCTTTACGAACCGATTCTTCCGTGGGGTCGATGGTGCCGCTTCTCCAGGTGAAAGCCATGACTTTTTGCGCTTGGGATTGTCGAAATAGATCTACTTTTCATCTCCCGTGACGATACGATACAGAATCGACTTCCTTTCTTGACGAACCAGCAACATTTCAGCCATCATTTTTCGGTCTGCCGGTCGTTCAAGTCATGTGGGACCCATCTGCCTTCCTTGTGGATCTTTCCCAATGCTTTCAGCCGGTCACCAACTGTTCTGCGGCCTACTCCGAGTCTCTCTGCAAGCATTCCTTGCGATTGGCGCGGATCTTCTGCCAGCAAGTCCTCCAGGTCAGCATCCTCAAACTTTTTCGGCTGTCCAGGCCGCTCCTTGTCGTTCACATCAAAATCACCACTTCGAAACCGTCCAAACCAACGTTGGCAGATTTTTTCAGATGGAGCATGGTCCCCATAAACTCCCCCGAGAATACGAGCCGTTTCCGCAGCCGATTTCTTCATTAAAAAATAGTGCAACATCACCTCCCTCAAATGCTCTTTTTTCGGCACAAAATCCGCCATGTTTACAAGCCAATATCTCATACACAAATGAACCGAATGTTGACATGTTATATGCCGTTTGAAAGGTGATTACCAACACTATAAAACCAAAAAATATTTGGATGAGTTTGGTGGAAAAATACCGAAATGCCATCTGTTAGAAAAAAGGACATTATTTTAAAATAAAACGTATAAAAACAATTTTTTGAATACATCATTTTGAGAATTTCATTAACATTTTTATAATAAAGTATACAAAATATTAATAAAAAAAATCGGTTAAGTGCAAGTGATACTCGTATACCGTAGGTAATTTTTTCCATATTACATTCAAACTAATTATTTTATAACAACTAAAAAAATATTTATTAAAAGTACTTAAGACAGAGCTACAAAGATAGAAAGTTGGATGATTTTGATGCGATCTCTACTAATAAGTCAATACCAACTAAATCATTTTTGCCCAAAGTACTTACACTAAGGTACTTTCCTGATTAATTGCTAATGAGCCCAAGATTAAGGGAGGAGGGGTTCTTTCGTAAATGTTTATAAATTATTTTATTAAATAATAAATATATAGCTTACTAGAGAACTAGAGGATGGTCATATTAGTTTATTTTACTCTATTTTTATCTGAGCCTAATTAGAAATAATTTATCTGTTATTTTTCATGAGTTCAAATACCCGATTGGATGTTTTTATCCCATTTATGGTACCAGTAGTATAATCTATGACAAAATACTTATAATTTGGTGGCGATGGAATGACAATTCCTTCAATTTATTTGAAAATATTTTTTTTGCCAAAAGTAGTAGGGTTTATAAAGGGAAATCAATGAGGTTGTCCTCTGCTTGATGCAAATAAACATATACAGATATCTAACGAATATATATAAATTATTTATTTATTTGTTAGAGACTTTAGTTTCGAAGGTTTGAACTTCATCATCAGTCTTTTTAGTTGGAAATATTATATTTCTTATTTCTCATGGAATCAAATACTCGTTTTTAATACAATTTTTGGTACTTTCCGCTAGTAGTATTATTCATGAGAAAATATTTATAACTTGGTGGCATTGGAATGATAAATTCTTTAAATTTAATTGAAAAGACAATAAGCCTCCTTTCTTTGATTAGGCCCCACTTAAAACACTACAGCCTAAAATACCTTATCTTTTGTTAAGATTATCAATATTAGTCAATTTAGTTAAATTACTGATTTAAAAAAAGATTTTTTTGTTTAATTAATTAATTCGTCTGCCAAGTAAAACCATTATTGATATAATTTATGCATATAATCTTTCTATTATTTATTGCCATTTATATTTTCTCTTATAAAGTGTTATATGAGGTTTTAATCAAAAGTGTACTTTAATAGGATTTACTGGCATAATTATTATTCGTTAATACGATTAAATTGCTGTAAATCAGCCATCATTAACAAATGATCGATGTGACATATGAGTAAAATCATTATTGATAATTATGCCATTTGTTATATCATCAGCACCCAATAGGTCAATGATGACATATTCACTGTGAACTTTAAAAAACTAAAAATAAATTTTTAATATAAATGTAGAATAAAACATGATTAATTGATTTAAAGTAATTTACTCTTTCTATTTACTATGGATATAAAAAATTCAAAAATAATAGTCATATATAAGATTACTAGAAAATCATAAGATGGTGTCATTTATTAAATCCGATGGAATGGAATATTTTTAATTATATGTCAGAGGGGTTGTTTTTCACCGGTGAAAAACAACCCCTCTGACATATAATTAAAAATATTCCATTCCATCGGATTTAATAGATGACACCATCTTATGATTTTCTAGTAAATTTGAATCTATTACCATCGGCAAATTAATATCTTTCATATATAAGATTAATAGACTACACTAGGGTGGTCCTTATTTTGGGTATTTTTGAATTTTTATGCTGCCCCAGGCTCCGATGATTCGAAATAAATAAAAAAAAAGTATCCCCCAAGTTTCAAGTCTCTATCTCAATTTTAACTTGTGCCCCATAGCGATCTAAGTTTCCCATCTAAATAACATGGGGTTTTTGCCATTGAACTATTAATTTTTTATTCTGGCCAAAATAATCTTTCAAAAAATTTGAAACTCTTTAGACATTATTCTTAAAATAGTAGCTATTCTTCAGAATATTTACAGATTTTTAGCTATTATTATTTTAGAGTCTGTAACTTACTAACAGTAAGATGTAGCAGTAGTTTATCTTGCTGTAACTCCAAAATTATAATAGCTAAAAATCTGCAAAAATTTTGAACGATAGCTACTATTATAAGGATAAAGTCTGCAGAGTTTCAAATTTTTTGAACCATTGCTTTGGTTGGAATAAAAAATTGATCGTTCAATGCCAAAAACTCTATGTTAATTAGATGGGAAACTTAAACATCGCTGTGAGGCACAGGTTAAAATTGAGATTGAAACTTAGTGGATATTTTTTTTATTTATTTCGAACCATATTAGCCTATGGGAGCAAAAAATAATTTTTAAGAAAAAAATAAAAACCGACTTCAAAAAATTAAATGCAACAAATAAAATACACTAAAAGGTATAAAATAATTATTATCTTATTTAGTTACAACTAAACGGCGAAATATTAACATGAAATTACTTTTTGAAGTCGGTACCAAACAAACTATACCTATAAGCGAGCGTACCCGCCAAACGTACTAAGTAAGATCCGTCGAGTGCGATTCATAAAAGGTATATGTTTGGCACCAACTTCAAAAAGTAATTTCATGTTAATATTTCGTCGTTTATTTGTAACTAAATAAGATAATAATTATTTTATACCTTTTAGTGTATTTTATTTGTTGCATTTAATTTTTTGAAGTCGGTTTTTATTTTTTCTTAAAAATTATTTTTATTTTTCTCTTTTTAGTGATGTTATTAATAGTGATCATATCATCAGAACTTGACCAAATTAATATGACACCATCCCTAAGACACCCCCTTTCGGATAAAAAAGAACCATCGAAATCGGTTCATAAACAAAGAGGTTAGGTCTAAACAAACCTAATAAAAAAGGTCTAATACCTATGAAAAAAAACGAAAAAAAATGGGACCAATCGGAAGCTAGACTGGACCCAAATTCAGTCGAATAGAGAACCTCCTCCTTTTTTGAAGTCGGTTAAAAAGAAAAGAGATTCTAAGTTTCATGCCATTTCCAAAATCGAAAAATAAGATGTGGAACTTATAATCTGAACAAAATTTTAAGAAAGTGTTAAGTTTTGAGGTTTATAAAGAGAAACAATGAGGTTGTTCTCTGCTTGATGCAAATAAAAATACACACATATATATCAAAATTATATATCTGTATATATACCTATTATTATTTTTTATGCCGATAATTTCATGGGGTCAATTTTTTTATTTTTTTTTTAACTGGCTCTCAGCTAAGTAAAGATAAAAAATTTTCAAAATCCATACGATATTGACCCCATGAAAAATAATATTTATAATTAAAAAAGACTGATGATGAAGGCCAAGTCTTCGAAACTATAGTCCAAAATAAATAAATAATATATATATATATATACAGATATATAATTATATATATGTGTGTATGTTTATTTGCATTAAGCAGAAGACAACCTCTTTGTTTCTCTTTATGAATCAACAACTATGCTACTTTTGGCAAAATAAAAACTTTTCAATTTGAGGTTTATACTTGTCAGGATTAAATAGCTAAGATATATAAATAACGGAAATGAAATTGTAATTGAATGTAAATGAAATGTAATTGCGGATTTTGTTTAGAAAATCAAAGACAATTCTTTCATGGAACTAAATAACTTTATTCTGTAATGTATTGCCCATTTTGATCAATGACCTTTTGCCATCTTTCAGGCAGCATCATAATCCCACGTTCATAAAACTTCTGGTTTTTATTAGCAAAAAACTGAATCAGGTACAATTTGACATCATCATCATTATTGAAATTTTTACCATTCAAGGAGTTTTGAAAAGATCGAAATAAAAAGTAATCAGATGGTGCAAGGTCAGGACTATATGGTGGATGTGGCAAAACATCCCAACCAAGCTCCAATAATTTTTGCCGAGTGACCAAAGATGTGTGTGGCCTTGCATTGTCATGATGGAATACAACACCTTTTCGAATTGTCAATTCGGCCCGCTTTTTCTTCAACTGCATTGTTTAATTTCGTTAGTTGTTCAATGTAGACAACAGAATTGATCGTTCGATTGGGTGGTAAGAGTTCAAAGTAGACAATTCGTTTGTAATCCCACCAAACTGATAACAAAACCTTCTTTTGATGAATACCAGCTTTTGATGTTGTTTGAGCTGGTTCACCTGGCCTGCTCCACGATCTTTTCCGCTTGATATTGTTGTAAACAACCCATTTTTCATCGCCAGTTATCAGTCGTTTTAAAAATGGATAATTTTCATTACGTTTCTTTAGCAAATCGCAGATGTTAATCCGTTGCGTTAAATGCGTTTCTTTCAGTTCGTGAGGAACCCATGTATCGAGTTTTTGAACATAGCCAAGTTGTTTTAAGTGATTTTCAATGCATGTATGTGATACATGAAGCTTCTCTGTAATCTAACGCTTGTACTGTGACGATCCGAATCGATTATTGCTTTGATTAGGTCGTCATCAACTTCAACTGGACGACCAGAGCGTTTTTCATCTTTGGGTGAAAAATCACCAGAACGAAATTTGGCAAACCAATTTTGACACTGCCGTTCTTTTAAGGATTCGTCGCCATAAACAGCACATAACTTTTTGTGAGCTTGCGATGCGTTTTTCCCTTTGCGGAAATAAAAAAGCAAATTATGACGAAAATGTTCCTTTTGATTTTCCATTTTTCAACGAACGCCAAACGAAAACTAGGCAACCGATCAAAAAACTTTTTTACTGATTGACAGCTGAATTGCCAACTATCAAATAACAAAATGTGTTTTACATTTGGACTACGCCAGCAAACCTAAAAATTCAACTGAAGCCATCTATGAGTGAAATCCGCAATTATTTAGTTGCCAACCTTATATTACCTAGTATAGGTAAACGTGAAATGTTGACATTTTAATGTATTTTTTCCGAGCTCAAATTCCAGATCTAATTTTTCAATTGTGATATTGACATGAAACTTGGCACCATTTTAGATCTCCTTTCTTGTGTTGGCCGGACCAAATAGCATAAGAGAACTTTTGGCTTATTTTTTCATATGTATGTTTTTTGTGAGATATTATATGCTTTGCTTCTAGATAAAGGAAGAGAGATAGTAAATCAAAAGAGAATAAATGAAGTAAGAAATGGATCCCACGTGTAATGCAGAGGGTGTTTTTACTTTTAGCATCATAGGAGCCGAATACATTGCCACTGTCTAAGCACAGTGTGAAGCAAAACAAGGGGGAAATGCATTTCCTTGTGAATGCATCTCTTTAAGGTATAAATGCATCTCGAAACCCTCTTTTCTGTTTCCCTCTTTCTCATGGGGCGCGAAGATAAATAACCCAGCAGTAATTGCGTGTGGAGCGATACCATATTTCATACACGCTATAAGCCATAACTTAGGAGGCAATTACGCTGAGTACGTCGTTTATCATCGCAGTTGGCGGCAAAGCGGCAAAGGGCGGCCCGACCATGGGAGACAACCCCAACCCCGAAAAAAAAAGGAAAACCATCCCTGCCGCCGCAATCATTGCGTCATGGTTACATAAACGCCCTAATCTCATTTCCATTTTAATCGCCACTACTTTCAAAATCAAATAAAGTATATTGATTATAATGAAAATACACTGCAAGTGGTATGTCCAGTTTGCTTCAATACCATTACAAAAACAGTACAGTCCGAAAATGATGAAATATCCGAATTTAGAAACCCTTTACCAGGTTGTATACGATCATTATATCTACTCTTGTTAAACGAGCAAAAATTGTATATATATTTGTTTGTATATTTATATATTTTTTTATTTTTAAAAGGGCTTTAACGATTTTGATGAAACCAACTCTATTAACAAGTTTTGAGGATGTGAAAGCGATCTGGCTAGGTCTGGACCTCGACAAAACAGACTAACTAACAACCAGACAGACAGACAAACTAACTAACAGACATTTTGACAAAACAATTATTATCTGGAAAAATATAATTTTTTTGATGTTCACTTATTAGAGCTTTTTTGTAGAGCGAAATGCCATGGTTTCGCTCAATTTTTTTAATCAAAATAGTTTCAGCAGTTTTTGAGATATTTCGTAAAAAAGAAGGAAAAAAACACTTTTTTCATGCACGATTACAATACTTGACCATACCCTGAATGTTAAAGTAAAAATATAGTTTAAAAAAACACTAAATTATATTTTAAAGTATATTGCAAGACATACCATTCCTGCGTTTTATAAATGATTTCATGTAGGGAATTTATTTGAAAATGCATTCTAGAAATGTTTCACTTTTTTCATTGTATATTTAATTTTTATTGTATTATGATGTTCATTTAAAAGAGAGTAAAAATTAAAAAAA
The DNA here is from genome assembly GCA_024734495.1 of Forficula auricularia. Taxonomy (NCBI): domain Eukaryota; kingdom Metazoa; phylum Arthropoda; class Insecta; order Dermaptera; family Forficulidae; genus Forficula; species Forficula auricularia. The sequence continues at coordinate 16,434,589 of JALMQS010000187.1, read as the reverse complement.
TGTTTTCTTCTCTGAAGTCAACTAATAATAAAATTAAGACTCTTTTTAAAATATGCATATTATTAATAAAGATAGTTTAAACAATTAATGTTGAATTTTTTAAACAGATTTTTATTATCTTAAAGCTCTACATAAAGTATTTTCTGACTGAAACGTGTATGTAAACCTATGAAATTTAACTTCAAAAAATTCAATTTCGACCGAAACTGAGAAGAATACCGAAATTTACTATTGGTTTGGACTCAAAGAGTCTGTTTCAGTCGAACACTAGACCAATTATATTTGACCTTTGTTAAAAATCTTCAATTTTGTGTCTCACTTTTGTTTTATCTATTTCTTTAGGCCCATATATCTATCTCCGGCACCGGAAAGTACCATAAATCAAATAATAATAATAATATTTTTATTTTTTTTATTCTACGCTTCAGGAATATATACATTATACATATACCCCACACACCTGACACTAATTGGCTTACGTTTTAATTATTAAACATAAGAATAATTAAAGTTGTTATCGGGAAATAAGGACTATATTTTTCTGCAGATAATTTATATTTTATTGCCAACGTTTCATCAACTTTGTTGACTTCTTCAGGAGCTAGTGTGAGAGAAATAATCTTCGATTTTTCGCAGATGCCAATTTTGAAACTACTTACAGTAGCCCTGAAGAAGTCGACAAAATTGATGAAACGTTGTCAATAAAATATAAATTATCTGCATAAAAAATATAGTCCTTATTTACCGATAACAACTTTAATAATTTAATCGATGGACATAACTAATCAAAATAATTATACACCTGGGCAATGACGTAGCCAGAAAATTTCCATGGGGTAGGTCAACCACAAATCAAAATATTTAGTGAGAATTTTTTTATTAAAACAAATAATCCAGTTGCTTAAATTGTGTTTTTACCCGGAAAGTTTTGGGGTAGTTGTAATTTCTTCAACCCTTTATGATTTTTGGGTGTGCTGAATCCGAATCTGAAGTTTGCTAAAAAAAATTTCGTGACGGAACATTGTCAAAAATGCCAAAAAAGGTAAAATAACTCATTTTTTGGCGGTTTTTTGCTTATAACTCAAAAACTATCAACTTTTCGTAAATAACCTTACTATTCAAAATGAAAGTTCATAAAATTTCCTACAAATTTCATCATTTAGGTTTTTTCTCCGTTCGGGCTCAAGCGATAGTTGAAAATTGGCCTATTTTTTTTGTTTCCGCAAATTTCAGAAACTCACACTTTTTTCGATTTTTGTAGGACTTTTTATGAACTTTCATTTTGAAAAGGAAGGATATTTATGAAAAGTTGATAGTTTTCGAGTAATAAGCAAAAAACCGCCAAAAAATGAGATTGTTTACTTTTTTGGCATTTTTGACAATGTTCCGTCACGAAATTTTTTTAGCAAACCTCAGATTCGGATTCAGCACACTAAAAAACATATAGGATAAAGAAATCAAAACTACCCCCAAAACTTTCCCGTTAGGGGCCTTTTAGAGAACAATTTAACTGGACTAAAAAGGTAATTCAAGAAATTAAAAAAGAACATAATTCTTGATTAAACATATGAAATATATTTAATTACGATTAGTTTGCCATAAGAAACGTTTTGTCGTTGCCTTACTCATCCCATGAGTCCTGCCCTTGGGGGGTTCTGACCCCCCCCCCCGTGGCTACGCCTCTGCACCTGGGGGATTTTTTAACGACATCTTAGTTTGGTGAAGGCGCGGTTGGTGCACTCAAGAATCTATTTAATGTCGTTTCAAAATTGGCATCTGCGAAAAATCGAAGATTATTTCTGTTACAATAGCCCTGAAGAAGTCAACAAAGTTGATGAAACGTTGGCAATAAAATATAAATTATCTGCATAAAAAATATAGTCCTTATTTCCCGACAACAATTTTAATAATTTAATCGATGGACATAATTAATCAACATAATAATAATAATAAAAATAAATAAATAAACATAAGAACAACAGGGGTAGATGAAAGTTTACCAGCACTTGTGCTGAGTAAGTGTCATTATTCATAATAATAATAATATATTCCTTGAAATTAGATTATTGCTCCTTTAACAAAATCTTAATAAAAAAAACTAGGTGTTTTATGCAGGTTCAGACGCTCTTTTAAGCTCACTCAATTTTTAATATTTTCGCCCATTTTGAAAGCATAACACTTAAGGATGAATCACTGAGAAAAAACAACATATTTATAAGAAAGATAGGTGACTTTCATTGCTACGCATTCATGTATAAAAAATGATTGATGAAACCATTGATAGATTAAACGAGGAGATCGTAGTGAAAGGAAGAAGAAGAAGCAAGATAAATGGATAAGAGTAGGGGGCAGATCAATAAAAAAGATTGTACAGAACGAAGGACCAAGAATTTAAATCCAAAGAAACTCCAAGAAAAGAGTTGATTAGCCAGCTTCTGCCTAAGTCTGACAATGCCCTTAAACCCGTACCCGTTGTTTTTACTTTACCATATGGGTATGGTCAAGTATTGTAATCGTGCATGAAAAAAGTGTTTTTCTCCTTCTTTTTTTCGAAATATCTCAAAAACGTCTAAAACTATTTTGATTAAAAAAAATTGAGCGAAACCATGGCATTTCGCTCTACAAAAAAGCTCTAATAAGTGAACATCGAAAAAATTATATTTATTGAGATAATAATTGTTTTGTCAAAATGTCTGTTAGTCTGTCCATCTGGTTGTCTGGTTGTCCGTTAGTCTGTGCGTTATCAAATTTTTGTGGACGAGCTAGCTCAAAAACTAGTGTGAATATCGAAACCAAATTTCACACGTAGTTTTGGTCCATTGAGATTAAGAACTGATTAGATTTTGGTGCATATCGACCCAAAATTAAGGGGGGGGTGGAGGGGGTTAAAAATTAAAAATCTAGGCCATTTGAGCAAACTCAACCAAATTTTGTATACATAATAAGTAAACCCCCAGAAGTCTAAAAATGCAAAAACTAACCACCCAAAATGGGGGGGGGGGGGTGTAGAGTCAAAAAATGAAAATCTTGTCCATTTACCAAACTCAACCAAATTTTGTATACCTAATCAGTAGGACCACAGTAATCTAACTAACCGCCCAAAATGGGAGGGGGAGGGGTAAGGTCAAAAAATGAAAATCTAGGCCCTTGTACCAAACTCAACATGTATACATAATCAGTGGGACCCCAGGAGTTTAAAATGGAAAAACTAACCCCCCTCCCCTACATGATTATAAATAATTTTATTAAATATTAAATATAAGTGAGGGGCCAGGTTGTATGGTAAAGTCAAGTGGATGGCCACATCAGAACACGTCACTTTATTTTTTTAGTAAAGATGAAGAGTTGCAACTCCCAAATTTCCCTCTAGGTCTCCTAAGTCAAATCCAATATGTGTAATATTACAGGGATTGAGAAGGATGTAAATAGATGCTCTTGGTTAGAAGATTACTAATCTACCAAATAGCCGGGCTTGCACTTGGCCACTTTCTTTCTTCCATTCTCATTTTCCATATCTTGACGTACAAACAAGAGGAAAAATAATTTAGTTATTTGTTCACTGTTCATATTGTCTTTAAAGCCACAATCGAATTTCTCCTTAAAGATAAATTCAAAAGAAAATTGAAGAAAATCCCTATTTAATATTGAAAAAAATTCCTTCTTACCGCCACATGTTTGATTCTATCGAGAAAACTTCTTTTCTGATCCCCTAAGCTTTCTTTTTCTTGCCTTTGGACCAAAAAGCTTCTATCTCTGTCTTTTACTTTGAAAAAATAAATAACGCAATTTCCACAACCGGTATGACTTCAAAAGAATCGCTTGCAAAAATGCAGAAAGGAAGAAAATAAATGAGATCGTGAATGCTTGAGTGAATAGCGGTATTTCTAGCGTATTAAGGATGTCACAGCAGGTTTCACAGTCATTACTCAACTCATTGTTAGATAAGACTTTTTTATTTTTCATTTCCCTAACTTGATTCCCTACGGAGCTAATGGTGTTAGCTTGGTATAAAAAATATTGATCAGTCAAAAGTAGAAGAAATCTACACAAGCCTGTATCTTGTCATTATTTTAAAATATTACATTTACAAAATTAATCCAATTTTCATCTAGAGAAGATAATTAATTGTGCAATAATAAAAATAGAAATGCAATAGTCGACAGTTAATTCTAAATAGAGAGAAGAATTATTATAGATCTTGCAAGTATATTGTACAGCAGTGGCGCAACCACGGGAGGGGGCGGGGGCTAAGAGGGCTGAAGGATCCCCCCCCCCCAAGGCAACGAAAAAGTAAAAGTAAAAAAAAATTTATATCTTCGAAATACTATGTCCGAAAAAGGTACCCTATATGAATTAATTACATATCATATATATATATATATATATATATATATGTGTGTTAGCTCCCCCCCCCCCCCCCACAGGACAACCCGTATAGCACAGAGACCAAAATGAAACCCAAATGCAACTTTTTTGATTGGTTGAATTATAGTCATTATATAGTTTTAATTAGGTTGAATTATGGTTTCAAAACGGTAGTTATGTCTCGTTTTTTCCGTTTTGCAACTGTGTTGTATCGTTAAATTATAGTCGCAAAGATTATAAAGCAACCGTTACAAAAAGGTTGTCGCCAACATTTTTATCACCGATTTGCAACTGTTTATTTATAATTTTATATTTCTTTGATTTGATTAATATAATGAATAATTAAACAATTCTTTAATAATGAACAATAATCAACATTATATAAATATATAAAGAATTGTGTAATTATTCATAATATTAATCAAATCAAAGAAATATAAAATTATAAATAAACAGTTGCAAATCGGTGACAAAAAGGTTGGCGACAATCTTTTTGTAACGGTTGCTATAAATCTTTGCGACTATAATTTAACGATAATACAACACATTTGCAAAACGGAAAAAACGAGACATAACTACCGTTTTGAAACCGTAATTCAACCTAATTAAAACTATATAATGACTTATAATTCAACCAATCAAAAAAGTTGCATTTGGGTTTTATTTTGGCCTCTGTGCTATACGGGAAGATTCTGGTTGCGCCAGTGTACATATACCTATATATAGGCATATTACCCTTTAGTAGTATGTGATAATCGTATTTATTATTTTGTTTATTTATTTTATTAATTTATTGTATATTTAAATATATTAAATTTTAATATGTTAAAAGATATTCCAATATTGTAGAGTGAATGAACTTGATGTATCAATAACGAATAATGTATCTCTGATGGTGACACTCGATGTAACAGGCCAAACGAATTATAAAGGAGAAAGGAATCGATCCTATTTTATCGAGGTTCACAGTACCTTTTTAATATAAGGAAATAGAATTTTGATTAAGAATTTTGATGTTTAAAAGAAATTGTATGAAAGATTCAATTTCTTCTCTCCAGGACCGAATCAACTAGAAATGGGAAAAAGTTTTATTTTTTTCTCATTACATATTTATTCAAATCTATTGAAATTTCATATCTGTCTATTATTGTGATTTATCTTTTATAAAAAATTTATTATTAGGAAATTTGCATTTTAAAGGGTAGTTTATTTGAAGTCTAATCTGAAAAAATGCTAATAACTCCGTTGAAATTTTTTTTAAAAATATGAACTTAATAGATATTATAAAACAATAAATTATTAGTAATTTAATTCAATTTTGGACGAAATCGATTCAGTACTTTTTGAGAAAATGGTCAAAAACACCGAAAACCGTCTATGAAAGGCCGTTTTTTGAAAGCAAGAGATGCTTTTGAAAAAAATTTAAAAAGTCATATGAAACGAAATATTGACTTGTGACATGGTGGTGGCTTTTTAAAATGTTTCTAAAAACGTTTTCGGTGTTTTTGACCATTATTTCAAAAAATACTTAATCGATTTCGTTCAAAATTAAATTAAATTATTAATAATTAATTGTTTTATAATATAATAGGTGTACAACTTTGCTTCCGCCGTTTCGCAATAGATGGCTGTAGCGGTAAGTGGCTAATGGTGTTAGCTTGGTATAAAAAATATTGATCAGTCAAAAGTAGAAGAAATCTACACAAGCCTGTATCTTGTCATTATTTTAAAATATTACATTTACAAAATTAATCCAATTTTCATCTAGAGAAGATAATTAATTGTGCAATAATAAAAATAGAAATGCAATAGTCGACAGTTAATTCTAAATAGAGAGAAGAATTATTATAGATCTTGCAAGTATATTGTACAGCAGTGGCGCAACCACGGGAGGGGGCGGGGGCTAAGAGGGCTGAAGGATCCCCCCCCCCCCAAGGCAACGAAAAAGTAAAAGTAAAAAAAAATTTATATCTTCGAAATACTATGTCCGAAAAAGGTACCCTATATGAATTAATTACATATCATATATTATATATATATATATATATATATGTGTGTTAGCTCCCCCCCCCCCCCACAGGACAACCCGTATAGCACAGAGACCAAAATAAAAACCCAAATGCAACTTTTTTGATTGGTTGAATTATAGTCATTATATAGTTTTAATTAGGTTGAATTATGGTTTCAAAACGGTAGTTATGTCTCGTTTTTTCCGTTTTGCAACTGTTGTATGTATCGTTAAATTATAGTCGCAAAGATTATAAAGCAACCGTTACAAAAAGGTTGTCGCCAACATTTTTATCACCGATTTGCAACTGTTTATTTATAATTTTATATTTCTTTGATTTGATTAATATAATGAATAATTAAACAATTCTTTAATAATGAACAATAATCAACATTATATAAATATATAAAGAATTGTGTAATTATTCATAATATTAATCAAATCAAAGAAATATAAAATTATAAATAAACAGTTGCAAATCGGTGACAAAAAGGTTGGCGACAATCTTTTTTGTAACGGTTGCTATAAATCTTTGCGACTATAATTTAACGATAATACAACACATTTGCAAAACGGAAAAAACGAGACATAACTACCGTTTTGAAACCGTAATTCAACCTAATTAAAACTATATAATGACTATAATTCAACCAATCAAAAAGTTGCATTTGGGTTTTATTTTGGCCTCTGTGCTATACGGGAAGATTCTGGTTGCGCCAGTGTACATATACCTATATATAGGCATATTACCCTTTAGTAGTATGTGATAATCGTATTTATTATTTTGTTTATTTATTTTATTAATTTATTGTATATTTAAATATATTAAATTTTAATATGTTAAAAGATATTCCAATATTGTAGAGTGAATGAACTTGATGTATCAATAACGAATAATGTATCTCTGATGGTGACACTCGATGTAACAGGCCAAACGAATTATAAAGGAGAAAGGAATCGATCCTATTTTATCGAGGTTCACAGTACCTTTTTAATATAAGGAAATAGAATTTTGATTAAGAATTTTGATGTTTAAAAGAAATTGTATGAAAGATTCAATTTCTTCTCTCCAGGACCGAATCAACTAGAAATGGGAAAAAGTTTTATTTTTTTTCTCATTACATATTTATTCAAATCTATTGAAATTTCATATCTGTCTATTATTGTGATTTATCTTTTATAAAAAATTTATTATTAGGAAATTTGCATTTTAAAGGGTAGTTTATTTGAAGTCTAATCTGAAAAAATGCTAATAACTCCGTTGAAATTTTTTTTAAAAAATATGAACTTAATAGATATTATAAAACAATAAATTATTAGTAATTTAATTCAATTTTGGACGAAATCGATTCAGTACTTTTTGAGAAAATGGTCAAAAACACCGAAAACCGTCTATGAAAGGCCGTTTTTTGAAAGCAAGAGATGCTTTTGAAAAAAATTTAAAAAGTCATATGAAACGAAATATTGACTTGTGACATGGTGGTGGCTTTTTAAAATGTTTCTAAACGGCCTTTCAGCCGTTTTCGGTGTTTTTGACCATTATTTCAAAAAATACTTAATCGATTTCGTTCAAAATTAAATTAAATTATTAATAATTAATTGTTTTATAATATACTATAATAATTTAATATTTAAAAAAAAATTCAACGGAGTTATTAGCGTTTTTTAAATTAGACTTTAAATAAACTACCCTTTAAAATGAAAATTTCCTCATAGTAATTATTTGATATTAAAGATAAAAGAAAATTTTCCATAGATATGAAATTTCAATACATTTAATTGAATATGTGATGAGGAAAAAATAAAATCTTTTGGCATTTCTAGCATCAGACTCGCTCCCCGAGAGAAGAATGTGAATGTTTTCATAACATTTCATTTAAACAACGAAATTTTTAATTAAAATGTTATTTTCTTTTATTAGAATGATTATGTGTACCTTCACATAAATTAAATCGATAAAAAAAGATCGTTTTCTTTTGGTCTGTTTTATGGTGAGGTTGAGACACAAGCCTCTCGGAATAGGCATCATAAATATAAAATAAATTGTTCATTTATGCCTATATTATAACATTTATTTAATACCTGAATAAAATCATTCCAATAATGATGTTTTCTTTATTTTTGAACCAGAAGTTCTAAAGCTAGAAAGCCCAAATTCTAATTAGCTCTCTATATTGGAAATACAAATATTTTGACACAAGAACGAACTTTCTACGACTTTTCGTTCTTAAATTATCGTATCTGAATTGGTTTCGATATTCACACTAGTTTTTGAGCTAGCTCGTCTACAAAAATTTGGTAACGCACAGACTAACTGACAACTAGACTAACAGACATTTTGAGAAAACAATTATTATCCCAAAAAATATCATTTTTTTCGATGTTCACTTATTAGAGCTTTTTTGTAGACCGAAATGCCATGATTTCAATTTTTTTAATCGAAATTGTTTCAGCCGTTTTTTAGATATTTTGAAAAAAAAGAAGGAAAAAAACACTTTTTTCATTGAGAAAATTTTTGTCACCCCAGAATATGGAGGTATTGTTAATATTTATATATGATATTTTAAATCAAATCTTTTTTAAACATATCTATTATAAAAGGGAGCCCACTAACCCTTAGCTTCATGACACCCCCCTACCCAGTTTCATGAAAAGCAACCCCCACATTAATTAAAATGATCCCCTCTCTTCATCTTATTCACTTTTAAAGAATTTGAAGTTTTTTTTATTAAAGAAGTTTTTTCCTTCGTTTTTTCAAAATATCTCAAAAACTACTGAAACTATTTTGATAAAAATAAATTGAGCGAAACCAGGGGTTTTTTATCTACAAAAAAGCTTTGAATGAACGTCAAAAAATTATATTTTTCGATATATTAATTGTTTTGTCTGTTAGTAAAGTACGTGTACCTACATTCTAGGTCAAAAACTAGTGTGAATATCAAAACGAAATTTCAAATGTAGTTTTTATACATTGAGATTAAGAACTGATTAGATTTTCGTTGAAATCAAACCAAAAATTAAGTGAGGGGGGAGGGGATTGAAAAATTTAAATTATAAAATTTTTAAACTAAAAAAAAAAAAAAATAAAAAACAAGAAAAATAGAAATTACTATAAAACGGTCCTAAAATAAAAAAAGAGTAATTATTTTTTCTGGGACTAAAATTGGGGGGTTCAAAAAGTAGAACTAACTATCAATATAAGTCCTAGACCCTTTGATCGATTTGTATGAAATTTCGTCTATGCACCCTATGAGACCTTATGAAATGCCTGATTATGTGAAATTGATAGTGGCTCAGAAGAGGAGGGGTTCAAAAATAGGAGAGAGGGGCCAGGTGTATGGTAAAGTCATGTGGATGGCCACATCAGCTTATTTTGAATTTATTTTTGGTCGCTGCCCAATATAATTTTTTCATTGTCATTGTCGTTTTATGTTTTCCGACCCCAAAATTTAGTTACGTGACTCAAAATGGGATGGTCGCGACCATATGAATAGTTAAGGAGTTTCCCTAGCTGGGGACAACTCGCCAGCTGATTAGCACCACAAGGCAGTGGCGGTGCTATGGGGGAACCAGGGTGGGCACATGCCCACCCTATAATCGCTTGTGCCCACGCAAGTCTCCACCCACGAAAATATACAAATAGTCGAGGGGTGAACCGCGAATGGAATTAGGTGTACACCGTCTTTGGAATTATTTGGAATTACTTTGGAATTCATTAGATAATCTATTGTCTTCTACTTGGAAATGAAAGTGGAAGTAGGTGTACACGATTTTAGGTCTCGGTTCACCCCTCTCAAATAGTATTTTGTACATAATATTTACAAGCATAATTTTTAAAAGATCAAGTTAATCTCAAATCTTGTTAAGCTATTCTTTAATTATTCTCAAATTTCTATTATATAAATATAAGAAAACAATGTTGCACTTAGAACTATCGTTTTTTCATTATTTCGCATACAAATTCATTTCCTCTTATATCAGTTATCAAAGATAGATTTAGATATAATTCATGTTGAAAAAAAAATTACCAAAACTTTAGATTTAAAGGACATGCATAATAAATGAATTTGCACCCATTTATAAAAATTCTAGATTGCCTTAAATACATATGTACTTCTAAGTTTTTTTTTTTAATATCTCAAAAACGGCTGAAACTATTTTGATAAAAAAAATTGGGCGAAACCATGGCATTTCGTTCTACAAAAAAGCCCCAATAAGTAAACATCTGAAAAATTATATTTTTTGAGATAATAATTGTTTTGTCAAAATGTCTGTTAGTCTGTGCGTTACCAAATTTTCTGGACGAGCTAGCTCAAAAACTAGTAGGAATATCAAAACAAAATTTCACATGTAGTTTTGTTACATTGAGATTAAGAGCTGATTAGATTTTGGACCATATCGACCCAAAATTAAGGGGTGGAGGAGGGTTAAAATTTAAAATTATAATATTTTCAAACTAAAAAAAACAAGAAAAATGAAATATACTATAAAATGAACCTAAAATCATGAAAATATTTTTTTTTGTGCCAAAATTACGGGGTGGGGGGTCAAAAAATAAAATCTAGGCCATTTGAGCAAACTCAACCAAATTTTGTATACATAATCAGTGCGCCCCTAGAACACTAAAATTGCAAAAACAAAACCCCCCAAATTGGCAGGCGGAAGGAGAGGGGGGAGGGGTCAAAAAATTAAAATCTAGGCCCTTGTACCAAACTCAACCAGAAGTGTATGGTAAAGTCAGAACGTGTCAATTTATTCAGTACAATCGTATATAGAGTATATATTAAATAGTTTTTAAGGAATTTGGTGTTGGTACTTGGTGAAACATTTTTTTAAATTATTGGATAAAGTATATATTAAACTTTAATCAAAATCAAAATGATTAATAAAAAAACTTACCTTGTATTTTATTTTTTCCAATAATAATAGCCCGAAACGTTTGGTTTGAAATTAAATGAATCAATAAAAGAAAATAATAAGAAAATAAAACAAAATAAATTCAAAATAAAACAAAATAAATTGAAAATAAAACAAATTAAATTGAAAAAAAAAAGAAATTGAAAAGTAGTTGCAATCGTCGAAGAAAAACCACAAAAAGATTGCAATCAACCAAGAGTCCAACTGCTGTAGGAAACTACAATAAAAAAAAAAGATTTAAGATTGCTTTTCTAAAAGATTTGTATTTTTTTATAATTTTATATAAAAAAGGGAAATATACCTATAATTTTCAGAATTTAATCAAAATCAAAATGATTAATAAAAAAAACTTACCTTGGTTTAAAAAAAATATAAATTTAAAAGGGGGAAATGTATAATTTTCAGAAAATTTTCAGAATGTTTGAAATATTAGAATAATTTAATGCTTTTCTACTGGTATCTAAACTTAGTATGTGTTATCCGCTTGAATAGCGCCCAGGCAACATTGTATATTATTTTTCAATATTCGTTGATATTTTTTCATGCATTTTATATAAATTTCGAAAGAGGTTTTGACCTTTACTGAGAGATGGCGTAAATTTCGTTCAATGCGCCCCTACGCTCACCCCCATCCCCATAATTCAATGAGCTCTAAAAGTAAAAATATATAAAATGCGACATCGTAGATTAATTAAAAAAATTTCTTTTGCAAACAATCTTTATTTTCATTATTTATGGTTAATATAGAAGGGCGCTTTAATTTAAAAAAAAAATGATGGGGACTTTGCCGGCGCCCCAAGCGACCGTTTGTTTCGTTTGCCCCTTAATCCGGCCCTGAGTTCATAGTAAATTTTTAATATAAGAAAATAGCATTTTGATTAAGAATTTTGTACTTTAAAAGAAATTGTATTAAAAGATTCAATTTCTTCTTCCCGGGAGAATTAGAAATGCCAAAAAGTTTTATTTTTTTTCTCATTAGATATTTATTCAAATCTATTGAAATTTCATATCTGTGTGTTATTTTCATTTATCTTTTATTTCAAATAATTATTATTAAAAAATTTGCATTTTAAAGGGAAGTTTATTTAAAGTCCAATTTGAAAAAACGATAATAACTCCCTTTAAATTTTTTTATAAAATATGAAATTAATATATATATATATATAAAATTAAGGATTTGTCTGTACATTGGTCCAAATCACGCCAAATTTTGGTTGCACACGTTTCAAGCAAAGTTATGAACGAAAACACCCTCAACAAAATACCTGTCTGCCTGTCTGTCTGTCTGTATGCTTCCGTGGGTTCAGCGAAAAGTTCCTCACGATTCACGTAAAAATGGCTTCAGGGATTATTATGAAATTTCATATTTGGATCAGATATCTTCTAACTTACGTTTATAACGTTTTGATGAAATGGGGTCTGAGGGTCGCACCAATGGAAATTATCAAATAACTCCTAAAGTATTAATTCAATAGCAAATTTTTTGATGAGCAAAGTTGTAGGGGATGTGATTTCTGAGAACTTTTTACCACCCAAAAAGGGGTGAGAGTAAAAAGATCTAAATTTTTGCCCTTGGAGCAAACTCGACCAAATTTTGTTCTATTATTATTATAATTATGTATAATCTGTGACCCACTAGAATGCAAAAACTGGGTTGGGGGGGGATGTAGAGGGCACAGCAGGGGTGCAGGGGTCCAGGGGGCGTATCGGGGTGTGGGGCTCGGGTGCATGGTGCGGTGGTTGGGGTGCTGGGTGGGTTTCGGGTGGTGGGGGTCCAGGGGCGTGGTGGGGGTGGGCGGTGGTGCTGTGTCGGGTTGTGTGGGGTTCGGGTGCTTGGTGCGGGAGTTGGTGTGCTGGGTAGTGTTCGGGGGTGGAGGTCCACCACTTGGCTAGTAAGAGGGCCGCCGAAGGCGTCCTTGCAGCTAGTATCTTATGCAAAACAATTAATTATTAATAATTTAATTCAATTTTGATGTCTCCCTGGATACTTTTAAACAAACTGTGATTCAAAGTTTTGATGATTTTTTTAATATTGCAAATATTTCCATATGTTTAGAGACTGAATTTTTGACGATATTGGAGAGTAATAATAACTGTTTAATGGAACTATCGTCCGATTAGACATTTCAAAGGCCTTCGATCAAGTCTGGCACAAAAATCTTCTTGCCAATTACCTGCATTTGCCCTCCCCCGAGCTCTGCAAGTTGCTTGAGCGCTTTCTCTCAAACTGCTTCATTACAAAGTCGAGTTGACGGAATATCATCCTCGTCGCTTCAATACTAATGCTGGAGTTCCTCGGGCTCTGTGCATTTTTTACACGCTCTTTTATTATCTATATTAATGACCTATTAAATCTGCCCTTCAATCAAATACATTGTTACGCTGACGATAGCACCCTCCACAACGCTCAATCCTTACTAGACAATCGCGCAAACATAGCTCTCAATAAATTCAGATTTAAGCATGCTTAAAAAATGGGGATCCCACAATTTGGTAAACTTTAATGCTAGCAAAACACAATGCTGCCTAATTTCTAGGCGCGCAGATAGGAACCTTCCGGACATTTCCTTTGATTCGAGCTCATTGGAATTCCGTAATAAAATATCAATGTTAGGTGTCACCTTAGGTTCTGACCTCTCTTGGAATGACCATATTATCTCAGTAGCAAAAGCTGCAGCATGTAAGCTTGGCTTTCTTTTCCGAACCAAGCGATTTTTCACCCCACTCAACTTCTTATATTATACAAGGCTCAAATTCGCCCCTGTCTTGAATATTGCTCGCATTTGTGGAGAGGAGCCTCCAAGTATTCTCTTAATACCTTAGATGCAATTCAGAGGCGAGCTATCAGACTGATAGGCGATCCTACATTAACTGACACTCTCGACTCCCTAGCCCATCGTAGATCTGTCTCCGCCCTTTCCCTTTTTATAGTATTACCATATAGATATTACCATTATAGATATTACCATGGCTTTTGTTCTGACGAAATAAAATCGATAATCCCACCAAAGGCTTCATTTGCGCGAAATACACGATTTTCTAAAATTCAACACCCCTACGCGCTTAAACTAGATACTAATCGAACAAACGCATTCGCCAATTCATTTATCCCTATGACATCTAGAGACTGGAACTCTCTTCCCCCGACCGTCTTTCCAGCTACTTATAACCTTCAATCTTTCAAGACCAGCATCCACAGATACCTTCGACTGCTACCCAATCCCTAAATCTCCCCTTATCTTCACGTTACAAGGGTCCACCACGGACTACAGAGGTTGTACCTTCTTGGTGCAACTTCCTTGTATCAATATCATTATAAAAAAAAAAACTTGCAGCATTTTATAAGGCCGATGTAAATTGTGTTTTGCTCATTGAAATTTTATTTTTGTGATTTTACCAATTTTCACTTCAGTTTGAGAATTTATTTTTATATTACAATATACCGTCGCGAAATACTTTTTAAAACAAAATATTTGAATCATGTATTCAGTTAATAATTTGTAGATATTATTTAAAATAAGTTCATATTTTTTGAACTTAGTTAGAGCTAAAATAATCGAAAATATCGCAGTCAAATTCAATTTTTTGAGTAAAAAAGGCAAAAAAAGCATTAAATTTTTTTTTAATTTTTTAAATTTTTTTCAAAAAGTAAAATTGAAAATTACGAAAAAAATGACCCTCCCCCCTATTACAGTTAGCATATCTTTATTCTTGTCAAAGTTATGAATATTTTAATAATATTTTGATCTATTCTTTTCAAAAATCGAAATTTCGTTATGGGTTAAGATAGAAAGCTAAAAATTTACGTGATACTTCTTCTCTTTCTACATAATATATAATAATAGGTATATTAGAAAATTAAAATTCGAAGAGGGTCACCGACAATGCCCATATATTTCGTTGGTCAACTCTATAGTTAAATTAAATTGTAAAAACGCATTTTTTTAATGGACACGGTGCATACGTAGGAAAAAGAAAAAAATCGTTTAATTCAACTAATTTTGGTAGGGGTTCATTAGCGCCCTCAAAGCAGTTTTGCCCCTCCCGCCTCTAAAGTCTCGTTAGGCCACAGCGTTTGAGATAGAAGCTCTCATTGTGTCAGGACCCCGGCAGGCGATCGCATTACTTCACATTATATCCTATATCATTACATGATATATCTATATATATAAAATTAAGGTTTTGTCTGTACATTGGTCCAAATCACGCCAAATTTTGGTTGCACGCGTTTCAATCAAAGTTATGAACGAAAACACCCTCAACAAAATGCCTGCCTGTATGTCTGAATGTCTGTCAGTCTGTATTTTTCGGTCGTTTCCGAAAAGTTGCTCACGATTCACGTAAAAACGGTTGAAGGGATTATTATGAAATTTCATATTTACATCAGATGTCTTCTAACTTACGTTTTTCAGCAATGTAACATTTTGATATTTTGACCCCAGAAATGGGGTTTAGGGGAGCGCACAAATGAAAATTATCAAATAACTCCTAAACTATTAACTCTACGGCAAATTTTGTATTTTAAGCAAAGTTGTAGGGGGATGTGATTTCTGACAATTTTTGTTTAAAAAAATTCCCCCAAAAAACCACTCAAAAAGGAGGAGAGTCAAAATATGAAAATTCTTGCTCTTTGACCAAACTCAACCAAATTTTGTAATAATAATAATAATAATAATAATTCTTTATTAGCTATTTTAGCTATCTATCATACAATTAAACAAATATATGTAATTTGTTTTTAAATAATACATTCAATTTTGAGATACAAAGATAAAGATAATTAATACATTCTAAAATTATAACAATTTATAATAAACATATAAATGTATAACACACCACACATGACAATAAACAAATGAACACATGTACATAAATACTAATATTAATAATAACAAAAATTCAAATTAATCCTACATTAAAAAACAAAAATCACAATTTTGATACTATGAGATAACGAATATAACAAAAATAACAATAATAATCTTTATTAGCCACTTTCTGCTATATTCATACAAATATATATATATATCTTTAACTAATACATTCAATTTTGAGAAACAAATGATAGACATAATTCTAAAATATAACATATAATAATAAACATACAGATATATAATACACAATACATGACAATAAATAACTATACACATACACATATGAGACAAGACAAGGAGTGGATTACTGGATTTAAATAAATAATGGGACACACACATATACATATATATTTATAAATATATTTACAATAATACATATATAACACACAACATATACCTACATATCCACCCTTGCAACAAGGAATATACTGTTTATAAATACTAATTGACGAGATGATTTTTTACTCTTGTTGTGACAAAAGTAATAGTCTCATCTCTTTTGAATGCAACTAGGTTCTTAAGTTTTTTTATATGTTCGGGTAAGTTATTGTATGCTCTTAAGCCCTTATAAAATACATTATTCATTGTACTTGTTTTATTAACTCTACTCAAGTAGAAATCATTTCTCTGTCTTGTCCCGTATGAATGTGTGGGATTCGTTTCATCTAATATGTCCATCAGATATTCCGGTGCTAATTGATTTTTAATTTTATAAATAAATACCATAACCTGCATTTCTATACCATTCTTCACAACAAGCCACTCCAATGTATCAAGCATTGATTTGACCTTTGTAAATTTATTGCACTTTAATATATTCCTCATGGCTTTGTTCTGTAGTTTCTGTAGACGCTCGATGTCTGCTTTACAGAAATGCCATGGTTACGCCCAATTTTTTTATTCAAAATAGTTTCAGCCGTTTTTGAGATATTTCGAAAAAAAAACACTTTTTTCATGCACGATTACACCCCACTACGCCTCTGGACCCTCATCTGAACCCCCAACTCCACCCTTTTGTTTGGTCAAAGAGCAAGAATTTTCATATTTTGACCCTCCCCCCTTTTTGAGTGGTTTTTTGGGGGAATATTTTTAGACAAAAATTGTCAGAAATCACATCCCCTACAACTTTGCTTATTATAAAATTTGCCGTAGAGTTAATAGTTTAGGAGTTATTTGATAATTTTCATTCGTGCGCCCCCCCCCCAACCCCCCTTTTGGGGTCAAAATATCAAAACATTATATGGCTAAAAGGGTAAGTTAGAAGACATCTGATGCAAATATGAAATTTCATAGCAATCCCTTCAGCCGTTTTTACGTAAATCGTGAGCAACTTTTCGCGGAAACCACGCAAACATACAGACATGCATACAGACATACAGGAATTTTTGAGGGTGTTTTCGTTCATAACTCTGCTTGAAACGTGTGCAACCAAAATTTGGCGTGATTTGGAGCAATGTACAGACAAAACCTTAATTTTATATATATAGATTAGCATTGCTCTTATGGATATTCTCTATACTCCGTTGTTTGGAAATTGGCGGCTGGTGACTTCAGCTTTCTCGACTACGAGTGTTTTATCCTCTCTATCTTACCTCTCTGATCTCCATCTGACGTAAGCTAGTCCAGAGATAAAAGAAAAAGGGGGGCCAGTCTTTCCTCTTTCATTTCAAATCTTGGCAAGCTCACAACGAAATTTGAAACCTCTGCCATCTTTCTGTACTTTGCATCAACTCTTAAGAAGAGGCATTTTTTTAAATAAAAAATATTATCTTTTGATGAAATTAAAATAGGAATTTCTCATTTTACTAGCTTATTTCTAAATCTTTAAATATTAAAGGAACTAAACATAAATTGAATTTATTTATTTTCACAAACCAAAATTTTAATTTCATCAATTTAAAAAACAATTAATTAAGATATGATATACGATTAAATCTTTAATGACATTTTTATCTATTTTTTTCTACTTTTTAAACTAATATAATTATTATTTATCATGTTTTTAATATTTATTAATCAAGTTGATGTTTTTCAGTTGCACCATAAGCTAAAAACATAACCTTTTTATTTAACGCTTATGATAGATGAATATTTTGATAAAGTTAATATTTCGAAATACTCGGATGTTATATAAGCAGATATTATTATAGCTAAGTCATTTCCAAATCTTATTTCAAAGCTTTGATTTATTGTATAATTGTTCGAAAGTATTAATTAAAATTTTCTTTTAATTGACAGCTAATCTCATATTGAATTAATAATTATTCCAGCTATTAAAATGGCAACTGAAAGAGAAGTTATTGGATTTATTGGAGCAGGTAATATGGCTCAGGCTATTGGATATGGATTTCTCTCCACAGGTAAACATTTTTATCTTTTGTGTTGTGTTTTTTTCAAAGCATTTCCAAGGTTAAAGATTTTTCTTTTCAAAACTTAGTTATTTATTCTATTTACAAATTTGATATCTTAAGTAAATAAATAGGTATTTAAAAATTGATAAAAGTGTGATATTGTTCTAGGATTGATCCCTTCTAGTCTGATGATTGTCAGCGCACCGACTGATGATAATTTACAAAGATGGAAATCAATGGGTGCAAAAACCACGCATTCAAATGGTACGTTTCCTTTTTGAAAAATAAATTGATTTGCTACTGTCATTCAGGTCTATTCTTGTTCCAAATGTAAATTATAATTATTGTTTCAAGCAAATCTAAGCCTCTTTTGACAATTACGACGTTTAGTTTTTTTATTAAAACTTTTTCCAGCTCTTTAAATAGTTATCTTTCTCTATACAACATACAGTCTAATATACCAAAAAGACCATGGTTTAATGACATCAAGTTGTTCAGAAAAATACTGTTCAACTAATTCATCATCGTCATTGAGTATACACTCCTAAGACTGGTTTGATGCAACAATCCGTCTCCACTCGACTCTGTCCCCCGCCAGCTGTTTAACCTCTCTAAATGTCTGGCATCCCATATCCCCAATTATTTGGTTGAAATATTCTAATCTGGGTCTTCCCCTTCCCCTTTTCTTTCCCACCTCCCCCTCCAAGATATCCCTCAGCAGTCCCCCATGTCTCAGTGTGTGCCCCATCATCTGACCTCTTCCACAAGGTTCTTCTTTCTCCGATTCTTCCAAGAACTTCTTCATTTGTAATTTTATCCATCCATCCTAATTAGGCTGAGAATAGGCCATGCTACCACCCCAGCTCAATTGCACAGATTAATCTTCGAGAGAATCCTTTTTGCTCTTGTGATGAGTCCACGATTGGGGGATATCAACCACTTTTACCTGGGATGCGCAAACAATGTCAACAAAATTGAACGCTTTTATACAACAATCCAAAGAAAAGTAGAACTTCCAACAAATATGACAATTCTTCTTTCTTATTTAAACCGCAACGATGACGTTTAAGTCGATTTATTGTTAGATACATAATTTCTTTAGGAAAAATTAATTAATTATATTTATTCTAATTTAACATAATTGTGATTAATTGCGTAAACAGTAGAAATGTAATTTGAAAAAAAATTAGTTAAAATAATGTATGTTTCAAATTTCAATTTAGCTTATGTACCTAATTAACATTATAATTATTATATAAAATTTTGTAAAAATATGTATTTTATGTATCACTGACCAAATGTTCTAACGGACAAGGTCAATTAAAAAAAAAAATAGATATCTTATATAACATTTCATTATTACAAGGCTTTATTTATTTATTTATAGTAAACAATGTCTGTTCTTGTTTCGGCATCATATGTCAAAATTGGACGCACAACGGTCTTATAGATGCGTACTTTTGCTTCCGTTCCCAGAAACTTGTTTGACCAAAGTTTCTGGGAACGGAAGCAAAAGTACGCATCTATAAGACCGTTGTGCGTCCAATTTTGACATATGCGACCGAAACAAGAACAGACACCGCAAAATCAAGAGAAATATTGGAAGTTTGTGAGATGAAATCGCTACGCAGAATTGGGGCTAAAACTAGTATGGACAGGGTCAAAAATGAAGATATTAGGGAAAAGTGCAATATACAAAAAGTCAGCGTATGGGTCCAAAGGAGAAGAACAGAATGGAGTGCATACGTATTGCGAATGAATGAAGACTGGCTGATGAGGAAGGTACATGACAACACCCTTCCAGGAAAAGAAGACGGGGCCATCCAAGAAAACAATGGAAAGACGCTCTGGAATAAACAGGCTTTTAGCCTAACAAGAAGAAGAACAACAATGCTCTGTGGCAGTTCCCCCATAGAGCAGATACATCAAGTAATATGATAAAATTCCAATCACCTTCAAATCATTTATTCAATTCGGATATTAAGAGCTGACGCCAATCTAATCCACATTGCAACACATCGTACTTGGATATCCAATATATTATTTGGCGTCAGCTCGGTTAGGTAGTGAAAGTCATTCCCTTCACATATTCCCACATCAGTATCTTTATCATCTTTCCATTACTCAAGGGGTTCGAAGAGTCCCTAGTTCGCTAGTTGACTCGGCTGTCGGTGCTGGTTCGGGGTTTTCCCTTGTCTGGGACTATCTCACTGAGAGTTGGAAAGTGTTAACCCAAATACTCTACTTATGTTATATTATATTGGTCTGTCTGTACAAATGCTGGTTCGGGGTTTTCCCTTGTCTGGGACTATCTCACTGAGAGTTGGAAAGTGTTAACCCAAATACTCTACTTATGTTATATTATATTGGTCTGTCTGTAAATGCAGGTCTGGGGTTGCTTCTCGTCTGGGACTATCTCATTGAGAGTTGAGCGTTAACCCAAATACTCTACTTATGTTATATTATATTGCTCTGTCTGTACAGACCGAACAATATAATATATAATAACTTAAATAGAGTTTTTAGGTTAACACTTTCCAACTCTCAGTGAGATAGTCCCAGACCAGGGGCAACCCCGAACCAGCACCGACAGCCGAGTCAACTAGCCAACTAGGGACTCTCCGAACCCCTTGAGTAAATAATGGAAAGATGATAAAGATACTGATGTGCGAATATGTGAAGGGAATGACTTTCACTACTTAACCAAGTTGACGACAAAAAATATGTTGGATATCCCAGTACGATGTTTTGCAATGTGGATTAGATTGACATCAGCTCTTAATATCCGATTATGAATAAATGATTTGCAGGTGAATATGTCGAAAATACATTTGAATGGTATTTACTAGCTGGGGTTGGAGTCATCATTATCGTGCATTACGATTGGATTCATTCAATTGACCATTCAACGTTTTTGGTTCATTTTGTTGCTTTCCTCTCAAAAGCTCTATGTTGAAATGGGAAATAGTGAATTGCTTCCAAAAAATCCACTGAAAACTATGACGTCTGATTCCCTCAATGGTTCATTCCCTGTTCTTGCAAGAGTGAGATTGACTCGCCAAAAGTTGAATTTATTGGACTAAAATACTTGGCTTCATCCATCATACTCGCCTGACATCCTCAAGCATTTCGACAACTTCCTAATCTGGATATTTTTCAACGAACAAGTTTTTGTCCAAAATACATTTCTACAATTCTTTGACTCCAGAATTCATCGATACTCAAAGTTAATAAATTTTAGTGATTAAGTGTTGTACAAAACAACACTATGTGGGAACAAATGTCAGTTGTTTGAATGCATTGTAATAGAAGAAATAAATTAAAAAAGTCTTAATAAAATGAGAAAATGTCGCAATTATCAATAGACGCTACATTTATTCACTTCATCTTAATTTCTTAAAATAAACATTATATAAATTGGTTTTTACATTAAGATTTATAACATATACTTTATTTATTTTCTAGCTAAAGTAGTTAAGGAATCTACATTGACTTTCTTAGCAATTAAACCTGATTGTCTAGATAAATCTCTTGAGCCTCTTTCCGAGGAAACTTTTGATGAAGAAAAGTTATTCGTTTCTTTACTAGTTGGAGTCAATATTGCATCGTTAGAAAAAGTATGATTGTCTTAATTGTATTCATAATTAAAAAGTAAGAGCTTAAAAAAATATTTTTCATATATAACTTGATTATGCATAGATGTAAATAAAGTTAATCTTATCTATAAATAATTGTTTTATATATTATTAATTTGAGGAAATTTATAAAAAAAAATATTTGTATGTATATTTAAATGATGGGAATATACAAAAATAAATTGTTAGACATTATCTATATTTAAATAAATTGAAATTTTTTATACAGATATTAAATTAGATTATTTAATACTAAAAAATGGACTATCTTCGTTTTCCTGGTAAAATTATATTAACCAGGAAAGCTCCCGCCTCCCTATTTTTAAAATAAAGACCTATTTCCCTGCTAAATTTAGCTTTCTTAGTTTTCTATGCTTGGAATTTAATAATTTTAATTTTCATGAGCTCCCACACGATCCTGGACACTGTGAAATATTTACATACTCTTTAACTAAGGGCCTACCTTTCAGCAAAATTTATTTTTCTGAGCTTTAAGGTAGTTGTTTCGCGACAATACTAGCAAAAAGTTAATGCTAGAGTATATAGAACAGACAATAAGGATTCATAGTTCATAAGCCCAAAACTTTTTGCTGTTTATGTACCAATTCTAGCCAATCCCGTGCTCGTTTGACAAATTTGGCACCATTGTAAGAGATTGAATATTTTTATATTAAAATGATAGATAAAATACATTTTAAAGGTCGATTTATTTCTATAAAAATCGTTTTGTTATTTTTTAACAAATATAATCAACGCCTACGTTACACCTTATGAAAATTATAATTTTGAAAAAATCTAGCCCATGAACGCTTTATACATCTTTCGCTGGTTAAATAAATGCGCTGTTGCCAAATTGTTTTTAGTGTAAATTTTTTTAATACATTTTTCATTATTTATTCCTTATTATCTCAGAAACTGTGTTGTAACTATGAATCAAAATTGTCTTAAAATATGTATTGGTTATTGTTTAATGTTGCTTTAGTTTTTTATAAAAATGGTAAGAAGGGTTTCTTAATTATAATTAAATATGTATGTAAATCTTCCGATATCCCGTATAGTGCAATGTATAAGAGTCTGAAAAACTCGATTTTTGAAATTTAATATCTCCGGAACTATATTGTTCATAAATTTCGTTTTGCCACCAATCGATGCAGAAATATTTAAATAATAATCTGTCTAAATTTCAAAAAAAAATCTTAAGAAAACGCATTTGGCGGAACAACTACCTTAAGATTTAAGATTTTTAATTTTTGAGGAACCTCCACCCAACTAATTTGGGCCTCGTGAAATATTACCCTAACCTTTTAAATTAGGACTAATCTCCCCTATTAGATTTCTATTTTCTTCATTTACTGAGCTTAGAAATTGTATAATTTTTCGACTTTCACCCATCTGGGGCCTCCTTCGAAATTATCACCTGACCTTTTAAATTAGAATCTTCCCTCTAATAGATCAAGCCTCTTTTATTTTTTAGACTTGAAAATTTGTTAATTTCAATTTTTTTTTTCAGAAATTACGAACCTATGTTCCAAAAGCTCGTGTGATAAGAGCCATGCCAAATACACCATTAATGGTTGGGGCTGGCTGTATAGGTAATAGAATTATAATTTCTCCTAACTAAATAATAATACATACTTAATTTTTTTTAATCCAACAATGTTTTTTTAGTGTATTCATGTGGTTCTGGAATTACTCAACGTGATATAGCTTTACTCGAAAAGCTTTTCCTTAACCAAGGCGTTTGCCGTGAAGTAAAAGAAAAACTGATAAATGTTGCCGGTGCTATTATGGGAAGTGGACCCGCTTTTGTACGTGAATTATCATTTATGGTCAATTAAAGAAATAATAATCAACAAAAATACGTAATTTTTTTTTAATTATGTAAAATGTTGTCAAAACTAGAACATTGAAAGGCTGGTTCCTAGATAATCACTTAAAATAAGCACCATGTAGTGGTTTGTTCTTGAAAGATGACCTTCTTAGACTCTGTCTTTTGGCATATTTACTAAGAATTAATAGGGATTGTGGTGTTGGTGCAAGGTGAAACATCTTTAATAAAGATAAAAGTAAATGAATATTATATGAAATATTCATTTACTATGAGCTAAGATTTCTAGGTCACTTGTTTTACATTAAGATTAAAAAAATAAAAGATTAAATTTTTTCAATATATATATATTTCGAGCTGTGGGCTCATCTTCAGGAAAGTACAGAATTATCTTCTATATAAATAAAAATGTACTGTTACGCTTAAGTGATACGTTGAAGAATCTCCGAAATTTCTTCACCGATTTCTTTGAAATTTTCACACAACATTCCATTCAAATACACGAGTGTTTTTATATATAGTGTTTTATAGATATCACACCTGAGGCATGTAAAAAAATATTTTTTTCGAGGAAACAACGACAGCGCCTCTCTGGGGGTAAAAGCAAACAAACAAGGTGGCCGATAATAGCTTTTTGGAAATCTTTCAACTGTCAATATTTTTTTTGGTTAATGGAACAATTTTGACAAGTAATATATAATTCATTTACTGTTTTAATACCTATTCTATAATTATTTGCATTTTCAATTTATTTTCAAAACTATTATTATTTTTTAAATATATTTTAATTTTTGATCAAATCAATTTTGACAGGTAAGCAACATATAGTCATTTATCATTTTTTTAAATATATTGTTTTATTGGTCGGGTCAGCTATTATCTATATAAATTTTAACCATAAAACGAGACGCTTTCCGCCAGAAGCTAGGTGATGCCGGGCCAAAAGCCGGGCGTCACCTAGTGAACTATATATAATTCTGTACTTTCCTGAAGATGAGCTTACAGCTCGAAATATATATATATTATTGAAAAAATTTAATCTTTTATTTTTTATGGTTAATAGAGATTGTGGTGTTGGTGCAAGGTGAAACATCTTTAATAAAGATGTGAGTAAATAAATATTATATGTAATATTAATTTACTATGAGTTAAGATTCTTGGTCACTTGTTTCACATTAAAATTAAAAAAAAATTACATCTTTTAATTTTTTTAATTTTAATGTGAAACAAGGATCTAACCCAGGTAACACACAATATCCTCAGAATATTCTAAGAAGATTTAAATGTCCTTAGAATATCCTTAGGATATTGTGGTTACCTGGGAACAAGTGACATTAACTCATAGTAAATGAATATTACATGTAATATTTATTTACTCTTATCTTTTATTTTTTTAATCTTAATGTGAAACAAGTGACCTAGAAATCTTAACTCATAGTAGATGAATGTTTTATATAATATTCATTTACTTTTATCTATATTTACTAAGGTTTAAGCATTGAGTTGGAAAAAACAAAACATTTATTAAAGAATTGTATTGTTTGTTTAATGTATATAAATAAATACAAGTCTTTTATAGCTCGATCTAGAAACGTTTATTAAAAATTCAGACATTTCAGGAGAAATTCTTCGTTTATCAATGGAAATTTGGAAAATTAATTGCTTTAAGAAAGGAATGAGTAATATAGTGCTTTATCATCCCTTTCTTAAATAAACTATTTTTTCGAATTTTCAAATTTCCATTGATAAAGGGAGAATTTCTCCTGAAACTTTTGAATTTTTAATAAACGTTTCTATATTATACTAAACTGGTGGACAAAAGTTTTGCATAAAATTTAAAAACGTATTTTCTGTACGAAGCATAAGGTATTTAATAAATATTTCTAATTAAAGATACTGATAATGAAGGTCAAACCTTCGAAATTATAGTGTCTAACAAATTAATTATATACATATTTATATTCGTTATATATACAAGCTGGGACGCCAGCCTTTGTCTGGCGCCTCACTTGCCTGGGGGCTCTGCCCTAAAAAAGACATTTAATAACATAAACAAATCGTTTTGTCTCTTTTTCTCCTTTGATCAAAGCTCAACTGTGACGAATATACTATGAAAAAAAAATAACAGTAATTTTAAATTCAATTTACAACATTTTTAAATTTTATGAAAAACTTTTGTCCAGCAGTTTATAAAAGATTTGTATTTATATATAAAAGAATTATATTTTTTTTGTCGAGTGGAGACGGATTGTTGCATCAAACCAGTCTTAGGACTGTATACTCAATGATAATGATATATTTATTTTTATATATGTAATATATATATATACCGGGTGAGTTTTTTTATCTTGAGACAGTCTTATAACTCAAAAACAGTGCCTATATATGAAAAAAGTTTCAAATAAAAGTTTATTTATATCAAGGGGGAAACTAAACTACACTATTGTTTGTCCATCTAGAACAAGCTTTCATGGGTATTTTGAGGTCAAGTTCTGTTTTTTAAATGAAAACCTATATATTTCCTTACATATTCATAGATCTACAAAAAAACTGAACAACTTTCATAAGAACTATTTTTTTATCCGACATCAAATAAACAAAATATTAAATCAATTATTAGATCTCAAAAAATCCTAATAATTATTTTTAACAATTATTCAACTTAATTATCAAATAATAATGATCAAATAATTAATTATTAAATAAATATTTATTAAATCGAAAAGTCACAACAATGAAAATAACTGTTTATAATGATCTTAAAACTTCATTATACACAGATTTAAGAGATTATTTTCTACTTAATAGATCCATTTAAAATTCTTGAGCTTAAAAAAGTTTATTTTTCGTGTCAATTCAGTAGATAGTTATATTGTATATTACTATAATAAAAATGGAGCATTTTTTGTTGAAGAGAGAATTGAAATGGTCTTAATTTATGGTGAATGTGGAAGAAGTTTTATGGGGCTTCCATTGAAATGAATGCCTAGCGTTTTCCTGATAGGAATACACCCTCACAAGCTTCATTTTATCATGAAAAAAGAAGAAATGTAAAGGCTACGAAGAAACTGAAAACAGGCCAAAAAACGAATTTGGAACTGGAATTCATCCAGATGACTTGAGATAACATTTTGGAATGTCACAGAACAGTGTTGAAAAATTATTAAATTATTTATTTAATAATTAAATATTTGGTCATTATTATTTGATAATTAAGTTGAATAATTGTTAAAAATAATTATTAGGATTTTTTTAGATCTAATAATTGATTCAATAGTTTGATTATTTGATGTCGTATAAAAAATAGTTCTTATGAAAGTTGTTCAAAATTGTAGATTAAGTAGACGTAATTAAAAATATAGGGTACCATTTAAAAAACATAACTTGACCTTAAAATACCCTTGAAAGTTTGTTCTAGGTCGACAAACAATATCGTAATTTAGTTTCCCCCTCGATATAAATAAACTTTTATTTGAAACTTTTTTTTAAAATAATGCACTTTGTTTGAGTTATAAGACTGTCTCAAGATAAAAAACTCACCCGGTATATTTAAATTAACCATGGATATGAATTTTCGTACCAAACATGACACTAACTCCCCTTCCCTCTTTATACTGAAGTAAGTGTAATTCTTTTATAAAAAAAATAAGAATTTGTTTAATTAAATATCAAACCTTCCGGAAAAAATCAATGAAAAAACTTGCTTTCTCTTTAAATTTTTACTTTACCAAAAATGAAAAATCTGGGCCATTTGAGCAAACTAAACCAAATTTTGTATACATAATCAATGGACGAAAATGAAAATCTAGGCCCTTGTACCAAACTCAACCAAATTTTGTATACATAATCCGTGGGCCCCCAGAAGTATAAAAATGCAAAAACTAACCGCCCAAAAGGGGGGGTGTAGGCTCAAAAAATGAAAATATAGGCTCTTGTATCAAACTAAACCAAATTTTGTATACATAATCAGTGGGACCCCGGAAGACTAAAAATGCAAAAACTAACCTCTTAAAATGGGGCGGGGGGGTCAAAAAATGAAAATATAAGCCCTTGTACCAAACACAACCAAATTTTGTATACATAATCCATGGGCCCCAGAAGACTAAAAATGCGAAAACTTATTGTTTTTATAAAGAATTATATTTACTTCTTATTAAAATAATATTTATTGATATTAAAAAAATAATGCTGTGTTCATAAGTGTTTTATTTTTAAGATGTATATGGTTATGGATGCACTTGCTGATGGTGGAGTTCGAAATGGGATGCCTCGTGAATTATCCTTAGAATTGGCATCCCAAACAATGTTAGGAGCATCGAGAATGGTCCAGAAACAAGGCCGTCATCCCATGCAACTAAAAGAAGAAGTCTGTTCACCTGGAGGAAGTACAATTGCTGGTGTTCATGTTTTAGAAACAGGTGCACTTAGGTAAATATTATTTTAAAATAAGCTTTTCGAAACATAAAGAAGAGATTATATTATTAAAATTGTTATTTTCGAAAAGAAATCACTGTTTTTATTACTATTTTTGAGCAAAATATGTCATTTATATATAAAGACAATTTAAAAAAATTCCATTTTTTAAAATAATGTATAAAATGACCTATTGATACTTGATCTATATTTGAAGCTCACGATGAAATGAAATGAAATGCTGTCCAAAAAATGCAATTATTGTCTCAATTTTGGATAAAACTCGGAAAAAGAATATGTAGCAAATTTTTTTAACAAAAAAGCAACTGCAGGTGTTTCACTAACTAAATATTGACATTTTATAACATTAGATTTAATAACTAACAAATATCTATACGGGTTTTAATTTCTGTTTTACCCGTCA
Source organism: Forficula auricularia (assembly GCA_024734495.1). Lineage (NCBI taxonomy): Eukaryota > Metazoa > Arthropoda > Insecta > Dermaptera > Forficulidae > Forficula > Forficula auricularia. The sequence goes on along the minus strand of JALMQS010000187.1, from coordinate 16,405,774 downwards.
TCCTGTCCGCGAAATATTTATCCTAATTTCACCGGTCCCCATGCGTAATGTAAAAATGTTAAATACCGCTGATCTATAGACTTAAATTTAAACCTTCTAATATATTCATATTTTAATGTAATTGTTATTTTATTCCAGAGGTCTTTTCATCGATGCTATTTCTGCTTCTGTAGCAAAATCGGAAGAATTAGGAAAAGATAACGAATGATTTACTTATATATTTACCATATACATATATTTTATATATATATACCATATATATAATATAATTAGTTGCATTTGCTTAATATCTATATTATATTGCAATTAATTTTAAAGACAAGTTTTTTCATTGAAATCCTTTAAGCATTTATTTATTGCCAGGTAATATTTTAATTTTTATTGCTTTTATTTCTTTATTAGCTTACAAAATGATATTATAATAAAGTTGATAATTTATTTAATAGAATACTTTTGTATCAATTATCAAAAATAATAAATTTAAAATAATGAAATGAAAAAAAATAAATTTGTTTTAATTTTACTTTCCATAGTAATTCTTGTTATAAAATAATTAGGGGATGCACCTTCTTAATGTGTTTTGAATTCACCGAAACTGCAAACAGCTTACCGAGTCTCGAAAAAGATTAATTTTTTTCCTAAAATTTCTATTTTAATATATATATATATATATATATATATATATATATATATATATATAAAAGGTTTTGTCCGTACATTGGTCCAAATCACGCCAAGTTTTGGTTGCACATGTTTCAAGAAGAGTTATGAACGAAAACACCCTCACCAAAATTCCTGTCTGTCTGTGTGTCTGTATGTTTCCGTGGTTTCCGCGAAAAGTTGCTCACGATTCACGTAAAAACGGCTGAAGGGATTATTATGAAATTTCATATTTGCATCAGATCTCTTCTAACTTACGTTTTTAGATATATAACGTTTTGATATTTTGACCCCAAAAGGGGGTTTGGGGGGTGCACGAATGAAAATTATCAAATAACTCCTAAACTATTAACCCTACGGGTATTTTATTATAAGCAAAGATGTAGGGGTTGTGATTTCTGACAACTTTTGCTTAAAAACCACACAAAATGGGGGGGGGGTCAAAAAATGAAAATTCTTGCTCTTGGACCAAACTCAACCAAATTTTGTACACATAATCTGTGGGTCACTAGAAGGTTAAAAATGCAAAAAACTAACCACCTAAAATGGGGGAGAGGGTCATAAAATGAAAATTCTTGCTCTTTGACCAAACTCAACCAAATTTTGAATAAATAATCTGTGGGTCACTAGAATGCTAGAAATGCAAAAACTGGGTGCGGAAGTGGAGTGATGGTGCGGGAGTGAGGCGGAATAGGATGAAGGGGTGGTCCGGGGGGCTTAGCGGGGGTGGGGATCTAGGGGGCTAGGCGGTGGTGGGATCCGGGGTGGGGGTTCAGGTGAGGGTCCAGAGGCGTAGTGGGGTGGTGCAGGGTGGGGTGGGGTTGGGCACGGTTCGGGGGATGGGGTACTGGCTGGGTTTCGGGGGTGTGGTGGGTGGGACTGGGGTTCGAGGGTTTGGGGTCCAGGGGGTGTGACCCCTGGCTAGCAAGAGGGCCGCCGAAGGCGGGCCTTGCAGCTAGTTGTAGAATAACATCAAAATAATAAGTGTTTAAAAATTATTGACATCATTTGCTACAAAATTATCTATTTTAATTTATTTTCGTACGATTGTTTTGATATAAAACATTCCCATGAATGCTAATATTTAAAAACATGCGAATATTCGTGTCATTACTATTAGATTAGATTTATTTTTTATTAGAAATATATAAATATAAGTTAAAGGATAACAGTCCCCCAAAAAATCCTGATATGCCACTACTTTCACTTAAGAGTCTTAATTCTTATTTCTTTTACCAAGGGTTAATTTAATTTAAACAAGTCTTTTTTAATAATCTTTATTAAAATATATCCAAAAATATACAATGAAAATTAGTGAGTGAAAAAGAAAATATTTTTTATTTCACAAGAAATTTTAAACTAAAAGACTTAAAAAAATAAATATAATATTTTATTTTCAAAATAAATAGTTATATATATATTTAATTTATTAAAAAAAAAAAAAAAAACATTTTTATAATATAACTTTTCACGTATATGTATTTATATTTAGATATTTACTACTTTATTTTAAAATTTACTAGTTTATTTAACAGATACAAACATTTAAATTTAAAACTCTAGCCTGAAATTTTATAAATGTTCTAATCTTATAAAATCAGCTACCTTTAATACTCAAGATTAGAATTTGTATACATATATACTACATTGACATTCATAATACTTTTTTTTTACCTATTCTAATTAGTCACTATTTTTCTATATATCTACCAGTGGAAGCTAACAGGAATCTTTTAAAGAGATATATAATATTATTTCTCAATCATCTTTTATAAGTGTTTATAAAAATAAATACATATAAAATTAATCAATGGTTTTTTGTAACTAATAATTAACATCACAGAAATATGAAAACAAAAAAAAAATTTATAGCGCAAATGGGCTATGCATTAATTGCGCTCTTAAATCATCTATAAATAAAAAGAATCAACAAAATTGAAAAATTGAATATTAGTTCAACCCAGCCTACTTCTGTAATTCATCAAGTATAATAATAAGTCGATAATATTAAAATAAAAGGACAGTTGAGGGGATCGAACCCATTTTCTAATTTCTAGTCTGAGGCTCTACCTCTACCTCTACCTTGAGTCATCTATACACTCTTCCTTTAAATTATTGGATAAAAAATACTTGGTAGGTTTCACATTAAGATATAAAAACAAAACGAATTCATTTTTGGAGAGACTTTAATCTCGATATATATATTTCGGGTGGCCAACCCATCTTCAGGATCAACAGAAAGTTACTGTTGCTCCTGAAGATGGGTTAGCCACCCGAAATATATATATCGAGATTAAAGTCTCTCCAAAAATGAATTCGTTTTATTTTTATATCTTAATGTGAAACCTACCAAGTATTTATCCAATAATTTAAAAAATGTTTCACCAAATACCAACACCAAATTCCTTAAAAACTATAAAAGACTTCCTTTGTTTGGACCAAGAATTACAGAAGAAGGCTGAGTTCAACTAATATTAATAGATTGGCCCAAAACATGACTTAGAAAACAAATATTAATGATTAATTCAAGTTGTATTTTAAAATAAATAAGTAAAGAATGTTTAATTATTTAATAATCTAAATAAAGTTAGTCTTAAATAGCCACTGTTCTTTTACAACAATAAATATTTTTAACATTTAAAGCATTTAATACTGATATTTAATATTCAAAAATTCAAATACTAGTCATGTTTTTCAACATCTTTGGAATCACATAAATCTTTTAATACTCTATTAGGAGAAAAATAATATGAATTCAGGTAAAAATAAAATCTTATTTTTTCATAAGGTTGTATGTACTCAAGTTTAGTAGATTACAGACAGTGCTGTAGTCGTAAAATGAGCAGAAGGTTTACGCCGAGGGGTGAACCGCGACCTAATATGCTGTACACCTACTTCCAAATATTTCCAAGTAATTCCAAATATTTCCAAGTAATTCCAAATATTTCCAAATACTTCCAAATATTTCCAAGTAATTCCAAATATTTCCAAGTACTTCTAAAAAACTTCCAAAGAGGTGTAAACCTACTTCCAATCGCTGATCACCCTTCGGTTTACTCTATATATAATAAAATAAAATGTTTTAGTCGGGTATTTTTAAAAAAAAATTATCATTTTAAAAGCAAATTAAAACAATTTAAAATATTTATATGAATATTCAAAAAATTAATTTTTCAAAATTTTCATCTATCACGTTATATGCTCAGATCAAATCGCAGGGTATACGCCGTATACCCTTCAGTACAGGAGTATATTCTAGTAACCTTGAGTGTACCATACAAGCTTTGAAATGCTACAGAAAATCTCTTGAGAAAATGTTCTAAATAAGAGAGTAAAAATTATTATTTCAAGTTGAACTATTTCTTTTAAAGAAATACTTTTTGAAAATATTATTTTCTCAAAAACAAAAAGTTCTATACAAACAATTGAGGCCTTGTTTGAATAAAAATAGTGAGATTATATTTATTAATCAATAAAAGATTAAAATTATGTTAGGATAAAATAATTTGACCTGACACAATAACACAGCCCTTGTTCATAAACTATTCCTTTCATCATTATTTCCAATTCCTCAAAATTTTAAATAATATATTTTCGATGTAAAATATGTTTTATAGGAAAATTATTTTTTTTTACTAAAAAAATATTTTTTTAATAAAATAGGTAAACTATATATAATATTAAATTATCATTTCAAGTTGAACCTATATATATATATATATATATAATATAAAAAAATAAGAATAAAATTTAAAAATAATATAATATATATATTTAAAATAAAACTCGAAGAAAAATGAAGATTTTTAGCAGGATCTCATTCCCCAGTTATAGGCCTGGGGAACGAACCTCATATCATATGGAGTCTTCCCACAAACTATTTTGCTCAGCAATCTGCAACAATATTTTGAAACATAGATAGGTTTATTATATGTTAAGCAAGAAAATTTATTTTTTATTTTTTTATAATGATATTGATGAGAGAAGGAGATACACCAAAAAGGTGGATCCCCTAAAGGCCTGGGTTGGCCCCTCCATCGTGAAAAGAAGAAGAAGAGGAGATTTTATGGGCTGGGCGGGGGTCGAAGCTATCTGTCGATGCGGGTCTTAAACAGCTGAAGGTTATAAGTCGAGGGGAAGACAGTGGCTGGCATTGAGTTCCAGTCTCTTGAGGTCATAGGAATAAAAGAGTTGGCGAAAGCGTTGGTTCGGCTTTTATCCAATTTGACAGCGAAGGGGTGCTAAGCTTTCGAAAACAGCGTGTTTCTAGCAAAGAGGGGTTTAGGGGGGATAATTGATTTCAGCTCTACTCAACAGACACCATGATAGTATCTGTAGTACAGGGAAAGGGCAGAAACGGTTCTTCGGTGAGCCAGGGAGTCGAGTGGGTTTGTTAGGACTGGGTCTCCTATTAGTTTAATTGCTCGTTTCTGAATTGGATTCAGTCCAATTTAAGAGTATTCAGGAGCTGGAATGAAGCAAATTTAATTGTGGACCCTTGAATGATTGTATTTGGTAGTCGGCAGAAAGGGAGTACTAGTGTACTAGTCATAGAAATAAATGATTTGGCGAATGAACTGGTTCGATATGTGTCCAATTTGACCACAAAAAGGTGCTGGTTATTTGTATTTGCGAATGGCGTACTACGTGTAAAAGACACTTTTAGGGAAATTGTTGGTTTTGTTTGATCACAGCTCATGTCATGTTAATATTTATAAAAAAATAAACTGCAACGGATCGTTGCTAAACTTTATCCAAATTCATTTGAAATATTAATATGTTTATTTCTTTATTATTAATCAGATTTTTATCCAATTTGACAGCGAAGGGGTGCTGAGCGTTCGAAAACAGAGTGTTTCTCGTAAAAGAGGGCTTTAGAGGGGATAATTGGATTTCAGCTCAAGTGAACAGAAACCATGATAGTATCTGTAGTACAGGGAAAGGGCAGAAACGATTCTTCGGTGAGCCAGGGAGTCGAGTGAGTTAGTCAGGGCCGGGTCTTCTATTAGTTTAATTGCTCGCTTCTGAATCGCATCCAGTGTAGCAAGAGAATGCTTGGAGGCCCCTCTCCACAGATGAGAGCCATATTCGAGAGAGGGACAAATTTGAGCCTTATACAGTGTAAGAAGTTGACTGGGAGTATAATAGCGTCTAGACCTAAATAAGAGAGCGCGCTGCAGCTTTAGCAGTGGTTGAGATATGATCATTCCATGAAAGGCCAGACCCTAGAGTTACGCCTAGCACTGAAATTTTATCCCTAAATTCCAATTGGAAAGAACTAAGCTCTTTCTGAATCTTTCCAAAGCATCTAGAAAAGAATCAAGACCTGTATCATATTTGTCTAAAACAAGCTTAGAATTCTGACAGGGTTCTATTCTTAAAAGGTCAGTGTAGAATCTGAAAAACTTCGTACTGCCCTCGTTCCACCCCCTCGGTGGAAAGAGACTCTAGCTTATCTCTTGAAAAAGTGAAGCAGTTATTTGGACAAGAAAAAATCATGTTTTTTTATGATAAAGATACAAGAAGCAAATACAACACGTAAGTCGAGATTGATTCTCGCATCATAGCAAGATGAGAAGGAAATTTAAGAGGTTGGGCCGGATAAGATACCTGTAGAGACGAGTTTAACCAGTTGAAGATTGTAGGACTCAGGAAAGATGGAAGTGAAAATGGCGTTCTAGTCACTCATAGAGTTAAAGGAATCGTTGCATGCATTTTTCAATTTGTATTCTATTTAATTGCGAAGTGTTTTGTTGTTGTATGTTTGAAAATTCTATGTTTGGTGAAAATGAAGCTTTAGGGTAATGTTTCTCAAACTATGTGTGTCGCGATCAAGCTTCAGGTGTGTCGCAGAAAAATTCTCCTAATAAATTCTAATTTATTTTTGTGAACTTAGTAAAACAATGCAATTCTAATATTAATACAACACATAAACACAATGTTTTATATATCTAGAAGCTCCAGTAGCGTAAACAGTAACAGTTGTACCCGAGTTAAAATCTGTACTTTATCAAGCAATTAAATTGGTCAATAGCGCTTCGTCCAAGGCAAACGTGCCCATTGTCTCGTCTGAGGCTGTCTCGGCCCGATCCATCGGTTGTCGGTTTTTGTGAATGCTCAAAGGCGCCTCGGGTCGTTTCCTGCGTTCACTCAGGACGGTTCTGCGGCAAACGCCCGAGGCAGCCTCGCGAGGCTGCTCGCTCAGTCAGTATCCGGCTATTTACATTAAAACTAGACCTCAAAAAATTCGTATTTTCGAAAAATTATGCAAAGCACTGGAGTCGGATCACATTTCTCTAATAATGGACTCTGAAGTCCGATGGTTATCAAAAGGAAATATACTTTCGCGTATGTACGAATTACGTAATGAAATGCTTATTTTTTTCTCTGAAGAATCAGAATTTTGTAATTTTTTAAATGATAATGTTTGGTGTGCTAAGTTAGCTTTTGAAGCAAATTTATTTCTGCAACTGAAACATTAAATAAACATATGCAAGGATCAGAGGAAAATTTGATCTCTTCTACTGACAAGTTGTTGCCCTTTAAGGAAAAGCTAAATATATGGACAAGATATGTAAAAGAACATAAATTAGAAATGTTTCCCTTGACTGCAAAAACAAATTATAACGAACTAATCAATTTAATAAGTGAAACATTAGAGCGGCTAAAAATAAAAATTGAACATTATTTTCTGTCACTTAATACTAAAATTTATTTGCGACAAAAAACTATCCATCTTTGCAATTAAACCTACAAGAGGAAGAAGAGCTGGCCGAAATCCGAAGCAATCAATCGCTGAAAGTCAGTTTAAGAATAAGAATAATTGAAGGAGACAATAAAGAGTGTCTTCTGCTGGAATTATACATTTATTTATTTATAACGATATAAATAACGTTATAAATAAATAAAATTTATAATTCCAACAGAAGACACACTCTTTTATTGTCTCATTCAATATATAAAAATTCTGCTACCCTCGGCATAAAAACTTTCAATTTAATAATAATAATAATGTTGGGCTATTTTGGATAAGAATAAAAAATGATTTTCCGAACATTTCTGACAGAGATATAAGAATTTTGTTACAATTCTCCATCTTCTTGTGCGAAGCAGGATTTTCAACATTGAACGAAATTAAACAAAAGAAAAGAGACCAACTAAAATCAGTATGGAAGAGAAATCAAGACTGAGCCTGGCATCGATAAGTCCCCGAATAAAAAAAACTTTGTTCTGTACTTCAATCCCACCCATCGCATTAAAAATGTATGTTTTTCTTTAAAAATTTTAATTTTGTTATGTAATACATATACAGATTATTAAACTTACTTAAAACAAATAAAAAGTGTATTATTTTTTGTTATTTCCAGAAATAAAATATTATTACATTTATAAACTATAGAACTATACTATACAGAAATATTTGTACTTGTCATTTTTAGTGTGTCGCGAAATTTTAGACTTACAGGTAAATGCTCCAGTAGTGGGGCTGTACCTGTAGTGGGCCAGATGCGAAAAGTGCAAAAATTAGCTTATCCAACTTTGAAAAATAGTGCTATATATAGCCCATGACATGAGCTATATATAGAGCAATTTTTCAAAGTTGGATAAGCTAATTTTTGCACTTTTTTGCATCTGGCCCACTTCAGGTACAAGCCCAATTACTGGAGCGTTTACCTTACTAAAAGTGTGTCGCAGGTACACATAGTTTGAGAAACACTGCTTTAGAGAGTATTATTGACCTTTATCTCGTTAGAACAATGCCTGTACTATTAATTATAAAAAAGTCATGGGAATCGGATTGTATGTAAGAATATCAAACACTAAAACTCTGTATTTTTTGTGAGATATTGTGATGCAAGGCAGGCTGAGATACTGGGGATTGAGTATGGCTCATCATGGCTTCCTGGATATTAGTATGCAACGTCGGAGCATTATTTCTACTGCCTGTGGCTGTGTATAGTGAGTAAGTCCTTCTGGATGTTAAAATGCAAGGCTGGAACGTCACTATTAGGGCCTTGGATCAGGGCCGCGCCGACTATATGGCGAATGTGTGCAAAACACACGGGCGGCCAAGTCAAAGGGCGGCAAAACAGCGAGACTGACACTTGACTTAGCTAGAGTCTAACCGAGTGATTCTCAACCTTTTTAAAGCTGCTGTCCCCCTATGTGTGTATAGTGAGTAAGCCCTTCTGGGTGTTAAAATGCAAGACTGGAACGTTACTATTAGGGCCTTAGGATCAGGGCCGCGCCGACTATATGGCGAATGTGTGCAAAACACACGGGCGGCCAAGTCAAAGGGCGGCAAAACAGCGTGACTGACACTTGACTTAGCTAGAGTCTAACCGAGTGATTCTCAACCTTTTTAAAGCTGCTGTCCCCCTAAGGAAAATTTTTCAGCATCCCCCTTTGTGAATGTATTATGTATAATGTCAAAATTAAATATAATTATTATAATTTATTTCAGTTTTATTTATTATATGTACCTATGTATTAATTTTTAGCTAGAAGGGGTAAGGGGTGATATTTTTTTTGTGTTAAATTTTAGTTACAATTTTAGAAGGGGGCGCAAAATTATAGTTTGCACACGGGCAGCCGAATGGCTTGGCGCGGCCGTGCTTAGGATAATGAGAATGGTTCATGGCCTAGTGGATGTTAGGATGCAACGCTGGAGCATTAGGCTTGCTGTCTGCAACCAAAGGATAAGGGATATGGTAATCCTAAGAAAATAGTTAATTAATTAATAACTAATGAAACAAAATTATTTTTAATCAATTTTTCTCCTATGTTAATATGTTAAGATTAAGTACTAATAATTAAACTATGGTTAAAAAATTTTAAAAATAAGAAAAAGACCCCTTCTTATATTAAACGTGGTTGGCATTTACCTATATCAGGTAATAATTTTTTGGCTTATGTTATACAATTAATTCATAATAAATTTAAGCAATGCATTAAGTCCCCCATCCCCCAAAAAATGGTATAAGACAAAAAAAATCACTCGGATCTGACCTTTTTGGAACGACCAAATCACGTCTGCTGCTAAAGCAGCTGCGTGCAAGCTTTGTTTTCTATTCAGGTCCAGACACTATTTTACACCCAATCAACTTCTTACTCTAGACCAGTGTTTCTCAATCTTTTGTAGAGCGAGGAACCCTAGAGCACTTATATTTATTTCTGAGGAACTCCCTTAGCACTAAAATATGAGATATTTAATTTTTCGTCAAAATATCAACATCATGCTACTTTTATAGCTTCCAAATATAACATATATATTTATAATTTAAATTTATATAATTTGTATTAAGTTTATTTATGTTTTTTATATTTATATTTACTTGTATTAGATTTATGTTTATGTTCTGAATTTATAGTTTGAATTTATATAATTTGTATTAAGTTTATGTATGTTTTTTATATTTACTTGTATTAGATTTATATTGAATTTATATATTTATAATTTGTATATATGTGTAGTCTAAGTTTGTATATATATTTGTTTTAAATTCATTTGGACTATTTTGCACAATAAATTGTTAATAATCATATCTACTGCATATATTTATATTTGTTCCTAGGTTTTGTCTTTAAAAAGCCCTTGTTCATTTATATAATTCTATTGAAATGTGTCTAATAATCTATAAGTTTTTTTTCCTATTCATTTATCATTGGACTTTGTTTTCTAATTATAATATGTTTATGTTATCATCTATCTTTTCCTATTGTCTTTGTCATTTATACTTTATTTTTATGTTATTTTTTCATACTTTACTGTTTATATACATTTACTTATGATTTGTAAAACCGATGACGGTGTTATGACATTTTAAAAATTTGCTAGATTTTGGGGAAATTGAGTACAAAAAACGTGTATTTTACATTACAATACATAACATTTTTATTTTCATGAATAATATTATTATTAAATTTTTTTGGTAATGTCATTGGGATACCCATATGCCCTTTTCGAATCGGACAGGTTTTTTTATATATTCAGTGTGCCATATACTCATAAATAATATTCTCATCTATTTGAAAAGCAATATTATTTCAAACGTCATTAATAACAAAATAATAATAAAACAATTTAAATGATGTTTTCATTTATTTTGTTACTAATGTAACGTAATCGTTGTATTATAAGTAAGTTAAGGAAATACAGAGCAACAAAAATGGTATCACTGAGACAATAATAGTGATCACTTAAGTAAGTATCAATGGTTTTATTTGACTATAAGGTAATATTTTGACTCTAAATTTAGTATTTAGTATTTTTTCTTTACATGTCAATTTTTTGGAGGGGTGATACTACTAACTACTATTTTTGTTTTTCAATTTTTTCTTTTATTGACCTCTAGGCGCGGGGAAAACCAAACCTACCTTTGTGGAACCCTGGGGTTCCGCGGAACTCAGATTGAGAATCACTGCTCTATATAAAGCTCAAATTCGCCCCTGTCTCGAATTCGGCTCACATCTGTGGAGAGGGACCTCCAAGGCCACACTAGATGCAATTCAGAAGAGAGCAATCAAACTAATAGGAAACTCAGCCTTATCTAACTTACATGACTCACCGTAGAACCATTTCTGCCCTTTTCCCGTACTGTAGATACTACCTTGGTGTTTGTTCAGACGAGCTGAAATCAATAATCCCTTCTAAAGCCCTCTTTATAAGAAACAAGCGGTTTTCGAAAGCCCAGAATCACTTCTCTGTCAAAATGAATAAGAATCGAACCAACGCATTCGCCAAGTCGTTTATCCCTATGACCTCCAGAGACTGGAACTCGCTCCCCTTCCCCGGGACCTATAACCTTCAGCTGTTTAAGACCCGCGCCTAGAGATAACTTCAACTCCTACCCAGCCCATAAAGTCTCCTCGTTTTTTTCTTTTCACGATGGAGGGGCCAATCCTGGCCTTTAGGGACTACATCTTCTTGAAATAACTCCTTCTCACATCAATATCATTAAACAAATAAATAAATAAATAGTTTTAGCCTAGGATTCAACCCAATTAATCTCTGTTATTTATTAAATTAAATTTTTTGTTAAAGCATTACAAAAGTCTAAAATGATGGATCATAAGTTTCCTGTATTTGATTCGATCGTGAATCGAATGCAGATGATTTTTGTCAAATATTAAGTGAAAATAATATCCGAATTTATATATTTCTAACTTAAAATAGTGAAGTTAATTTTCTCATTAATATATTAAAGAATAATTAACACGATTAACGAGAATTGTTTTTGATCGAGCTTTTTAAACAAGATATACCTATATCGCGAAACTACTGCTGGTTGAAGCTATTGGAGTCTGCTGAGTCTTAAGTCTGGACCAAGAGAGAATGAAAAAGATGTGATCCATTTGACTATAATCCAGCATCATTTCGCGATTAGCCCGCATGACACTTTTTATATCAAACACTGATATGGATCACCAAATGAATTTAAAATCTGAGATGTTATATATTCAATCTCCCAGTCCAGAGCGCCCGATCTGTTAACACGTGTGTTAGGTGTTTGCCATTAATTAATCATAAGTTTCAAATTCATTTGGTGATCCATATCAGTGTTTTATATAAAAAGTGTCATGAGGGCCAATCGCGAAATGATGCTGGATTATAGCCAAATGGATCACATCTTTTTCATTCTCTATTGGTCCAGACTTAAGACTCAGCAGAGTCCAATAGCTTCAACCAGCAGTAGTTTCGCGATATATACCTATCTTGTTTAAAAAGCGCGATCAAAAACAATTCTCGTTAATGTGTACCTAATGAGAAAATTAACTTCACTAAAATGATGGAATTGAAGGAGACAATAAAGAGTGTGTCTTCTGCTGGAATTATAAATTTTATTCGTTATAAATAAAATTTATAATTCCAGCAGAAGACACACTTTTTTATTGTCTCCTTCAATATATAAAAATTCTGCTACCCTCGGCACAAAAACTTTCAATTTAATGATGGAATTAATAATATGCGGGCATCTAACCCCTGGGCTGGCAAAACTCCTTCGATAAGCCCTCTCCAAATTCTCTGTTTATTAAAGAAAACTGAAATGGGAGATTTAGCATAATTAGCACCCCAACCGACTAGAAAACATATGTTCGGGGGTGCAAATTTACTATTTACAAATGAATAAATAATCAGCACCAAATTTGATCCATTTATGAACAATATATTAAATTAATAAATATAAATATTACCATTTTGGATAAATTATCAATCCCAAGTCTCAAATTATTAATTTGTTCTTCCAATTTCGAAATGACAGATAGTAACTTCGTTTTCTAAAAAAAAAATAAAACTTTTAGTATTTAATTAGCATAGAATAATAAAAAATAGCTAATAAATTACCTCATCTTGATAAGGATCCATCATATCTTCTTCAAATTGGAAATCCAAATTTGTTTCGAGTCTCATACAAATCATATCATAAAATTGTATAAAGTATCTTTTAAATATACAATAAAGGATATATAAACCTAGTTGGTATAGAACTAATATTTGAATTAATATTAATTTAAGTTCCCTTGGCTAGAGAAATAATTAAATGAATACTTACTTTTTACAGATTTTTATAAAAACTGGCAAGGAAAAAGATCTCTCTACTAAAGAGAGATTTATCAAACGATATTACTTAGGTGGCAAACGAATTGAATTTGGTTTGTTTTGCTAATTATTATTATCTCTGGATATTTGTCAATTTATTCTAGTAGAAAAAGTAAATTTCAGAAACAGATGGAATATTTTGACACTTGATGCATGTGATCTCTCATGTGCGCCTGCCCCTATGACCCAATTTCGCATTGGCTTACCAGACAAATCACCCTTTCAAACCATTCAAATGGCGCTACTTTAAATTAAATTTAATTTAATCGAGCTAATTTAAGATGAAATTGGAGGCAAAAGGAACATTTGTTCAAGACTCGGTTTTCCTGAATTAAATAATTGGAATTTTTTTTAATGAAAATGATGAGAGAAGGAGTTACACCAAAACGGTGCAACCCCTAAAGGTCTGGGTTGGCCCCTCCATCGTGAAAAGAAGAAGAATTTTATGGGCGGGGGTCGAAGGTATCTCTGGATACGGGTCTTAAATAGCTGAAGGTTATAAGTCGCGTGAAAGATGGTGGCAGGGAGCGAGTTCCAGTCTCTTGCGGTCATATGGATAAAAGAGTTTGCGAAAGCGCTTGTTCGACTTTTATCCAATTTGACAGCGAAGGGGTGCTGAGCGTTCGAAAACCGCGTGTTTCTCGTAAAGAGGGCTTTAGGGGGGATAATTGATTTCAGCTCGACTGAACAGACACCGTGATAGTATCTGTAGTACAGGGAAAGGGCAGAAACGGTTCTTCGGTGAGCCAATGATAAATATATCGAAATCTGATATTAATATCTTCTTATCTCAAATGAATGCCGATTCTAGAATAATAGAAATTAATATATCTACTAATTGAAAAGTTTTTGTTTTGCCGAGAGTAGCAGAGTTGTTGATTCACAAAGAGAAACAAAGAGGTTGTCCTCTACTTTTTTTTAATGATAATGATGAGAGAAGGAGTTAGACCAAAAAAGTGTATCCCCTAAAGGCCTGGGTTGGCCCCTCCATCGTGAAAAAGAAGAAGAAGGGTTTTTATGGGCCGGGTAGGGGTCTAAGGTATCTGTGAATACGGTTCTTAAACAGCTGAAGGTTATAAGTCGCGGGAAAGATGGTGGCTGGCAGTGAGTTCCAGTATCTTGAGGTCATGGAAATAAAAGAGTTGGCGATAGCGCTGGTTCGATTTTTATCCAATTTGACAGCGAAGGGATCCTGAGCGTTCGAAAACTAATGTGTTTCTCTTAAAGAGGGCTTTAGGGGGGATAATTGATTTCAGCTCGACTGAACATACACCGTGATAGTATCTGTAGTACAGGGGAAGGGCAGAAACGTTTCTTCGGTTAGCCAGGGGGTCGAGTGAGTTGGTCAGGCCGGATCTCCTATTAGGTTAATTGCTCGCTTCTGAATCGCATCCAGTGTAGCAAGAGAATGCTTGGAGGCCCCTCTCCACAGATGAGAGCCATATTCGAGACAGGGACGAATTTGAGCCTTATACGGTGTAAGAAGTTGGCTGGGAGTATAATAGCGTCTAGACCTAAATAGGAGACCAAGCTTGCACGCTGCAGTTTTAGCAGTGGTTGAGATATGGTCATTCCAAGAAAGGTCAAATCCTAGTGTGACGCCTAGCATTGAAATTTTATCCCTGAATTCCAATGAGTTTGAATCGAATGATATGTTTGGGAGGTTTCTGTCGACGCGCCTAGAAATAAGGCAACACTGAGTTTTCACTGCATTGAAGTTCACTAAGTTTTGGGATCCTTAATGTAAATAAACATACCTACTACTTTTAACTGGTTCCCAGCTAAGAAAAGATCGAAAATTTTCAATATTCATACGGTATTGACCCCATGAAAAATAATATTTATAATTATAAAAAAGAATGATGATGAAGACTAAGTCATCAAACAAATAAATAATACCTATATACTTTTATATAGATATATTTATTTATTTTATTTCAACGGCTAATGCCTAATATACAGTAATATAGTACAATATTTATAAAACATAATACATTTAACAATATTAATAATAAAACGAAAAATAATACATTATAATAACTTATAAAATAAGACAATAACAATAATAAAAACAAAATAATAGATTAAAATTAAGGGTATAAATAAAAAATAAATTTATAAAAATGACAAATATGCAGGGAAGTTAACTATTTGAGCCCTGAAAAAGTCAACAAAGTTGACGAAACTTTGGCAATAAAATATAAATTATCTGCATAAAAATACAGTCCCCACTTCCCTATAACAAGTTTAATAATTTAATCAATAGACATATCTAATCAAAATAAATACAATACAATGTTCACTGATAGATTAGTGTTAGCTTTTTGATCAAAATTGCAGCTCTGTTAATACTTAATGAGAAATCCAGAGGGTTTTCCAATCGTTGTGACAAATTATTGTAACATTGACTTAGTCTGAATACAGGATTTGCGTCAGAGTGCCGACTCCAAGGTATCTCTGGTTAAAATGGTAATCTGTTTCTTAATATATAATTTGAACTGTGTATAGGAAATAGATTTTGAAGTTCTGAACATTTCACTTGGTTGGACTTAATCTTATATAAAAATAAAACGTCAGAAGCAATCATATGTAGAAGAGGAAACAGAAGGTTTCAGCAGTAGAAGCATAATCATGGTCAAACCTCGACAAAGGATTGCCGGAAACGAATGCCAAATGCCTTAGAACTTTGTGCTGAATTCTCTCTAGTCTGTCCATGTTAATCCTTCCGATAGGCCTCCAAAATATATAATTTCGATATATATATATATATATATATATATATATTAGTTGCATCAAGCAGAGGACAACCTCTTTGTTTCTCTTTTTGCTAATATCTACTAGTCTGAAACAAGTCTGAAAGTTGTATTTGGGATCCTTGCAACGGATCGTTGCTAAACTTTATCCAAATTCATTTGAAATATTAATATATTTATTCCTTTATTATTAATCAGATATCACTTGCAATTTGCAGTTCATGTTGACTTTAATTCAAAAATAATGATCGATTCTCATTTAATACTTGAGAAATAAAAATTCTAAATTGGATTTTTGACGTTTCGGTTATTATTGGTAACCATTGCTGAAGACATGGAGGAATCGAGTTAAAATAAAAAATAACAATCGATTCTGATCTAATACTAGAGAAATAACCTTATTGCATTCCATTTCTGATGTTTTGACTATTAATGGTAACCTCTACTGAAAACGTGGAAGAATTATCCGAGTGAGGAATAGTCATAATATAGGTATACTTATTTATAACAGAATGTTGAGACTTTGCTTAAATTTTATTTCAGAAAAACAACATGGTTTTGTTCCTGGTCGTTCGACAATCACCAACTTAACTTTATTCACAAACTCAATTTTTTCTAGCTTTGATAGAAATAATCAACTAGATGCAATATACTTAGATTTCAAGAAGGCTTTTGATTTAATTAATCACAAAATTCTACTATTAAAACTTAAACATTATAATTTTTTTATCCAATATGATTAAATGGCTTGAAAACTATTTATCTAATAGAAATTCTTATGTACAAATAAAAGGAACCAAATCCCGTAATTTTATAGCTCCATCAGGAGTTCCACAAATGAAGTCACCTTGGTCCTTTACTATTTTTATTGTTTATTAACGACTTGCCACATATAATTGAATTTTGTGACATTCTACTATTTGCAGATGACATTTTTGGAAATTTCGAAGAAAGAAGATTGTCTAAAGATGCAATCCGATTTGAATAAAATTATGAATTGGTCTAACATGAACCTGCTGTTCCTCAACTTCAATAAATGTCTCACTACTTATTACCTTGTCAAGACGTATTAACCACATTACTTTTGATTATTTACTCTCGACTAACATAAACTGCGGTAGAGTCGACACTATTAAAGACTTGACTCGAAACTCACATTCAGCGATCACCTGGCCTATATTGTAGGTAAAGCTAATCGGTGCTGGGGATTTGTATTTCGAAACACGAAATCATTTAAAAATCCTAATACAATTAAATATTTATATTTGACTCTAATCAAATCTTTGCTAATGTATGCATCAACAGTCTGGAGGCCAATCGGAAAGAATAACATGGACAGACTGGAGAGAATTCAGCACAAAGTGTTAAGACATCTATGGTAGGATAACTTTAGGGCAATCCTTTGTCGAGATAGGACCATGATTACACTTCAACTGCTGAATCTTTCTGTCTTGCTTCTGTTCCATCTTCCATGGTTGCCTCCGATGATATTTGTGTACAAGATTAAGTCCAACAAGGTGAATTGTCCTGATCTTCAAAACTTGTTTCCAATTCATAACTCAAATTATCTACTTAGAAATAGACTACCTTTTTATCCAGAAGTACCATCCACCGGGACTCTGAAGCTAATCCAATATTCAGATTAAGTAGATGTTAAAACGATTTATCTAAACAACTAGAAAACCCCTTTGGACTTCTCATTGAACATTAATAGAGTCGCAGTCTTGTTCAAAATGTTGACCCTAGTATACAAGTAACTATTCAATTATTATATTTCTATTATCTTATATTATTTTTATATTTCTATATTATTATTTAACATATAAGTACTCTATTATTATTATATTAATTTAATGATATTACTTTGTCTATTATTATTAATTTTGTTATATTTAATAATTATTGTATTATATTAATGTATTAGGCATTGAGCCGTTGAAAATTATAAATAAATAAATATACTTAAATATAGTGCAGCATTATTTATTGTCCCAATGCCGCACGTCCGGAATAATAATAATAAGCCTTTGTAAATTCTGCCTTTTATAAGAACTTTTGTTTCTTTTTACCAGAGTTTGCATTTTCAAGTTTGTTATGAATAAAAATGATTTTAAGTTAAATATTTATTATTTCACTATCTATATACTTCTTAATTGTATTTCAGTTTAACCCTCTATAGGCATCCGAAAATCATATTTGGCATTGACATAAAATATCTGGACTTATAAAGGGCACCATATCTCAAATAGCTTAGGGCTTTATCAAGTGTAAATCCGGCCCTGTCCTCAAGCGTCCTTAAGCAATTTTCACTGTATTTTATAACAACCAAAAAAAATATAAAATTCATAGATTGAGATAACTTTTAATAGATCATGCAAATCCTATTAAACAGGATATATTGTATATTTTATTTTATTTTGATGCCTTATTTCGTTATCAGAAAACTTACAAAAAGTGAATAGTACTGTTCACTTTTTGTAAGTTTTATTATATAACGTTATAGACAATCTGAATATGATTTGATAGTTGATATCTTTAATTTAAAGTAGTTTATATTTTCAAAAAAAAATAGTATATATATATATATATTTTAAATAACAATTAATTATTTTTTTAAAGAAAAAACATTAAAAGGGCGTCATTTCGAAGACTTGCATCAAAAACTGAGAAATCTACCCCACTGCCCTGCAAGGTAATTTCATCTCCAAGACAATCTGTCAGTTGCGTACCCGCCCAGGGAGGGTGCGGTCCGCACCGGGCGGCATATACATTGGGGCGGCATTTTATATTTATCATCATCATCATTGAGTGTACAGTCCTAAGAGTGGTTTGATGCAACAATCCGTCTCCACTCGACTCTGTCCCCCGCCAGCTGTTTGACCTCTCTAAATATCTAGCATCCCATATCTCCACTTATTTGGTTGAAATATTCTAATCTGGGCCTTCCCCTTCCTCTTTTCTTTCCCCCTTCCCCTTCAAGATATCCCTAAGCAGTCCCCCATGTCTCAATGTGTGCCCCATCATCTGACCTCTTCTCTTCTTCAGACTCTTCCACAAGGTTCTTCTTTCTCCGATTCTTCCAAGAACTTCTTCATTTGTAATTTTATCCATTTATTTGATGTTCATCATTCTTCTGTAGCACCACATTTCGAAAGCCTCTAATCTCTTTCTTTCCGCTTCTCTAATTGTCCAGGTTTCACACCCGTACATGGCTATGCTCCATACATATATCTTCAATAGCATCTTCCTGTTTTCTAAGCTTATATTTATAGTTTTAAAAAACAACTTGTTCACTTCATAAATTTACTATTCGATTTCCACAAATAATTAATTTCTATATATGATTTCGAATATTTTTCCTCGTTGTCAAGTCAATGTAAGGTAGAAAATATTATCTCTAATATAGTAATTTTGCTAAGAATTTTTTTTAACAATTGTTATCAGTGTCGCTAGTTGCGAAAGGAGCTTCTCCAAATTGAAGTTGAAAAAAAAATTATCTTCGTACCACAGTGAGTGATTCAAGACTAGAAAATCTTGCAATATTGTTCATAGAACAAGAAATTACAAATAATATAAATTTTGAGAGCATTATACACGACTTTTCTAACATGAAAGTTAGAAGATAAATATATAAATATTGTTACATACATACACATTTGCTATCTGCGATATGTGTACAATTTGTTTATCCAAAAGAAATGAAATTATTTATTTATAAATATAAAACAAAAATATTTTTATTTTTATTTATTTATTTCACAAAGTATACAAACATAGGACCTTAGGTCCCACCTAGTGTAGGTATATACACAATTTATCAACAATATTTTACAAAGTTGGCAAACGAGTTCACCAATACACGCATTTAGGAGTGGAAGAAGAGAAAAAAAAGTAGAGAAAGATTAGAAGAAAAAATCAGGTAACATAGACACACAAAAAAAAATTCAGTCGAATTGAGAACCTCCTCCTTGTTTGAAGTCGGTTAATAAAGGAAATAAGAGTAAGGAGTATCAGTTATTGAGTTCCATAAAGAACGAAGCCCTGAGAGCACTAAGAGTCGGGTTTGCATGAACTTTGTATAGAAGTTCATTCCAAAGCCTTGCACCCGCCAATTTGAAGGAATGAAATAAGTGTTTAGTTTTATAGTGCACCTGCACTAGCGTTGTCTTCCTGGTGGAGAGACCGACGACAAATAGATTTTCTATGTAAGACGGGCAAAGAATGTATCAGAATTTAATAGCTTATAGCTTATAAACAATCACACAACACCGCCAAGCGTAAAATTTAGAAAGATGAGTGATTAAAATGAGTTTTTTTATTCTGGTCCGAAAGATGGCTAAGTGCTTTTTGATTTAAGATATAGCGGGTGCATGAATTCAAAGCTATTTCTAATTTTTTGCTCGATTTACTATCGAAAGAATTTGAAAAAGATTATGTCGCAGTACTGAAAAAGGGGTGCTAATAAACTCTTACTTAAATTGAGGCGAAGATTATATGGTGTGTGATATGAGAGTCGCTTCAGTGAGTGAAGGGCCCCATAAATACTACGGCATATAATATTTGTTTGAATTTTCCAAGATAAATTACACGAAATCGTTAAACCTAAATTCTTAGCTGAGCAAGTGAATCGAATTCTATCGTTATTGTAGAGAATAAGAGGTAATAAGGTAGTAGGCAGGCATTCTTTGATTTTACAGGATTAACAGAGATTAAATTATTCATGGCCCAGGAAGAAAGTGACAAAAGCTCTTGGTTAATTAATGAAATAGACTGCACAACTTGGTTGGGCAACCGCGAGTGAGAATAAAACTGAAAATCATCGGCAAATAGGTGATGATTACAGCTGAGAAAGAGAAGAGGATATTTGATGGTAATTTTTTTTTTGTAAATTAAGTTTCTTGTGGCCTTTAAAAAAGTTTCTTGTATTTTTATAAAAGTTGCATTTATAGGAATATCAACTTATGCGGCCTCCTTTATTACTGCCTAATTTAAATATGGATGGCAAGAAGTTCCCAGTCTATAGTTGTCTCAATTACAATGATTTATTTATGTTTATTAATTTATAAAAACCACCATTTGATTGACTTAGAAAGGGCGGCAATTGAGATCGCCCCGGGCGGCTAAAGTTCTAGGTACGCACTGCAATCTGTATCATAGTCTATTTACAAAATATTTATTTGTTTATAATTGGTTTATCATTCTTTGTTAAGGAGGTTCTTTCGCGACAATCCGCACAAAAGTTTCAGCCTTGTAACCACTCTATAAATATGAACGGAACTAAAATTTTAGGTTATGTTTTTTTAACGTGACTTTACCACTCACACTACGAAATCTCTATATGGATACACACAAACTTGCCGGATCGTTTCCAAGCCATTGTGCTTATATCCCCTCCACTAAAAATAATCGCCCAAATATGATTTTTTTTGTTTTTTATCAAAACTACGTGGTAAATAATTTCAATTTTTTTTAAGTTCCTCCGAATATATTATTCTAACAAATATTAGTTTTTCATCAAGATGGTGAAAGTCTTTCAATGAAAAAAATAAAATAATGATC
This sequence comes from Forficula auricularia, assembly GCA_024734495.1. NCBI lineage: Eukaryota > Metazoa > Arthropoda > Insecta > Dermaptera > Forficulidae > Forficula > Forficula auricularia. The sequence continues at coordinate 16,384,201 of JALMQS010000187.1, read as the reverse complement.
ATATCCCCACCCTTTCCCTATCTACCCTATGTAAAAAATGTCATTTTTAATTGCAATTATTTCATGTTTGGTGTGGTAAATCGTCTTCAAATTTTAACAGTATGTGTATTATGCTTTTAATGATTTATATTCCAAGTTTCAAAACTTCTTGAATTTTTGGATTTGTGAAAGAACTACACTTAAAGCAACTATTTTTTCAAATTTCTTTGATAAAGGGAGAATTCTTTTTTTTCCTAAATGTTTCTAGATTCTTTTCTAGAACATTTGTATTTATTTATATATTGAAAATATTTCGAATTTGTTCTACCTATAGATTTTCCATTCCTTGATAAACAATTTTTTCGAAATAATTTCAAATTTAATTGGCGGTGTATCACGTGAGTGAAGGATCCGCCCGCCATTATTGCTGACAGGTCTGACCCTCTGACCATTTGTTGAACAGCCAGCTGTCATTTATTATTTGTCAGTGAGTTTTGGCATTTTTATTTCTATCATTATTTTATATTAATCCTAATCGAATGGTGTTCATTTTTTAAGTATGCTCTTTAAATATTAATTAATATTTACTACCATCAGATTGATTTTTTTTTATATTCATTGAATTTTTCATTAAGCTTTAATTTGCTTTTGTTCATCAAACAAAAAAAAGAAATATAAATCATAATTAAAATTCCTATTCTTTGTTTCAATATATATTATGATATTTAGGTGATTGATTTTTCAACCAAGTATCCTTTTGTTATTTTTTTTTACTTCTTTACCTCATTTGCTTATAAGGTCTCCGTTTTGGACAGTTTTTGCTATTCTCGTTGGAAATGGGTGACCTCACACCTCTTCAGCCTCTCGCAGTGAATATCCTCTTTATCAATTTATAGCTTTTTAAAAAATATTACCCTTTAAGAATCTTTTTCACCTACAGATACTTCAATAACGAAAAACAATGACGATCGCAAATAAGTTGGATTTGTTGATATATGAAATTTTTAATTACAACTAATGCTATTTATTTATTTACCTCATTCATTATTATCATTTCGGAAAAACAAATGATTATTTATTCTGCTATAATTATTTATTTTATCATCTAAAAAATTTTAGTAAACATTTGTTATTTTTTTTATAAAAAATTTCGTTTGAAGATTAAGGCCAAACCTTCGTAACTATAATCTCTAACAAATAAAATTATATATATATAATATATATAGGGGTAGTAAGGAAAGAATATATATATTAATTGTTTTATAAATATCCTTAAATAAATACAAATCTTTTATAAAAAGCTATCTTAAAATGATTATTTAGAATCCAAACGATTCGGGAGATTTCTCTCCCTTGATCAATTTAATTTTAAGAAATTTGAAAAAATAGTTGCTTTAAGAAATGATTATATCAGTAGTAATAATAATAGTATTATATAATAGTTGTTTTATATTCATTGGTTAAAGCAACTATTTTTTCAAATTGCTTAAAATTCCATTGTGTAAGGGAGAAATTCTCACTATCCATTTGGATTCTAAATAGATAAGATTATTTTTTATAAAAGATTTGTATATATCTATATATATATCATATAAATGAAAAATACAAATATTTTATGACAAAAGAATCTAGAATACGTTTATTCAAAAGGCAAACGTATTCTAGATTGTTTTTTATAGAAGATTTGTATTTTTTTAATATATATAAACAATCAATAAAATTTTTAGATTATATATATATATATGTGTTTATTTGTATCAAGCATTTATTTCGACATTTCTTTATTAATCCTAAGAAAATAGTTTGGCTAAATGGGCATTTAGTTCCCGAGGCCAAGGGGTAGATGAAAATAAAATAGTTAATTATTTAATTAAAACTAATTAAAACAAAATTTATTTTTAATTAATTTTTCTTATATGATAAAAATATCACTCCATGTTTAGATGTTTAAAATGATTAATAATTGAACTATGGTTAAAAAAATTAAAAAAAAAAAAAAAATAGGAAAAAGACCCCTAATTAAACTTGTTAAAACAAAAAGTTTTTGGCTAGTATTCATCCCAGTTCATCTATTTGCTATTTATTAATTTGTCAAAGCATTTTTTTAATAAAAGAAATATTTGTAATTTTTACAAAATAACTCAATAAATTTGCACGAAATTTTCTCTGGAGAGAGACGGACTGGTAGAACTTTTAATTGAATGTAATGGAAGACAGCCCAGGGATAGCGAGGAAAGAAATAATTAACACATATCTAAATAGGATGTAATTTATTGGATTCTTTCCTCCTTTCCTTTCAAACCGACGTTTCGGAGGATTCTTCCCTCCTTCTTTCCCCCTTGAAACCCTGAAGAAGGAGGGAAAAATTCTCCGAAACGTCGGTTTGAAAGGAAAGGAGGAAGGATTCCAATAAATTACACCTTATTTGCATGTGTTAATTTTTTCTTCCCTCACTACCCCTGGGCTGCCTTCCATTACTTTCAATTAACTCAATAAATATTAAAATTAATGGGAGTTTTTGTTTTGTTTTGCAAAAATGAAAGATTTTTAAGAAGGTTTTTATAAGTCTCAATATACAGGGTGATTCACGGTCGATGGCACGTTAGACGTTTATGGAAAACGGAGCGCAGGATTTTTCTGAAAATTTAGCACCTTACATTTTCTTACCTGCTCTATCGATCTAAAATATTTTTAGCATTGCGACGTTTCGGCTTCCATCGAAAAGTCATAGCAACTTTATTTTTTTAAATGGAACACCCCGTATATTAACACGTTTTTAGAACCGCCCTTTTATTAAAATACTTTTTTGTTAATATTGTCCTATACCTATCTCTATCGGTTTTCGAGATAAAAAATAATTTGTGTTAAATATGGTTCGAAACATGGCCCTAATTAAACTTAAATAAATTAGTGCTCTCAATTCATGAAAAGTTGATATTTTGGTGGTAGTTTAGACAGACCCGAAGTATTTAACAAAAAAGTATTTTAATAAAAGGGCGGATGTAATAACGTGTTAATATACGGGGTGTTCCGTTTAAAAAAATAAAGTTGCTACGACTTTTCGATGGAAGCCGAAACGTCGCAATGCTGAAAATATTTTGGATCGACAGAGCAGGTAAGAAAATGTAAGGTGATAAATTTTCAGAAAAATCCTGCGTTCCGTTTTCCATAAACGTCTAACGTGCCATCGACCGTGAATCACCCTGTATATATTTGGGGACAATACATCTACTCCTGAAGACGGATACATTGATTGTCTATCTTTCCTGAAGATGGGTTAACAACCCGAAATATATTAACGTTTATAAAAACTTTTTTAAATCTTTCATATCTATGAAACATCCCAAAAACTCCCTTTAATTTTAATTTACATAATGTTTCACTATAAACCAACACTGCACTCTCTTAGTTTAATGAATAAATAATGAAAATATCTAGGGTTTTTAGTTAGTTATATACTCTTATATTCTCTTTATTAGTATAAATAGTCGCTCTTTAGCGAACAGTAGGTATATATAGCAGTACAAAGCAATTAACTATTGTAATAAATACTAACAATTTTACAAACCTTTAATAAATCATGACTTCACATACTTAACTCGGGTCAAATGATCTCCCTTGGTCTTGTAATCCTGATGAAAAAAAGCAGATTTTTAATGGTATTATTTCAATCTGCTCTCCTGCTATATTTACGAAGTCTTGCTCATATTCGTTTGTAGATATAGGGATGGTTTTGAGAATATATTTTTTTAATTTAATTATTGTCTCACTATTCTGAACTCCGTTCTGGTACTTTTCGGCCAAACAGTTATACTTTTTTAGTAATTTAAAAGAAACATTAAATTAAACGATTAAATTTGTTAACGGGAAATAAGGAGATAATATTTTTTATGCAGATAATTTATATTTTATTGCCAACCCTTCGTCAACTTTATTGACTTCTTCAGACAAAACAAACAGTTATCTTCCCTGATATTTGTCATTTTTATAATTATTCTTTCTTAGTAAACATATCAAGGCAAGTCATTAACATCAATTGGTATGTTTACTAAGAAAGAATAATTATAAAAATGACAAATATGCAGGGAAGATAACTGTTTGAGCCGAGGGGTGGACCGCAACCTAAAATCGTGTACACCTATTTCCACTTCCACTTTCATTTTCAAGTAGAAGGCAATAGAATACAATAGATTATCTAATGAATTCCAAAATAATTCCAAAGACGGTGTACACCTAATTCCAATCACGGTTCACCCCTCGGTTTGAGCCCTGAAGAAGTCAACAAAGTTGACGAGACGTTGGCAATAAAATATCAATTATCTTCATAAAAAATATAGACCTTATTTCCCTATAACAACTTTAATCATTTAATCGATGGACATAACTAATCAAAATAATTATATTAAACTTGTCAATTCAGTTTAAATTAAATTTGATATAAAAAGAAGTATCTGTAGATGTATTTTTTTCTTTAACTTCTTCAGTGCATGCTCATAATCAAATTCAAGAAAATTCTCTTTTAAATTATCTCTAAAATTTGATTTATACTGATATGATATTGTAGCTAATAACGTTTTTTTTTTAATAGAAATAGTTTAATTTGGTACTTCAATATCAATATTTGTATAAAAAGATATCGCCTTGTATTTTTAATTACTTTAACAATGCATGATTTTTATTATCATATAGATATACATAGAAAAATCATAAATAGTATTAAAGTACAAAAAAAATAGATCACTTTGTTATCATAAATAAATTATTGACTTTTCTAAATGTTTGTTATAAAATATTTCTTTAAAATATATATTATTGATTTTTGCTTTACCTACCGAGCGATAGCATTCCCTATTTAATTATTAAATTAATCATTAAAAATGTCAAATTTCAATGAGATAAACTTATCCCGATGCACTCTGATGCATTCTAATGAGTTTATCTCATTATGGTGTCAGCCGACAATCTTTTCTAATAAACAACTTAACCCCTGAAGAGACAAATCTTCAAAATGTCAAATGTCTTTCATTAGCCGGTTACTGACTGAGCGAGCAGCCTCGCGAGGCTGCTTCGGGCGTTTGCCGCAGAACCGTCCTGAGTGAACGCAGGAAACGACCCGAGGCGCCTTTGAGCATTCACAAAAACCGACAACCGATGGATCGGGCCGAGACAGCCTCAGACGAGGCAACGGGCACTTTTGCCTTGGGCGAGGCACGTACTGACCGACCAGGCATTTGCCTCAAGGGGCTGACCTCGCGAAGCAAACCCTCAGTCAGTATCCGGCTACTGATTGTTTTCATATTTGACCTCAAAAGGATGTTTGAAAATTGCGTATCTTGATCATTGTTATGAAAAAAAATTATCGCTAGATGTAAAGGAAAAAAATTATAAGTCCATCGAAGCCCCAACTTGCGAGATAACTCCCCATAAATAGACAGATAGATCCGGGGCCTATCAAGGGGGGCAAGAGGGGTAGTTTCCCTGAGCCTTATAATAACTGAATTTGTTAATATTGAAGCTCACAAAGTTTCTATGAAATAAATAAAAGTTTTTATAATCAATAAATATAAAATGAAATTAATCATGAGTTTTCTATATTTGATTCACTAGCTAATCAAATGCAGTTAATTTTTGTCAGATATTAAGTAATAATAATATCTGAATTTATATATATCTGTGTAAGAAATAATGAATTTTTTAAATATTGTTTTAATTAATAACCTAATTCTAATAAAAATAATTATCTTTGATATATATTCATTTAGTATATTAATTAGAAAAATATTTAAAAAATTCATTATTTCTTAGACAGAAATATATAAATTCAGATATTATTATTACTTAATATCTGACAAAATTTACCTGCATTCGATTCGCGAGTGAATCAAATGTAGGAAACTTATGATTAATTGATAGCAACACCTTACATGTGTGTTAATAGACTAAGCGCACTGGACTGGGGGATTGAAGTATATAACATCTTAGATTACAAATTCACTAGGTGATCATTATCCGTGTTTGGTAAAAAGCACCATGCGGGCTAATCGCTAAATGATACTGGATCATATCTTTTTCATTTCTCTTGGTGTAGATTTAAGATTCAGCTGACCCCAATAGCCTCAACCAGCAGTGGTCTAGTGATATATATATCTTCTTTAAAAAATGTCGTGGTCAAAAATAATTATCTTTGATATATATTCATTTAATATATTAATTAGAAAAATATTTAAAATGAAATTGTTTTTATTTTTTTTATTCAGAGTTTTATTTTGAATTTTGGAGGACCTCAAAAATATTAATTTAATAATGTAGATTCAAATAAGGGTATATCTACTAAAAATTGATTATTAAGAACGCCATATCGAATGATATTTTAAGAGAGCTCTTTTGAACAAATACCATAGCTACTAGTAGATAATAAAGGTTCTTGTATAATGTAGTCAGGGCCTTTCAGAGAAAATGCGAGACCCAGGGCAACTAATATTTTTGAGGGCTTTTAAATTTCAAATAAAACTCTGGACAAGAAAATCAAAACAATTTTATTTTATATTTATTAAATTATAACATTTATTTATTTCATAGAAATTTTGAGCGCTTCACCATAAACAAATTCATCACCCTAAAATCATGAGGCCCGGGGCAGCTGCTCCTCTTATAGGCCCTGAGTGTAATAATTGGCGTAGGAATAAAATATTATCTAAACTGTATAAAGAGTCTAGATTCCTTGAGGCTTATTTTGCTATAGAGATAAATAAATGGTTATTGTGGTTATGAAGACATTTATTGATATCACCGAGAGCACAAGTCGTTTTGCGAATATTTACGAGTATATACTATAGTTTGGTGATTTTAATCAAAATAGACTTGCCTTTGTATCCCAGTTTTAAATATACAGTAAAGAATCTCATCTCATCCTAGAAACTTGATTCCTGTCTAGGAAATTTTATTGACTTGAACTTTTACTTGGACCAATTTTTTGTTAAAACTCTTAGATTTATAGATATCCAGCATTTTCCATGACAGGACAAGATCCGAATCCTCAAAAGTGCCGTTTGTTCATTAGTTAAAAACGATTTTGCGGATCCGCGAACTGGTACGGGATCCCTCAGGCCTTCAAATGATGCTGGATCCAGCGGGATCCCACTTTGCTGGATTGCAATACTTACTTAAAAGGTCACTTTTGAGGATTCAGATCATGTCCTGTATGGAAAATGCTGGATATCTATAAATCTAAGAGTTTTAACAAAAAATGGTTCAAGTAAAAGTTCAAGTCAATAAAATTTCCTAGCGAATGAGACAGGAATCAAGTTTCTAGGAAGAGTGGTTTTCATTTTATGAAGGAAAAATTGCAATTTTTTGCAAAAATTTGCAGTTTTTCAAAAGTTCAACCTCATTGCGGCACTGATCACTATTATCCAATTAAGATGAAACTTTGCCAATCTCTTTTTCTAGCCAATTGGCAACTATTATGGGGTCCACACCACCACACCGAAGATACGGTGAAAAAAAAATCTCCAGGTATAGCCTTGTGACCACCCTTATCCATATATAAAGTACCGGTTCTACTGGACCGAAATGGATGAAATTGTTATCATTTTACTCGGAATTTAAAGATATTTAATTTAATCTAATAGATATCTTTTTAATTTTTTTATGCCGTTTTAGAGTTATTTAAGAAAAACTGAAAAAACCCCGAAATTTGCTCATTTTGAGGCGCGCAGCGCAAATTCCCCGATTGAGATTTGGGGGTAAAACTTTTGGGTAGTAATATTGGGGCACCAATAAAGGTATTTTAGCAATAAAACCTTTACCGGGAGATAATTCCTGTTAAAATCGTAATTTGCCTGGACTATAAATAAATTTCAGTTGTGAACAGTGACCTCACCCCCTCCCACCAAACCTTCCCCCTCATTCTCCACCCCCTTTCAAAATGTTAAATTGAATAAATGTTTACTTCACTGGCTCATATCAGACAGGTTATTGAAGATATTAAGACAATTGCATATTATGAAACATGAAAATTAGCTTAAAATTTTCAAGTTTGGAAAATTTGCCAAAATTTGAAAATCTGTATCTCGGAAACTATAAGGTCTACCGAACTCATTCTGGTATCAAATTGTAGGAAATTTAATCTGGTTTAAAAATGTATAGTGGTTTTGTCATAAACGTGCTCCTTCATGGTCAAAATGGGGAAAAACCGAAAAAAGTGCGAAATTTTGCAGTTTTTGGGATATTCAAAAGTGATCCGGGGTCGAAAACTTGGATTTTGCATCTCAGTCACATCCCATAGAAGAAAAAAAACAAACGTACTACCACCATTTGATGCAACTTAGGCCCACCCTTTTCATGACAAGACTACTGCACCATAAATAAATCCTTTTTTAAAAAGTTCAGATAATGAAATCGAGAATTTCTATCTTCCCAAACGCATGTCAACTATATACAAATTAAACAAACTAACATTACAATTGACAAATTTTTTTTGAATTTAGGTATTTAATTATTTAAAATTTTTGAGAATAAACTGAGATCAGATTTACCTTTACCATTTAAAATTTAATCTTTACTGAGAAATTTTTTCCTTAAATACGATATATATATATATATATATATATATATTTAATTATATCTTCTTATCAAAAATATATGTGGCTTAGATAGTAAATTAGTTAGTTCTAATTAAGCATCTCATTCATTCATAAGTTAATAATGTGACTGCCGAATTCTGTGTCTTGTGTAGATTTTATTTTGGGATTTATTCCAGTAAATAATAATTATAATTTCAAAGGTAATTCAAGTATTTTTTATTCTTAATTAAATAAGTATATTTTTCTATTTTCTGGCCAGCTTGTGTTTATTCTGGCAATGTCATACATCTATAAGGGGCATAGCCATTGCTTTTCTAACGGAGATGAAAAGTCATAATTAACAGTATTCAATTTTTAGACCTTCTTAATCTATTTAATTGGGATGCAAGCAACACGTCTGGGATTGAGAAGGCTGTAAATAATGTATGTAGACGGTCAACTATCTATATATATTTTTCTATAAATAAATACATTATATAGGCACATGATTGATCTCAAAAATTTTCTCTCCTCAATTAATTAAAACTAACTGTATTTTTGCTGGACGGTTGACAAAACTCTAGTCTCGGTCAAACTCAGATGTCTGGCAGGCCAAGTGATAGGGGAGGAATTCAATCTTATTTGCTAATTGAACTTCAAAATACTAAAATTGCACCACGTTTAGAAACATTGGAGTAGACAGCAATAGTTAGTCGAGTAGTCTTAGACTTAGGTTTTGTAGTTTTAATATATCATATCATATTAATGATTCAATTAATTAGTATTTATTATTTGATAAATTCATCTTTTGAAACCAGTTAATATTGGATTATTTTGTTTATAAATTCCGACCCAAATTTGATATCTCGATTATTTGCCAAATTGATTTCCGATTATGCTTTTTCCTTGAACTTTTTAACCTTAATTTATCTTAACTTAATGGAAAATTTCATTTTATAGGCAAATTCCGTAGGATAGAATTTTCAAGTATCAAACGGATTATTAGAGTTTATCTTTTTAATAACAAAGTATGTATACACTAAGAAGGATTTTGTAAAATATTTTTCCATTTAATAATAATGACTAAATTATTTCACATGTGTTTACTTATATAATTATATTCCAGGTATTTTAACCAAAATTAAACAATTTTTATACACTATAATATCAATAATTAATACATTAATGCTGGATGTATTCCGGTCAGTTCAGTGCCAGTGGCGTAACCAGAAAATTTTCATGGGGGAGGGGGTCAATCCACAAAGCAAAATATTTAGGGGGAATTTTTTTTTATTAAAATAAATAGGTACTTCAAGAAATTAAAAAAGAACTTAATTCTTGATTAAACATATAAAATATATTTAATTTCGGTTAGTTTGCTATAAAAAACGGTTTGTCGTTGCCGTTACTTATCCCATGAGCTCTGCCCTTATGGGGGGGGGGGGGGTTCAAGTGCACCTCTGGGGCCCGGATGTGACATGTTTAAGGGGGTATGTTAGAAAAAAATATGCGTAGGGTGACCAACTTTTTCCACTTCATAAAAAAACACATACTTATTTCATAATAAGGGGCCCGGTTCCGATTTTGGGCCCCGGGCCCAAAATTTGATGCGGGAGCCATGCTTGCGCGACTAATTGGTTCTACAAAAAAAGTGCGTAAATGAAGCCTTATTCTATATTTAACTACATTATTTTTTAGCTTTTTATTAAGACTACATTTAACATAAATTTTTAAAGAATAAAAAATATTTTGACATTATCTTTTTTAAATTTTAGTGTTCCGTACAAACAAAAAAATGGAACCCTTTTAGTGTCGATACATTCAATGTCTGTCCGTCTGTCACTTTGTCCAAGCATTGTAGTTCGTATAGTAAATAAGATAGAAACTTGAATTTACTAGTTATATGTATTCATTTTCTCCAAAATAAAATATCGTATAATATCTCGGAATGATTATTGGCTTATCGGATCTTTATTTTGGGTAGGATTCTAGGTCAGAAATGAAAAATATTTTCTTTAGCATGGGATGTGAGTAGGGTTGCCAAATTTTGAGGACAGATTTGCTGGAAATTGTTAAGGGCAAAATTGTGCCTATATCAAGGCATGAAATTAACAGAAACATTGGAAGATTTTTTAGTAGAGTTAGTAAAATAAAGCACATTTGTTTTGGTATAGATTCGTAAATCTTTATTTAATGATCGAATTGCAAGTAACAAATTAAATTTTCGCTATCTCATACAAGTGAGTATAACTGGACGCTTAGAGTCCAGCACGTACCTTTCTCAGGGCGCTTCTCTCTCGTAGGACGGTTGACAATTCTAGGTGTGAGATATCCCTATAAAGATCTCATTTGGTTGAATCAGGATGAATTTTTCAAAACTTGATTCACTTTAAAATGACGATGTAAATTAGATCCCATTTTTATACGATTTTTGTACCTAAAATCTGAATAAAATTTATACTCATTAAGGCACATAATGTACTAGATAAGCTCAGTGAAACAAATATCATTATAGTCGTTTTTGATAAAATTGCGAAATACCGAAAAAACAAATATCTTTCAACTATAGGGCTAGGGGCTACGTCTAGTTGTTCTATTTCAACCAAAATTTCGCTATAGTCCTAGCCCATATCTGGAATAAGTTTCGAATTGCGTTGCTTTGCGATTTATTAATGTTAAACACATTCAAGAGGCGACTGAGGATCAGTGGTCAGAGTGTCAGGCACCTGTCCTGAAGTATGCTGGTTCGAGACTAAATCTCGGCAGATATTTGCAGTCTCCTCCTCTTGGACAGCAATGGCAAACTACCAAGAGTATAATTGCCTAGTCAACCTCTCCAAACTAGCCGTTCGGAACCGCCGTTAAAAAGTAGGTCCCGTATATCTGTGTAAAACAGCTAAACATACTCAGCACAGGTATATGTGGAGAGGTGCCGAAACGTCAGGGAGGCCTGATATGGCACTTAAAGAACAAGAAACACATTCACCGACATATGAATTTTTGGCCTCTGGAACCCACAGATTTTTTCTTCTAAATTATTTTCCATCTGTTATCGTTTGTTTTCACCTAAAAGTGAGCAAGTGAAAGTAGTTTTTAAACTCTTGAGATAGAAGCCCTCAAAGTGTCAAGACCTCGCGAGAGGAATGCAATACTTCCACTTATATCTAATATAATACAATGATATAATATATATAACCGTGGGGTGAACCGCGATTGGAATTAGGTGTACACCGTCTTTGGAATTACTTTGGAATTCATTAGATAATCTATTGTCTTCTAGTTGGAAATGAAAATGGAAGTGGAAAAAGGTGTACACGATTTTAGGTCGGGGTTCACCCCTCGGATATAACTAAAAGTAAAAATATTTTGGTTTTTCGAAATTTGAAAACTTGAATAATCTCCCATACAAAATTCAATTTGGATAATATTTATAAACATTTAAGGTCAATTAATTTATCAATTCATGGGATTTGGAAACATCAATTTTTGGTTAAATCGTAAATTCTAATTTGTGAAAAGATAATTTAAAATAATTTATTTTTACATATTCTTAAATTATTAAATTGAATTTTAGAATGGTCTTCTTTCATTTATGACACTATCCGTTGTTTATTTTTTCTTCAAAAAGGTCACTGTTAAGACAATAACAATCTTTACATTTTCAGAGATAACTTTTTTTCATTTCAAGTTCACTGTATGCTCTTATCAAACTTCAATTTACCAAACGGGCACAATAGTATTATTTATTGAAATGAATTTTAAGGTCTTTCAATATTATAATGTACATATAGAATTATTTAATATATATAATGTCAACCTTCATTTTTATTTTTCTCCTTGAATATCGTAATACGGTGGTCTTATAAGATTTCTTAATGATGGCGATTGTGAACGTTTTTTTATGTGCATTTTTATTAATAATTATTATCGTGAACACTTTTGATGTACTAAATCACGTGTGAAATGTTTTAATTTTTTTTTTTATAAAGTTTTTATGACCTCAAGATTATCATTCTTCTTTTCTAGCCACGTGCAATCCAATCTATTGAACGTTTTAGCATTATCTTAAAACAAATTAAAATTTATCAAAAATATTTTGAAATGAATACATTTTACGAACTCCCAGCTGATCCATCTAATTTATTTATAACTTATAACCTTATAAGATATATTCAAGTGCCCCCCCCCCTCCCCTTTCTTGCTAAACAACTGCTGGGAGTCTGCAGGTGGGTGGGGTCACTTCCACTATAAGTAAAAATGTTAATTGAAAGTATAATTTAATGTTCCTACTGCAATGTGGTGGGCATCTACTTGTTGAGATATTTATTTTTTTAAAAAATAATATTTTTGTTTTTTTAATTCTACCGACGACATATAATATATATAATAGTCCAGATTAATTTGCAGCAACGCAAACGTAATGCTGCTTACAGGGAGTGCTGATGCTGTCGGTATATTTGCAGCAAATTTGAAATATAATTGTAATTTGAAATGAAAGACTCCAATTGATTTTAAATTAAGAAATATTAAATATATTGATAATTATTCCTGCCCCTCCCCACTCAAAGAATTAAATATTCAATTCGCTTTTCTTTTGCGCACAGAAGAAGACATTAATCACATCTTATTTGATTTATATTTTGTATATTATTTATTTATTTTTTAATAATTTGCCACTTTTTTATAATTTTTTAAAAATCTAAATTTTGTTTTCTTATTTTTTGATTTTTACCAAATTGAACGACTTAAGACACGCATGCCCGAGTTTCTCATGGCAATACTGGAGGGAGCAGCCTGTCATACAAACAGCACCTGATCTCTTTTAAATATTTGGAGCCTTATATCGATTATCGATCCCAAATTTTAAAATAATGATATAATATAATTCTCCTCCTCACACGATCCCACTTATTTAAATAAATCTATTTCCACACAAAAAATATCACAATGCTGTAGATTATAGAAAAAAAAATACTTCCAGATTCATATCTAGAGTCTCATTTCTGTAGCTGTGTCAGGACGAAAATGAGGGGAAACTTTTAAGAGACTATGTATTTTCGGGAGTTTACAGGTATACATTTGGAGTGTGGTTTTTTTAAGAGGAATACAATTTTTGGACCGAGACGCTGCCCGCCAGGGCACCAGCCCGGAGGGCCGAACTTCGAGGGCGTGCCGAAGGCACTCACGAAAATCTCGTATCTTAATAAAGGTCATAGGGGGATAAGCAGGGTAAAAATGCCTTTTGTAAATATCTTAATGATATTCTATGGATATGTAGATACTATAGAAATATAAAGATCCTGAAAATTTCCGACCTTAATCTATTTCGGTCTTTTCAAAAAGTAAAAATAAGTAAAAATTGAAAAATATTTTTTTTCTTTGGATTGAGTGAACAGATTTCTTTGAAAATTTAGTATTTTATGCAGGGGATAGAGAGCTTTTACGGATTTGTTGAAAAATTCGATTTTTTGGTAATAAAAATGGTTTTTATTTTTTAACTATGGCGTACCATTAAGAAAATTTTGAAAAAATTCTGAATCATTATAGGACTTAAAAGAAATGTCAAAATGATAGAATCATAATTTTGCTCAAAAAGTAAGATAATAAAAATTGAAAAAGTAAGGGAAAATACTTTTTTTGATCATCCATTTATTAAGATGAAAATTAGTCCATGATGTCCGTAAAAGCTCTCTATCCCCAGAATAAGATACTAAATTTTCATAGAAATCGGTTCACTCAATCCAAAGAAAAAAAATATTTTTCAATTTTTACTTATTTTTACTTTTTGAAGAGACCGAAATGGATTAAGGTCCGAAATTTTCAGGATCTTTATATTTCTAAAGTATCTACAACTACATATCCATAGATTATCATTAAGATATTTACAAAAGGCATTTTTACCATGCTTATCCCACTATGGCTTTTTCGAATTAATTCTATACTTTGAATATTAAAAATTAATTGATTTTCTCTAAAGAAATAACCATAATTCATTTTTATTTTACCATCTTTTTAGTAAACTTAATTGTCAAGTATTGTAATCGTGAATGAGAAAATTGTTTTTTTCCTTCGTTTTTCGAAATATCTATAAAACGACTCAAACTATTTTGATATAAAAAATTGAACGAAACCATGGCTTTTTGGTCTACAAGAAAGCCTTAAAGAGTGAACAGGTGATGGGGGGGGGGGGGTTCTTTAGTAAATGAATCTTAACTATTTGATTAAATATTAAATATAGGAGAGGGGGCAAATGTATTGTAAATTCATGTCGATGACCACATCAGTTTATTTTATTTTTTTAATGTTTTCAAAAGAAACACGAAAGATCCTAGTCGAATGAACATGCTCTTTGTGTGGATTCAGGAGGCTCTCTGATGTTCATCAGCCTTATTCTCCCTTAATTCTTTAATTTGACTGGCATCTTTCGAATTTCTCCCTAAATTCATTTAAAATGAGTTACTAAAAAGACGGAAAGAAAAATAATTAAAAATAACCGACTTCTAAAATAAAAATAAGTGCCTGAGCACCGAGCGATGCTCGGTTACTTTTTGCCTCTAAGGGCCGGTTGTAGTGCAAGTAAATGCTTTTTACCACTAACCAAGCTGGTAGATGGAGGTTGGATGCGCCAATCAGATGACAGACACTGAAATTTTCTGTCATCTGATTGGCCATCCCAGCCCCTCCATTTACCAGCTACACTTGGTTAGTGATAAAAAGCATTTACTTTGCGACATACAACCGGCCCTAAATAGCTTAAGGAGGTTCTTTCGCGACAATCCACGCCAAAAGTTTTAGCCTCTTAACCACTCTATAAATATGAAAGGAACTAAAATTTTAGGGTATTTTTTCTTTACCTGACTGTCCACTCACACTACGAAATCTCTATATGGATACACACATACTTGCCGGTCGTCGTTTCCAAACCATTGTGCTTATATCCCCTCCACTAAAAATAGTCGCCCAAATATGTTTTTTTTTGTTTTTTATCAAAACTACGTGGTAATTTCGATTTTTTTTAAGTTACTCCGAATATATTATTCTAACAAATATTAGTTTTCCATCAAGATGGTGATAGTTCTTCAATGAAAAAAATTAAATAATTATCATATCCCCACCCTTTTCCTATCTACTCTATGTTAAAAATGTCATTTTTAATTGCAATTATTTCATGTTTGGTGTGGTAAATCGTCTTCAAATTTTAACAGTATGTGTATTATGCTTTTAATGACTTATATTCCAAGTTTCAAAGACTTCTTGAATTTTTGCATTTGTGAAAGAACTACCTTAAGTTTCAAATTTCAAGACTCTGCGACTTACCGAAGACGATATATGAATGATTAAAATATTTATTTTACGACACTCCTAATTTATACCCCCTTCCTTTATTTCAATCTGATTAAAATCTATACATGACTAATAACTCATGACACTTGATAAGTACCCCAATTTTAAACAAAATTGTTAGTGTCGTTTTTGATAAATCAAAAAAAAAAGAAAAATCTTTCATGTAAATGTCCACTTACGGTGTTCCGATTTCAAGCAAAAGCCTGCTGTACCCCTTCCTTCTAGCCTATATTTAGCTTAAGTTTCGAATTTCGGAGCTCTGATAATTATGGTTGCGAAATGTAGGGGGGGTTACATTCTTACGTACGTAAACATCAACTTCCGGTACTTCTATTTTATCCAAAATCTTGTGGTACTTCTTGTAGCCTCTAGATAGCTTAAGTTTCAAATTTCAAGGCTCTGCTACTTTCCGAAGACGAGATATGAACGATTAAAATATTTATTTTGCGACATGACTCATTTACACCACCTTCCCTTATTTCAATCGGATTAAAATTTATACACGACTAATAACTCATGACACTTGATAAGTACACCAATTTTTAGAGAAATCGTTAAAGCAGTATATATATAATATATACAAGAATTGCTCATTTAATAATATAAGATAAGATATATGACTCCATATTTTAGGTGGGAGATAAATTTAACCGAATTTATCGCGCGGAGAATTTACCACTGCTCGAAGCCCCTAAAACCTTAGTAAATTGGATATTGAATTGTATCTAAGTTTCTGAGATTGGCTCGTGATCCCGGCTTCTTTTCCTTCTACTCTGTTCTTTTCACGATGGAGGGGCCAGCCCATACAGGCCTTTAGGGGATCCACCTTCTGGTGTATCTCCTTCTCACATCAATATCATTAAAAAAAATAAAAAAAATAAAACAACAATCGATGAAAATTGATTTTTTTTAAATCCCCCCCATTAGTAAATAGAAATTATCCTGTCGAGTGCTCATTCATTTTTTCGAAAAATAATTAAATAGTTCTCGATATGTAGAATTAACTATCAGACTATTAAATATAATTATTTAAAATTTCGCTTTTCTCTTGAATTAAAATAGAAATTAATTGGAGGAAAAAAGTGAAACTTTTTCAAGATTCGGTACGCTGTTTAGGGTCCCGATGAATTAATAATTTTTGATTATATTGTTGTGAGCGAGCCCTTTGAAAGACTGTTAGAGTCAAGTCCTTCCTCAATGCCGATAGGAGCAGAGAAATTGCCTGAGTAACCTGATCGAGTTCTCTGAGAGTGAGGGGCAAGGGTTTTTATAAGATACTAGAGAAATGTCTAGGTTTGCTATTATCAATGAACTTGCGGGGATTGCCGAGGTAGCCAAGATGCCTTCCTCTCTGTCCATGTGTCTTTCGTGGGTTTGTGTGTGTCCACATCTGCTGAGCGATGCCACACTCTTGCATCGCAGTAAGCCTTAGATAATGTTTGTCTGTATGTACCATATCTGTATTGCAAGCACAGCGCCTTTCATAGGAAGGAAAAGAAATTGTCTCAAGTTACATCTTATCTTAAGGAAAATTATTATTAGCAATGATTAGGATATAAATAGAATTTGATTATGGAAATTTGGGTAAAAATGGGTCCTCAACATAATTTCATCTATAGAAGGATTAGTTAATGACCGCTTTTTCAGCCTAACCCTACCCTTTATTCTCCTAAATTAAACAAATAAAATATTTATTTTAGTATACACTTAATTAAATGGTAATTCAAAGCACACCAGTTCAATTGTTTATTATTTTATACTATAATTATATTTAAAAAAACTAAAAATATGCTTCTAAAAAGTACAGAATAATGTAATACTTAATCAGAAAGTGTGGGAGGCAGAAACATGTACTTTTAATTAATTTCGACAAAGTGCCCCACGTTTTTTGATTAAGTATTACATTATTTTGTACTTTTTGGAAGCATGTTTTTTAGTTTTTTTAAAATATAATTTATTTTTTTACTTTTTAGTCTTAATTATTTTTATAGAGAAAAGTTTGCGGAATTTAACAGAATGAAATTCATTTATTTATTTATTTTCCTACTTAGGGAAAGTGGAGTAGGTTTTAGGTGAAACATGATATTAATTAATAAAAGTAGTGATAGTGTACACAATGAATGAAACAAAACTCAATATATTTCGGATTATTAGTCCATCATCAGGAGTTTACAGGTTAAAAACTGGACGATGGACTAATAATCCGAAATATATTGAGTTTCTATAAACCTCTTTGAGTTATGTTTCATTCATTGTGAAACTACACGCCCTTTACTTTATTAATTAGAATGAAATGTATTTATTTTTATTATTTTTATACAATTTCTTTTAAATTGAGTAGGTAAACAATTATTTTTATAGAGAAATGTTTGCGGAATTTAACTGAACAAAAGTCACATTGATAGATACATACATATACATACAGGTGAAGCTAATATAAAGCATGTAAAAATGGATTAAAATCTCAAAAAATGATATTTTAGAATAATTTTTCATTTTTTTAACCTGAAGATATGGATCTAGAAAGGCTAAAATCTAATTTCTTCTCCACATTGGATATACAAACATTTTAGTACAAAAACGAACTTTCTACGACTTTTCGTTCTTAAGTTATCGTAGGTATCTGAATTGAGAGATACAGACAGACATCCAGACACATAGACAGAAAAAATCATGGTTGTAAATGATTTTTCTCCACGTACCAGATATTTTTCAACACAATGATCAAAAAAAGAAAGAAATTTTTTCAGTGAATTTAGGCAGGCTTCGAGTAAAGGCCGATGCACACGAGGCTTGTTTTAATTATTTTTTTGTCTGTTTGCTCCCACTCAAAAGCATCCCAGCACCAGGCCGGAAAATAGGACATGTACTATTTTTTAAATCAAGCAAGCTAGCCAGAAAGACAGCCAGCAATGACGTCATTTCGACCCCGACAGGCCTCCAAATTGCAAACAGAGCTTTCATCCCAAAAACAGGTAGAGGGAAAAAGCCTCATGTGCAGCGGGCTTAATAGTCTAAGATTCCGACTTAGGTCGACCTTCACCTATCGAGTTTCCTAATGAAATTAATATTTTGATAATATAATGTATTAATAAACAAAACTTGATGGGGTCGACAACCAATTTCCCTGCATAGCTATTAAAAAAAAAAAAGTTGTTAATTTTATTACATAAATGTAGTTATCGAGTTTCCGGATAAATATATTACCAATCGAGAGGCAAATATGTATATAAAATGCCAAAATTGGACTCGCCATCGACTTCAAAAAAAGGAGGAGGTTCTCTATTCGACTGATTTTTTTTTTTTTTTTTTTTTTTTTTTTTTTTTTTGCAGCCTATGTTACCTCATATCTCCGCCAATTCTCAAACCGATTTTGAAATTTTTTTTGCATTGGGTCCAGTCTAGCTTCCGATTGGTCCCATTTTTTTTTCGTATTTTTTTCATAGGTATTAGACCTTTTTTATTAGGTTTGTTTAGACCTAACCTCTTTGTTTATGAACCGATTTCGATGGTTCTTTTTTTATCCGAAAGGGGGTGTCTTAGGGATGGTGTCATATTAATTTGGTCAAGTTCTGATGATATGATCACTATTAATAACATCACTAAAAAGAGAAAAATAAAAATAATTTTTAAGAAAAAATAAAAACCGACTTCAAAAAATTAAATGCAACAAAATAAAATACACTAAAAGGTATAAAATAATTATTATCTTATTTAGTTACAACTAAACGACGAAATATTAACATGAAATTACTTTTTGAAGTCGGTGCCAAACATATACCTTTTATGAATCGCACTCGACGGATCTTACTTAGTACGTTTGGAGGGTATGCTCGCTTATAGGTATAGTTAGTTTGGCACCGACTTCAAAAAGTAATTTCATGTTAATATTTCGTCGTTTAGTTGTAACTAAATAAGATAATAATTATTTTATACCTTTTTAGTGTATTTTATTTGTTGCATTTAATTTTTTGAAGTCGGTTTTTATTTTTTTCTTAAAAATTATTTTTTTTCCCTGCATAAGTCCACAGTCCAGGTAGACTCAACAGGTAACTTCGAATTATAATTTTGTAGTTATAGAGTTTCCTTTATTGTTATATATGAAAATGTAGATAATTAAAAAAAATAAAATAAATCTAATAAATTAGATAAAATAGCTATGCAGGAAAATTGGATGTCGACCCTATCAAGTTTTTGTTTATTAATACATTATATTATCAAAATATTAATTTCATTAGGAAACTCGATAGGTGAAGGTCGACCTAAGTCGGGATCTTGTACTATAACTTACCGGATAAAAGTAGTCCCTACTGAGGAAAGGAAAATCGAAGTAAAGAATAAAACCTTTTGAATTATAAAGAATAAACTTAATTTGTTAGTTGAGAATTTACCAAATTTAGACATTTTCCAAAAATGTACTTAACCGCTTTGGCTTCCGAGCGACCCATATAATAATCTATACATATATTAAAAGGCCTCGAACGACAACTTTGCACCGGTCTCCGGTTTTTCTCAAGCCGGCCCTGACTCAATTGGATTAAATTGATGGAATATTTCAGTCAAGTAATTTTGTGACTTATCACTCGTATGTGTTTAAGTTTGATGGCCCCTTCTGCTGGCCAGCAGCGTGTTCAGGAGAATGGTGATCAGAGGCTCGGCGGATAAGACCCGAGTGGGGGAAAGGAGAGGAATACCAGGCCACCTTTTATATGCGGCTTCTCACTCATCTGCCCATATTTGATCCGTTGGTTAAACAATCGCTACTTAGTGGACCATGGAAGGCCAGATACAGAAGGGGCATTTACCAGGTTATGGGACTATCAATAAGAATGTAGCTCTTACACATGGAGTAAGTTTCTTTATTCTATTTTTCTTTCTCTTTTCAAATTTGCTTTCCGAAAATTCTCCCTAAATATTTTATATTGTAGATTTTTATAGTTATTCCATTGACCATATTAAAGTATTTTTATTATCTTTTTTGTAAAAATTCATTTGCTTTGTTTTTGTTCCTCGTGCGAAAAAAGAAGAAGAAATTTAAGATTTCGAAAAGGTTGACAAAGAACAAAAACTTGGCAAATGAGTCTTTACCAGTAAAATTATTTTATATTAATTAATCCACATTTTGCGTAATGATCAAAGTAACAATTATATTATATTTTAAACCATTGGTGCTTAAACCTGCCTCCCGGCTAACCTTATTATTGAATTTACCCAAATATATTGTTACGAGTTCGTGACTTTGATGAAACCTAGATGAAGGAGGAGGTATCAGCCAAAGATGGAATCACTGGATTCAATAAAACACCTTTAATAAAACGTTTGGCCTGAATTAATTGGCCATCTTCAGTTAATTAGAGTTATAACAAAATTCGGTACACATAGTGATCGAACCAAGCTTCGTCAAAAATAAAAAATTGTTTAGCTTCATGCACGTTATAAATTTACATGAAGCTAAATTTTTTTTATTTTTGACAAGGCTTGGTTCGATCACATATGTGTACCGAATTTTGTGTATAACTCCTAATTAACTGAAGATGGCCAAATAAAATTCAGGCCGAAACGTTTTATTAAAGGTGTTTTATTGAACCCAGTGATTCCATCTTTGGCTGATACCTCCTCCTTCATCTAGTACCCAAATATATATAGTATTTATAAAATTTCCATTGATAAAAGCGATAATTTCTCCCGAAACGTTTGGATTTCAAATAAACGTTTTCAGAATGTTTTTTTTTCTAGAACATTTATATATATATCCTTTTCAATCATAAGTTTTTGTCTGTTTTTCTGTCTGGATTCCAATACCCACGATAACCAAAGAACGGAAAGTCATTAAAAGTTCGTTCTGGTGTCAAAATTTTTTATTTGAATTGCGGAGAACTGATTAGATTTTGGGCTCTCTAGCACTTTTGATTCAAAAATGAAAAAAAATTCTCAAATTAATTAAAATAAAAATAATTCTCGAACAGTTTATTATACTATTTAAGTTTAATACAAGGTCGGCTCTAACTACCCAGTCTTGCAAAAGTTTTAACTTTTTCCACCAATTCTCATTTATTTTCGATGAAAATATTTTCAAAAATACCTAACTAGCTCGTTTCAATCGAAACAATTCAAAAGTAATAAACAAAACTATTATCCAAACTTACACCACAACATTTATTTTTAAATTTCAATTATGATTTTTACTTTACCATACATCGTATGGTCAAGTATTGCATGAAAAAACTGGGGTTTTTTCCTTCTTTTTTTCGAAATATCTCAAAAACTGCTGAAACTATTTTGATTAAAAAAATTGAGCGAAACCATGGCATTTCGGTCTACAAAAAAGCCCTAATAAGTGGACATCGAAAAAATTATATTTTTCGAAATAATAATTGTTTTGTCAAAATGTCTGTTAGTTTGTCTGGTTGTCCGTTAGTCTGTGCGTTACCAAATTTTTGTGGACGAGCTAGCTCAAAAACTAGTGGGAATATCGAAACCAAATTTCACACGTAGTTTTGGTCCATTGAGATTAAGAGCTGATTAGATTTTGGTGCATTCGACCCAAAATTAAGAGGGCTGGAGGGGGTGTTAAAAATTAAAAATCCATGCCATTTGAGCAAACTCAACCAAATTTTGGATACATAATCAGTGGACCCCCAGAAGTCTAAAAATGCAAAAACTAACCGTCCAAAATGGGGTAGGGGATGGTGGGTGTAGGGTCAAAAAATGAAAATCTTGGCCATTTACCAAACTCAACCAAATTTTGTATACATAATCAGTGGGACCCCAGAAATCTAAAAATCCAAAAACTAACCCCCCCCTCCCCTACATGATTATAAATAATTTTAGGGGCCAGGTTGTATGGTAAAGTCAAGTGGATGGCCACATCAGAACACGTCAGCTTATTTAATATATACATCTAATTGATTAAACAGGGGGGTTACTTTTCATGAAACTGGTGGGGGGGGGGGGGGGCACTCCTGAATTAAAAAATGCATTTTAATATCTTTCGCTATCTTCACTTTGTGAATTACTGTTCTAAACAACAAATATAGAATTGAAATTATCACTTATATTAATAAATCCAAACACAATAGATAATTCAGGAAAGTTTGTCATCATTTTCAGTCTAATATAAATATTTCCCATCTAATTTTAGTCATTATTGAATTTATTGGGAGAAATGAATATAGTGCATTGACTGACTTAAACTTTAATCTCAAATAAATGTAAATATTTATATTAAGGAGAAGATATATCGTTAATTTAATAATACCTAGCATTTAAATTATATATATATATATATATATAATTAAAAATCTTTTATAAAAAACAATCTGAAAACGTTAATTTGAAATCCAAAAGTTTCGGGAGGAATTCTTCCTTTATCCATGGAATTTGAAAAATAAATAAGAAAATAGTTGCTTTTAAGAAAGGGATATAAAGCAACTATTTTTTTCAAATTTCTTAAAATTCCATTGATAAAGGAAGAATTTCTCCCGGAACGTTTGCATTTTTAAATAAACGTTTTCAGATTGTTTTTTATAAAAGATTTGTATTTATTTATATACATAAAACAATCAATTAAAAAAATATATATATTAATATTTATATTGGTTATATATATTTAGGGCCTTGGGCCTTGCATTCCTGGAGTACACACCTTTTTTGGTTTTAGGAAAATTGATCAAATATTCAATATTTGATTGTCTTAAATAAAATGTATTTACCTATTTATATATACAGCCAAGAAGATTTTTTAAAAGTTTATAACAGGAAAATAAGGACAAGTTTTTATGTGTGACTTTTTTATTTATCAGCCAACGTTTCGTCAACTTCTTCAGGGCTTCAAATAGTCTTCTTCAGGGCTTCAAATAGTCATGCCACACATTCGTCTACATTTTCTTGTTATCTTCGTTACCATTGAAGACCATCAGAACACAAATTTCAAAAAACATTCGGCACATTCACATAAATAATATTTTTTTCTTTTCTTTTTATATTAATAATTACATTAGATATTAAACAGAAATAACATATATAGAATGAGGCAACCCTGTTTTTAAAACCAGAATAGAATATTAAAATAAAAAATATTCTATTCTGGTTTTAAAATAGTGTTGCCTCATTCTATACCTATATGTTATTTCTGTTTTATATCTAATTTAATTGTTAATATAAAAAGAAAAGAAAAAAATTGTTTTTGTGAATGTGCCGAATGTTTTTTGAAATTTGTGTTTCTGATGGTCTTCACTGGTAACGAAGATAACAAGAAAATTTAGACGAATGTGTGGCATGACTATTTGAAGCCCTGAAGAAGTCGCCAAAGTTGACGAAACGTTGGCTGATAAATAAAAAGTCACACATAACTTGTCCTTATTTTCCTGTTATAAACTTTCAAATTAATATAAATTATGGACGGAAATTATAATAATAAATATAATATACCTATATATTCAATGTTTTGTATTTGTTTTACAAACATTTTCTGAGATGAAATTTCAATGATAAAAATCACAAAATATTGTCTCGTAACAGAAAAATCGGTAACATGTCATATTAATTAATCTTTTTACTCATTTTGAATAAATCTGTTTTGAAATTTCATAATAATATAGTAAGAAAATCGGTTTGTCGATGCTTTTCTCATTGCTTTCAATTATTAATTCATCGACACACTACAAAATACCTCTATAAGTAGGCTTACCATACATCCCGATTTAACCGGGTCTGTCCCGGTTTGAAACTATGGTCCTGCCAGTTTGTCATTTTGTCCTGGTTATTTGGAAAAATTTGAAAAGTACGGTATACACGTAATCAAAAATTACAGCCTCGGAAAATCGCAATCAGGCAATACAGTAGAGTGAATTTTTTGACTCGATTAAAAATAACTAAGAATTTTTAAAGAAAGTTAACGCTACTGATAAATATTTATTATTAGATAATACATCTTTAATCAGTTAGCTATGTTCGGTTAAGAGTAATTAAAAATTATTACTTGTAATTTTTGTTTTTTGTTGACCACTCTAGTACTTTACCCAAGGAGTGAACCGCGATTGGAATTAGGTGTACACCGTCTTTGGAATTATTTGGAATTACTTTGGAATTCATTAGATAATCTATTGTCATCTATTGTCTTCTACTTGGAAATGAAAGTGGAAGTAGGTGTACACGATTTTAGGTCGCGGTGCACCCCTCGACTTTACTTTTTTTTTGAATCATAAGTACTTAAGTGAATTACTTGTCTCTTTTTAAAATCGCATAGAAGGCGCTCACTTTCTGTTTCGAATCGACTCTCGAAATTGTCCGGGTTTGAAAAAAAAATATTATGGTAAATCTACCTGTAAGTGACATGACCGATGTTGTCTCGATGTACAATATTTCCACCATTTGACCATAACATGTAATTCGATCTAACTATCATCACCAATATTATAGGCATGCACGGATCCAGGGTGGGTGGACCCCCCCCCCAAAGCATTGGAGATCAACATTTTTTATATGTTTATTTAAAACTTTTGACCTAGTTATTTGGAGCGGGATAAGCTGGCAACTACTAAAATAAAAAAAATCGCATCCATATTATTTAATAATAAATTAAGTATATTAGCAGATATTTGGACAGGACAAACAATTTTCATTGATTTGCGCAACGTTTCGTTTTTATTTCGGCTTCATCAGGCGTCTCAATTATTATAATTTAATGCTAAGCTATATAAAAATTTTCAATAATATAATCCAGTCATATAAAAATATATGTATCTCTTTCTTTGTGTGCTTGTGTTATTAGTTTCTTATAATTCTTTATAAAAAGCAATCTTTGTCTTTAAATTTATTATTGAATTTATTAGCGTATTGTAAAACTTTGTTTCAATAAATAATTTTAATTAAATGTTCATAATTTTTTTTTAATTCCTTAAAATTATTTACATCGTAGATTCAATAACACACCAACAAATTATTTTTCATTAAGGGGAGGGGGTAAAATTCGGTGGCTGCCCCCCCCCCCCCAAAATCAGAGGTCTGGATCCGCGCCTGATTATAGGTGGAGAAAATATAAATCAAGGCAACCTCCAAGTCACTACGAGTTTTAATATCTATCAATGAACTAATAATTGATTGGGTTGAAATGACTATTTTATTTATTTATTATAGACACCCTCATGATCTCGGGATTCTAACACTCAGAGAATCCCATCAAAACAAATATATAGAGGCATTGGACCAGGGCATCTTCTCGACCATATGACGTAATTCTAAAAATATTTTCCTTGTCAATGGAATTTAATGAATTGAAAAAAAGAATAAAGAAAAAAAGTTGATTTTTCTAAAGAATAAAAGCAACTTTTTTTTCTTTATTCTTTTTTCAATTCATTAAATTCCATTGACAAAGGGAGAAATTCTACCGAAACGTGTGCCTTATATTAAACCTTTGAATAGGTATATACAATGAAAATAGCTTAACATGAAATATTTTTTCGTGTTAAAAGAATTTCGTCTAAAACATATTGCATACAAAATAAACTGCAACGGATCGTTGCTAAACTTTATCCAAATTCATTTGAAATATTAATATGTTCTAGAGTAAAGTACTTTAAAATATAATTTTACTAAAAACTTTATTTAACCTTTTTTGTGGTCCCCAAGGTACTTTATAAAAACAAATAAAAATTTATTGATTTTTTGGAAAATAACATATTTTGTTCATTCCGAGAAGCGAAATCTTTTCGTGTTAACCGATTTTTGTTTCGTGTTAAAAGAAAAGAACTGTATTAAAATACCTAGGATTTTGTCGGGACCGCATTATTATTTCGTGTTTTCGTGTTAACCGATTTTTCATGTTAAGCGTTTTCGCGTTAAACGATTTCCACTGTATTTATATATATATATATTAATTTTTATAGTTTATTTTTATATATTTTTTTCAACGATATAAATGTTTCATTCGCACCTATTTCGAACATGTGCAAAAGTTTTTTACGAAGGGGTTAAAATAAGAGACGAGCAGCTTTTATTTATTTATTTTTTATTTATGAACCCCACACTAACGTCTTTCCGTCTATTGGTTGTAGCCATCTCGCAGAGCGGGAATTTGTCAATATTTATATAAAACAATTTTTTTTTGGATACATTAATATAAATATTGACAAATTCCAGCTCTGAAGATGGCTACAACCAATAGCCGAAACGTTAGTGGTAGTTCATAAATAAAAAATAAATAAATAAAAGCGGCACGTCTTATTTTAACCCCTTCATAAATTAATACAGCTATAAAGAATTCCTAAAATTAAAGTTTTTTGACATTCATAGTGAATTTGTTTCTGAATTATTTTGTAATTTCAGTGGTGATGCTATGTTTATATGTTTGAAATTTTAAGCCGAATCTCACCTAGATGTTTGATGAGTTACTATCATTAGAATACATAGATATTTAAAAATCAAGACCAGCATCCACAGATACTTTCGACCTCTACCCAATCCCTAAATCTCCCTTATCTTCACGTTACAAGGGTCCACCACGGACTTCAGAGGTTGTACCTTCTTGGTGCAACTTCTTCTTGTATCAATATCATTATAAAAAAAAAAAAAAAAAAAAAAAATACTATATCTAGGTGTTTTCAACAAAAGATTTTTCGTAATGGCCTTATCCAATTTGAATACTACGTACATATATACAATATTTTTCATTTTATTGAGCTTACAAATTCTTTAAAAATACAGAATTGTTTGCAACGAAATTTTCTCTGGAGAGACGGGCTGGTAGAACTTTTAATTAAAAGTAATGGAAGGCAGCCCAGGGGTAGTGAGAAAAGAAAAAATTAACACATATCCAAATAAAGTGTAATTTATTGGAATCCTTCCTCCCTTCCTTTCAAACCGACGTTTTGGAGCATTCTTCCCTCCTTCTTCATTGACCCCTTGAAACCCTGAAGGAGGGAAGAATCCTCCGAAACGTCGGTTTGAGGGGAAGGGAGGAAGGATTCCAATAAATTATACCTTTTTTTTTATGATATTGATGTGAGAAGGAGATACACCAGAAGGTGGATCCCCTAAAGGCCTGTATGGGATGGTCCCTCCATCGTGAAAAGAACCGAGTAGAAGGAAAGAAACCGGGATCACGAGCCAAATCCCAGAAAGTTAGATACAATCCAATATCCAATTTACTAAGTTTTTAGGGGCTTCGAGCAGTGGTAAATTCTCCGTTCGAAAAATTAGGTTAAATTTATCTCCCACCTTATTTGGATATGTGTTAATTTTTTCTTTCCTCACTACCCCTGGGCTGCCATCCATTAATTTCAATTACAGAATTATGTAAATAATTTTGCAACAATGAATATGCGTCAACCAATATATGATAATATTTTTGGCATGCCTTAAAGAATTCTTTATGATTAGGATTACAAAATTGATTTGCTCATCACTAATTTCATCATTAATTCATTAAGTATGGAAATTTTTTTAATTCGTTATATATATTAATAAATATCAATATGTCATTGCTTTTAGTTTAAACATTGAGATCAGCTTAGTGGAAGATTTTCCAAAACTGCTTTTTATCAGCATAATATTTCGATTATCAAATATTTTTATTCCAGATCATGAGTCACTTCACTGATATGAATAATGATAATCAAACAGAGGCTGATTTTGTTAAGTTTCAAAATAAAAACCGATCGAAAGATTCATTTTTTATTTTTAAGTGATATGTGTGCGTCTTCTTTCATCGTTTCATTAGAAAAAAAATAAAAATTACATAATAATAATAATAATTGGTAGGAAATCTCTAGATGATTAACACGAGCCATTAAGTCTGGTACTGATGGAAACTTTTGGCGCCGCGCCGCCTCATATCGCTATTGGAATTTATCATTGAACATTTAGACATTTGTGCCTTCTTGACCATGTATTGATAATAGATGACCGTAATTGATTAATTAATACGATTAATATTAAATTGCATGTCATTTGCTTAGCATTTGCATTAAATCATTTGTTAAATTCTATCATAGACATTAAAACCTTGTATTTTGACAATTTTTCATTTTTAATACAAAAATAATTAATTCATTGCATTTTTTAAAGAGATGTGAAAGTATCCTTAATCTTAATGAAATGCCTATTTATTTAATTGTTTGAAAATTTAAAATAACCTGAATTAAATTAATTAAATTGATCGAACAATTTGAGATATAGTATATTGTATGGCCAGGGCGTAAACTGGGGGATATCCGACAACCAAATGTTGCGGCATGAGCTGAGAGCTTATAGTACATTCACTTAGGCCCGGTTGTATGTCGCAAAGTAAATGCTTTACCACTAACCAAGGGTAGCTGGTAAACGGATGGATTAGGATGGCCAATGCAGATGACAGGCACTGAAAGTTCTTGTCATCTGATTGGCCATCCCAGCCCTCCATTTACCAGCTAGCCTCTGGTTAGTGGTAAAAGCATTTACTTTTGCGACATACAACCGGGCCTTAGGGGCTGTTGTATGTCGTAAAGTAAATGCTTTTACCACTAACACAGGGTAGATGGTAAAAAGCATTTACTTTGAAAGTGCCTGTCATCTGATTGGCCATCCCGCCGGCCACAAGGTAAATTCTAAGATTTTACCCTTTGTCAACTTTTACAAAGACTTTACCAGCAGACATACAACTGGCC
>JALMQS010000187.1:16322230-16354654 GCA_024734495.1 Forficula auricularia | reverse complement strand
AATGTGGCTTTGAGCCGAGGGTTCTTATAGGAGTTTGAGTGTAGAATTATTAATAAAGTAATGAGAAATTTTAAAAATATAAAAATTCTAGGTAGGTTTATATTTTTAAATTTTTTAAATTTACACCATTCTCCCTTAACAAGAAAAAGTACTAAATTGAAAGTTTTTGCCGAGAGTAGCAGAATTTTTATATATTGAAGGAGACAATAAAAGAGTGTGTCTTCTGCTGGAATTATAAATTTTATTTATTTATAACGAGACTATAGTTTCGAGGGCTTTGCCCTCTTCATCAGTCTATTACAATGTATTCACAGGAATTAATTTATGAATTATATATCATAAATTAATTCCTGTGAATCCATTGTAATAGATTGATGAAGAGGACAAAGCCCTCGAAACTATAGTCTCGTTATAAATAAATAAAATTTATAATTCCAGCAGAAGACACACTCTTTTATTGTCTCCTTCAACAATCTCTTTTCATTAATTCAATGATACTTTGTATGTTTCTTTGTAATTTATTAGAAATTTAAATATTTTTTCTACAAGATTCATTTTTCAACATTTAATGGGCCCTCTACACTATGGCCCAACGTGAGCCAAACATGTTGGTCACCGGTAAAACGAGTTAATTTTGACGGCGCCCCCACACAGTGGTCCAGGAGTTGGGCCAATATCTATGGCCTTTTGGAAACGACACCTAGCCACTACGCACTTTCGTTGCGTAACATTGACCCTCTTTGATATATCAAAAAAACCGCTCCGAAGGCCAACCATCGCCTGCGTCAACCAATGGCCAATACAAGCCAACCCTCCTCTACACATTGGCTTTGGCTTGAATTGGCCCAAGTTGGCTCATAGTGTATAAAATATAATATAAAATAAATGTAGAATGAAAACCTAATGGAAATATATTAAATATTATTATTATATTTGAGAACCAAAATTACATTTAATAACTCGCAAGAGAGGTGATTCCATTTCTTTGCTCGTGTGTATTAAAAATATATATATATATATATATATATATAATCGTATTAAAAATTTTGATATCTCTATATATTTTGAATAAGTATTATTTTTACATGCTTATATTAGCTTCACCTGTATGTATCTATCTATCTATCAATGTGAGTTTTGTTCTGTTAAATTCCGCAAACATTTTTCTATAAAAATAATTTTTTACCTACTCAATTTAAATGAAATTATATAAAAATAATAAAAATAAATACATTTCATTCTCTTAAATTCCGCAAACTTTTCTCTATAAAAATAATTAGGACTAAAAATTAAAAAATTATATTAAAAAAAAAACTAAAAAACATGCTTCTAAAAAGCACAAAATAATGTAATACTTAATCAAAAAGCGTGGGGCACTTTGTCGAAATTAATTAAAAGTTTCTGGGCCCCACACTTTTTGATTAAGTATTACATTATTTTGTACTTTTTAGAAGCATGTTTTTAAGTTTTTTTAAAATATAATTCATAAAAAATACATTAAATGAATTAGTCTTGTCCAAATTTAATCTCTTAGAAAGTTTAGTTGTTATTGCATCAATCACTAAAGCTCACAGTTTGCCACCTTCTATTTTAACAGCTAGTTGACAAATAATATTTATAAAAAATAAAAAAAAAATGAATTTCATATAATAAAATGAATATATAAAACAGAGTTGAACTGACAATGTCTCTAGAGCCCTATTTATTTTTATTGAAGAATAGAAATAAAAAAAATGTGTAGTATATATTATATTGTAATATTTTATATAACAAAAAAAACTATATAAACAAAATAAACCAAAACTTGAGACGGAAAAATGGATACCCCAACTAAAGAGTTCGCCACCTGTACTATATTATATAGTATCTTACTATATTTTAGTCAATTGTACTATATATTATAGAAAAATAATATACTACGAAATGTACTATATTTTCATCGCTAATTCAATTGTCGCGCTTTTTTTTATCTTAACTGTGAGTGGAACGAAGAAAAATCTTTCAACCTTTCAAGATTAATAAGAATTTATTATTATTACTTGAAAAAAGTTTAATATATTTAACTAAATGGTTTGATTTCAACTCAACTAATTGGCTTGACCAATGCCAATTTCTGAATTTAAGCATGAAAATTGAATTTAATCAACTTGACAGCTTATTGAATTCTTTGAATTTAGTTAATAAATTAAACATTAATGTCAATAATTAGTATTCGGGAACAATTACTTACTAACTACTACCAATATTTCAATCTAAAATACTGCTGAAAAATGGCAAATGCTTTTCAAAAGCACAGATACATGTTTAACTAATACATTTAAAATTATTAGCTTTTTTCTCTTAATTCCTGCAACTTCTGCTTTTACAGAAATAATTTTTTCCGTTATGAATATGAAATGGTGAGAAGAAATAAATAAAGCATCTATTAATTTAATTAAAAATGAATTGTTAATTTATTTTAATATGCATCTAAATTGTTCGGATTCCTATGATTATTTAAAAAAAAATAGAACTTTGCTGGCCAAAGCAAAAAGTAATAATAAATATGCATGGAAAATTAAATAATGAAATAAATAATATATAAAATAAAAAATGAAAAATAAATGTGAACTATTTTTTCTTCAAATAAAGGTGGCAAGCCTAGTTGACAGTGAAGTTTTATGAAAACAAATATTGAAGGAGACAATAAAAGAGTGTGTCTTCTGCTGGAATTATAAATTTTATTTATTTATAACGAGACTATAGTTTCGTTATAAATAAATAAAATTTATAATTCCAGCAGAAGACACACTCTTTTATTGTCTCCTTCAATATATAAAAATTCTGCTACTCTCGGCAAAAACTTTCAATTTAATATGAAAACAAATATGATAAATTTGAGTTCATGTAACAAAGTTTAATATGTTCTCATTAATTTGAGCGAGAATTTAAAATTCATATATATCTATTTAAAAGTGTGTGAAATCCTTTTCATGTCGTAACATATTTATCTCTAAATATTAAAAGATGGAAAACATTCACATTCATTCAAACATTCATTAATAGGGACATCAAATTAAGTGCAGGATTATCCAAGGTAAATTCCCATTCAAATGGACATTTAATCCAGAAAAAGTTACAACACTTAAGGGTGCTACACACGATCAGATTTGGTCAGAACTGACTTTCGAAATTGGTCAGGTCAGACGCAAAATCAGGTCGTGTGGAGGCCTGTCATCTGACCATTTTGTTTTCTTGTCGGGTTAGGTTGAGTGGCCGACGCTTCCAACTCAAGGCTAACTGCGATGTCGAGCTGACCAAATCATGTCGTGTGTATTCAACTTCTAATTTTGCTGGCGCCTGGTCAAGCAGACCAAATCTGACCGTCAGTAGCCCGCCTTATAATTATTTGTTATGACAGTGTTCATGTCTCACTGTCTCTATATAGCCTTTAAAACAAAAAATTACATTATAATTTGTAAATTAAATTTCAACATATATTATTTCAATATTTCAACTAGATTCCTTATTGAATTTTCAAAATATCATAATTTTTTAAATTTTATCTGAATTTTCATAAGGCGAAATGGATAGTTGGTTCTAGGTGAAACATTGTATTAAATTAATGGATTAAGATAGATTATAATGATAAGGAAAATACTTTATTATGTTTGTTTTTGTAAAATTAATTTGAAAATAAATATGTTTCTTCTATAGTAGACCAGGAGCTGGGTGGAGTTGAGTATGCAAAATATGAGGACCGGCAACTATGCTCCGATTCTTATACCTAAGACCCCAAATAACAACAAACTGGATGTTGCCAGCAGCTATGTTGGTCCCCCCACAGCCCAATTTGGGGTATTTTCGAATTTTTACGCTAACAGAGGCTATATGGTTCGAAATAAATGAAGAAAAAAAAATATCCCTTAAGTTTCAAGTCTCTATATCAATTTTAACTTGTGCCCCACAGCGATAGTTTCCTATCTAATTAAATGTTTGTTTGTTTTTTCAATTTTTTTATTACGGCCAAAGTAATGGTTAAAATTTTTTGAAACTATAGACGTCACCCTTATAATAGAAGCTATCCTTCAGAATTTGTACGGATTTTTAGCTATTATAATTTTGGAGTTAGAGCTAGATAAAATACTGCTATTTCTTATTATTAGTAAGTTATAGACCCAAAATTATAAAAGCTAAAAATCTGTAATATGGTTCGTAATAAATAAAATAAAAAATATCGCTCAAGTTTCAAGTCTCTATCTCAAATTTAATCAGTGCCTCACAACGATGTAAGTTTCCCATCTAAATAACATGTGGTTTTTAGCATAGAACTATCGATTTTTTATTCTGGCCAAAGTAATGTTTCAAAAATTTTGAAAGTCTGTAAATTTTATCTTTATAATAGTAGCTATCCCTCAGAATTTTTAGCTATTATAATTTTGGGTCTATAACTTACTAACGATAAGAAATAGGAGTATATTATATAGCTCTAACTCCAAAATTATAATAGCTAAAAATTCATACAAATTCTGAACGATAGCTACTATTATATATTATTATTTGAGCATTTTAAGACTCAAATGAATGAAATCCTTTTATAAGTTGGCTTCTAAGAGTAAACTATAGTGAACAATTACAATCAGAGCCGGATTTAGAATCTATGGGCCCCTATGCTTGGACCTGTGGCACGCGGGGAAAATATTTTTTTTTAATTATGGTAATCTACAAAAACCGCATTTTATCTAATTATCCAATTAAGAACTTAAAAATAAACGTGAATGACTCTTTATTGAAACCTTGTTAAATATATAAAAAAAAGTAGACCCTTTGTGGTACGGGCCCATAGGCTGCAGCCTGGGTAGCCTGTGCTTAAATCCGGCCCTGATTACAATTACAAGCCGGTATTCATTAAAGTGAGTCTCATGCTCAAAAGA
The DNA here is from genome assembly GCA_024734495.1 of Forficula auricularia. Lineage (NCBI taxonomy): Eukaryota > Metazoa > Arthropoda > Insecta > Dermaptera > Forficulidae > Forficula > Forficula auricularia. The sequence continues at coordinate 16,349,741 of JALMQS010000187.1, read as the reverse complement.
AAAAACAAATTATTATATGAAAAAATTAAGAAAAGAATGAAGATCAAAATCAAGCCCTCGACAGTAGTCCCTAATAAATTATATATATATATTTATGCAACAAGTAGTGAACACCCCTCTTGTTTTTATCAAATCAAAAAATTTTCCATTGTATAAAAATGAAATGTAATAAAATTGAAAAAAGTTTAAAAATGTATATTCTTGTGCGCAAAATATGCACTCAAATCCAATCCAAAAATATAAAATGTTAAATACAATGATTTTTTTGTGATTTGCTTACAACTTAAAATTGTATTTGATATACCTATTATTTTAAAATATGCTTTTGGATATATTCTGAGCTCTAATGATGACAGTAAAGATTAAGTATAATAAAAGAATTTAAAAAGAGAATATTTCTATAGTTAAACATTCACAAAATACATTCTATGTGCAAATAAGCTTAAATATATCAGCCAATTTACTAAAAGAAATAATAAATAAATTAGTTTTCAACTAGTCTCTTAAAAATACATATTTAATGTAAATTAAAAATTTATATAGATTTTTTTTATAAAACATGAAATTTTTTTTTTTTAATACTGCACACCAACTAATATTAGTAATTACAGTGAAAAATTGATATTCTCATTACAAAGCACAACGTTTAGATTCCTAATTCTGAAGTGGTTTTCAACTACAGGGGTAACCAGTATTGGAGTGATTGAGGACCGGTTGTATTTGTATAGGTAGTTCACGAGTGCATCACATAAATGGGGCTGTCTGTCGTTCCTTAAAAGAGAATTCAAAGTTCGACGTTTTTCCACTCTTTTGATTACTCGACGAATTTGATGGATAAAAGGAGAATCAACCAATCAAGATAAGCGCATCTCAAAATCAACATTTCATTATTATTTTATAGGTTGTAATGGTTTTTTGTCAATATTGCTTATTATATCATTTAAAATATAATTTATGTTTTTACTTTTTAGTCTTAATTATTTTTATAGAGAAAAGTAACAGAATGAAATGTATTTATTTTTATATAATTTCATTTAAATATACTATATTTATCTAAATTTTTTGAGGGTACAAATTCTCTTTTAAATAGGTGTTAGTTTTATTCTTTTTTGACAAAAATTTCAAGGTAGACATGGAAAATAATAGTAAATATTACTAGGGAATTTTAGATAAAATTAAAAATCATTATAGTTGGGGTCTGTGGGGGGATTTGGTGTGTTGAGTTGGCAATGGAGTTTTAAGTTGAAAATTAGAATTTAAATCGTATTAACTGTCAGTGATTTATGAAAGAGTCATTGAATTTGAATGTTTATGCAAAAATAATTGTTGGACAGAAGGATAATGTTACATATTGGTATAATTTCGATGTGAGGGAATTTTTCTCATCTTAAGATTGTTCCAAGGTATGACATTTTGATGTAATTTGAGTTTGTTGTTTTGTGATGAGAAGTTGTCATTGTATACTTTGTAATGATTGAAATGTTTTAGTTAAATTGAAAGTTTTTTTTTTTTTGCCGAGAGTAGCAGAATTTTTATATATTGAAGGAGACAATAAAAGAGTGTCTTCTGCTGGAAATTCCAGCAGAAGACACACTTTTATTGTCTCCTTCAAGACATGTTTTAGGCTGAAGATGACATAATTGTAAATGTCGAAACGTTCCTGGGTAACAATAAAATAAAAGATAAAAATGTGTTTTTTTTGTCAAAAAAGATTAAAACTAACAACTATTTAAAAGAGAATTTGTATCCTCAAAAAATGTAGATATAATATATATATATATATAAATAAAAAATTCTCAGAATTAATCAAGAAATTAATTTCATTCAAATTGAGTAAGGTAAACAATTATTTTTATAGAGAAATGTTTGCGGAATTTAACAGAACAAAAGTCACATTGATACATAGATAAATACATACATATATACATACAGGTAAAGCCGAGGGGTGAACCGCGATTGGAATTAGATGTACACCGTCTTTGGAATTCATTAGGTAATCTATTGTCTTCTACTTGGAAATGAAAGTGGAAGTAGGTGTACACGACTTTAGGTCGCGGTTCACACCTCGGGTGAAGCTAATATAAAGCGTGTAAAAAAAATGTACGCGTGATATATGTCAGATATTGTTACACCCCGATGGGCAAGCCAGGTGCCCCGATTGAATTTTTTGACATATGTGTTCAATTCTCGAAGGGGTGAAATAACTGTTCTGAAAAAATCCATAACACCTCGGATATAGTAGTTGACCATCTCGCTTGATTTTGTCAAGAAATTTTTATGCTGCTACTACTATCGATATTTGTCTTAATTAAGCACATAAATTGTTTATTTCCCAAGCTTTCTATCCTTTAGGGCAGTCTTACAATATCTCATATATACATACATATATAGAAATTTCCGATGAATAGTAATTATGAATAGTGGTTGAAATTGATTTTCCTCCACGTATATATATATATAATAACTCTTTTTAGTGTCTTGCCAGATTCGTTTCAGTGAAAATGAACCTGTGGTAGTCATATCAATTCTTTAATGGCTTTTTCAAAATTTTGAAAAGATAAATAAAAATAAAACAGGAGCTTCTCGTTATGCAGAAGTCCTGAGTATGATTGATCCTCAATCGCTTTCCCAGCCACTTCCATTTGTAAACGATTCTAAAATTAGGGACAGGAACTTTGTATATTGTAATGAGAATATTTAATCTAGATGATTTTAGGCGAGGGGTGAACCGCGACCTAAAATCGTGTACACTTACTTTCACTTTCATTTCCAAGTGGAAGACATTAGATGACAATAGATTATCTATAATTAATAGAGATTGTGGTGTTGATGCAAAGGTGAAACATCTTTAATAAAGATAAAAGTAAATAAATATTATATGAAATAGTCATTTACTATGAGTTAAGATTTCTAGGTCACGTGTTTCACATTAAAATTAAAAAATAAAAGATGTAAATTTTTTATTTTTACTTTATCCAATGCAAAGCATGGGTAAAGTATTGTAATCGCTCTCGGGGCAAGCGTGGCTTCAAAGGGTCCTCAGGTAAAGACTACGGAACCCATGGACTCAATTAAAGTCACAAATTGTAGTATTCAATTAGGTTGAATTTTAGCACGTGACGGTTTTGCCAAAAATTACAAGGGGTCTCGTCGAGAGGCCAAAAAGTGCGATTTTTTCATTTAGTGCGTGCGGATGGATGGATGGATGTTATCGTTTTTTTGGCCCACGATTTTTTCCACACCGTTACACCGATTGAAATGAAATTGAAAACCTACCATTAGTTTAACAAAATGAAGCGCTGATTAGTTTTTGGTACATATCGGCCCACAAACATTAGTACTTTATTTCAGTACTTTTTTAGTTTTTTCTAAATATCTTGAAAATGACTTAACCAATTTTGATGAAATTTAATATCTTAATTAAGTACCTTGGGGACCACAAAAAAGGTTAAATAAAGTTTTTAGTAAAATTATATTTTAAAGTACTTTGTCAATATGAACTACAAATTGCAAGTGATATCTGATTAATAATAAAGGAACAAACATATTAATATTTCAAATGAATTTGGATAAAGTTTAGCAACGATCCGTTGCAGTTTATTTTAATTTTAATGTGAAACAAGTGACCTAAAAATCCTAACTCATAATAAATGAATATTGCATATAATAATATTTATTTACTTTTATCTTTAATAGATTATCTAATGAATTCCAAAGTAATTCCAATGACGGTGTACACCTAATTCCAATCGCGGTTCACCCCTCGGTTTTAGGTGAAACCTTTCCATTGAGAAACAATTCAACTTTCGAAGTAAAAAAAATCTTGAGTAATTACCTGATTTAATGCAAAACGTGCTTGCTCATGTCTCAGAGAGAAGGCTGAATCCATTTATTTTTTGTTCTATTAATTTATTTATTAAATATTTGACGAATAATGTAGTAATGCAGAGTAATCTACAAAATACCAATTATGATTAAATAAATAATGTAAAAAAAAAATAAATGGATTTAGTAAAAAAACGAATTAAATAGTTAAAAAATGGAATTAGTTTTGTCTACTTTTAATTTTAAGAGACTTATGAAAACGAGTAAACATGCATGAAGAATTTTTTCAAAGACCTTTTCCATCATATGTATCCATCTATTTAATCATCCAGATATATAGATGAAAATATAGAAGGATATTTAAATAAATTTACTGTATATTTTTATTTGATTAATATACAGATTCTAGGCTGAATGTTTCTGTAGAATTTTATACCCGTCTATGGTCGTCTATCTTTCTATATTTCGACCAGATTAGATTTAGTGCTCGGCTGCCTGGAATAAATTCTCAGCTCAGTAACACACTTCAAAACAAGAAATAAATCTAGTTGAAATAATCTTAATATACAATATAATTGAAAGAGTTTCAGAGAAATTATGAAAATAGTGAAAAAAAAAAATGTTTATAGAAAATTAGAAATGTACATAAAGTATAAAAACAATAATTTAATAATGCATCTGAAATATAAATGACATAAAATTTATGACAATTCAAAATTTAGTTAAGATATTTAATAACTTGTAAAATAATAGATATTAACGTGTTCGAGTTTAACAATGTATGAAAGAGAACAATTCAATTTTTATCTAACATAAGTTTGTTTTAATTAAAAAGTTCCTAGAGAAGAGTTTTCGAATGTTTCGCTTCGAAGCAACATCGCATCCCATTAAATCCCAGAGAATTTGAGTCGAAATTGAAATAAATATCTTTTTAAAATATATATATTTTTTTTTAAGTAAGGGAAGTAATAAAATTAGGTCTAATCAGAATAAATGCTACTAAAATAAAATATTTTCCCCTCAAAATGGCGGACTAAAGGGACAAGGTATAATATAATAACATCAAATGATCATAAAGAAATCATTACGAAATTAAAAAAAAAAAAAAATGAATAAGTAAAACATAAAAATGAATAAAATAAATCAATGCTACCTTTTTAATCAATTCAATTTTTCCTATAACTCCAGCTGAATTATATAGGCATTTAATAATATTCCTTGATGCCATATTTTGTTAACGCATCATTCGTTGAGTCGGCGAAACACAGACAACTGTATAAGAGTTAAATTAGTCACGAAACTTTTGGCTACATCAGTACCCAACCTAAAAATTTGTCGTAATTTTTGCAAATTACTATAAAATTTAGTCGTTATCTTGCTCATTTCTTATTTTAAGAACTAATGAATATCCAAGGTCACCTTGTATCCTGCTTGTATCATACACTTTCAATTCAAGGCTTCAAGAATTTGTTCTTGTTACACACACTATTAATCGCTACACTACCAACCATACAACAATAATTTTAATAATAGTGTGCCAACATCATAAAAAAAAAAAAAAAAGTGTGCACTCTTCATAAAATGTATTGGATGTCACTCACTTGTCGGTAAAATTAAAAGTAACTTTAGAATTATGCACAGTACACCCAAAGAGACACCCTGCCCTTTTTGACAGTTTCAGATTTTTATGCTTAAAAAGCCTAGTTTCTGCTGGCGTCGAGAGATGTCGTGACCAGGGTTGCCAGGTGAGCTATTTTTCTGACATAGTGCCCGAATGTCAACAAGGAGGATAGCAACGCTTTATACAGGGTTAATTAAGGTAGTTGTTCGTTTTCTTAGGATTTTTTTGAACTTTATACAGATTATTATTTAAATACTTCTGCATCGATTGGTGGCAAAAATAAAATAATACTCCTAGTATAAAAGTAATATATTTCTTGTAAATAAACATTAATTAATTGAATTTCATACTAAAATAAAAATATTGTTATATTCTATATAGCGATAAGAATTTTTTTTAATTTCGGGGGGGGGGGGGGGGGGGGGGGGGGGGGGGGGGGGGGGGGGACCCCTGCCCCCCCCCCCCCCCCCCCCTCCCATAAAAAAAATCCTGGATCCGCCCTTGATTGCACTATATGTGATTGAGGTTTATTTGCCTATGCAGCCAATACCGTCTTCACCATAAGGGCACACGGGGTCCGTGCCCAGGACCCCTATAAATGGTGTGGTCTTTAGTAAAAACCGGGCGAAAATTCACTTAAAAATCGGGAAAATTGAAGATAATATAGAAGCTATAGTGTAAAAAAAAAAAAATTTCAACTATGATTTACTACTAGGCTTGGATGCAATAAAAAAATTCAAACTTATTCAAGACGAGAATTTACAAGTTAAGCAAAAATGGAAAAACGAAATAATCGACATAAAAAAATTAAAAGAAGAAGAAATATATGTAACCAATTTAGGAAAAGAGGAAGTTATAATTAATACAAACTTTATAAAAGATTATTGCAAAAAAGAATTAGACCATTTAAAAAAAAATGATAAAGAGAAAATAATGGAAATAATAAATAACTTCCAGGAATGCAATGCTTTGCTAAAGATAAATTTGACATGGGGACTATAGGAAATGCGGAAGCACAAATAAAACTCAAGGAAGATAGATTCATTTCTAGGAAACCATACAGATGTTCTTTCCCAGATAGGGTTGAAATAGAATCCCAAATATCAAAACTTCTAGAAAAGGGTATGATAGAAGAATCCAATTCACCATTCGCTTCTCCAGTAACACTAGCATATAAAAAAGAAGATGGGAGAAGAACTCGATTAGTAGTCGACTACACAGAATTAAACAAGATAGTGGTGCCGGAAGCTCAGCCTTTTCCTAGGATGGATGATATCATGGAGAATGTAAACGGTTGTTCATGGTTCACAGCGGTAGATATTAACTCTGTTTTTTGGTCAATACCTGTCAGATTGAGAGACCGGAAGAAGACAGCATTTATAACACAGAAAGGTCATTATCAATGGAAGGTACTACCATTTGGTTTTAAAAATTCTCCCGCCATATTCCAGAGAGCATTAGCATCTATAATTAGGAAAAATGGATTGGAGGAATTTTGTGTCAACTATATTGACGACATTCTGGTCTTTTCAAAGTCATTCGATCAACATGTTAAGCACTTACAATCACTGTTCGAAGCCTTAGGGAAAGAAGGAGTAAAATTGAAAATCAGTAAATGCAATTTTGCTAAACGTTCTATAAAATTTTTAGGACATGTAATAGAAGACGGAAGAGTTCATCCTATAAATGACAACCTGGTGGCAATCAAAGAATTTGAACGTCCAAGAACAAAAAAAATGGTGCGTCAGATATTAGGTAAAATAAATTTTTACAGGAAATTTATAGATCATTGCACTCAAAGACTAGAACCATTACATAAACTATTAAAGAAGGATGTAAAATTCGAATGGACAAATGAATGCGAGAAAGCATTTAATGATATTAAAGAATATTTATGTTCCTCACCGATCTTAGCCATTTATGACAAAGACAGGGATGTGGTCATAGAAGTAGATGCATCTCATCAAGGTCTAGGGGCGGTGATAAAGCAAACACAAGAAGACGGTATACTACACCCAGTGGGATATTTTTCCAAGAAACTGACACCTAGCCAAATGAAGAAAGAAATAATCTACCTTGAATGCTTGGCAATCAAAGAAGCAATTCGGTTTTGGCAATATTATGTAATCGGTAAAGAATTTTTAGTGACATCGGATCATAAACCTTTACTGAATCTCAAATCTAAATCTAGAACAGACGAACCTTTGGGAGATTTGATTTTGTATTTATCCCAATACAATTTTAAAATAATATATAAAAAAGGTTCAGAAAATATAGAAGCAGACGCACTATCAAGAAACCCAATATTGGAAAGCTTTGAGAATGAAGAAGATTGTTTAAAGCTGATAAATATGATAAAGATAGAAGAGATATATGAAGATCAATGCAAAATCAAAAATGAAATAAAGCAAGAAAAACATATAATAAAGGAAGGAAATATAAATTTTAAAAATATAAAAAACAAAAAAAGAATTTATGTGTCTCAAGAAATGGGTTTAGAATTAATAGAGAAAATACATAAATTCTATGGACATATTGGAAATAAACAAATGATACTCAAATTAAGACCATATTATTACTTTAAAAACATGGACAGAATTATTAGTGAATACTGCAAAAAATGCCAGATTTGTATAAGAAATAAATCTAGAAGAATGAGACCGATAGGCTATTTGTCGAAACTGGGACCAGCTACAGAACCATTTGAAATAATGTCTTTGGACACAATAGGAGGTTTTGGAGGTAACAGATCGTCAAAAAAATACATGCATCTGTTAGTGGATCATTTTACTAGATACGCATGGATACTGACGGCTAACCGTCAAAGTTCGGAAGACTATATTAAACTAATACAGCCTATAACAAAGGAAAATAGAATCAAGAAATTTCTGGTGGACCAATTTGGTGCATTCAAATCAGAAAAATTCAAAGAATTTGTAAATAAGCATGATATAAAGCTAATCTCCACTGCAGTGGACAATCCACAATCAAACGGACTTAACGAGCGCCTAAACCAAACGCTCGTTAATAGAATAAGATGCAAGATAAACGAGGAGGGATGCAAAGAACCATGGTCGAAGTCAGCGCAAAAGTGCACAGAAGAATATAATAAAACAGTGCACACTTCTACGAGGTTCTCCCCGTCATATCTGCTATACGGAGAAAAGTCTGAAGTGGTCCCAGACGAATTGCAGATAAAAAGAAACTTGGAAGAAGACAGAAGACTAGCAGCATCGTACTCAGAAGAGAGCTTTAGGAGAAATAAGAAAAGAATAGACAAGAGAAGATCAGATAAAGAAATTAAAGTAGGGGACCTAGTCTTTGTCACGAAGGGAAATAAATTGAACAGAAGTAAACTAGAAGAAATACGAGAAGGTCCATTTCGAGTGAAGAAGAAGTTATCAAATACGATATATGAAATAGAAAATAAAAAAAAACTAGGAAGCAATAAATACCATATAAACAAATTAATCCCATACTCTTTTAATTCTGGGAATAAAAAGAGTCATCAGGCAGGCGAGATATAAATATAAAATACCCCATTTTATATTTAAGCGCCACTAACTAGGGACTAATAAGTTAAGTTGCCAACACTGTTCTAAGCTTAACTGTCACCTAATTCACGTTGAAGCGAATCAAAACATTAATATAATTAATAATAGCAATTAAATAATATTAATTGAAGATATATTGTTAAAGTGTAATTTATACATTTATTTTATATTTTATCATCCATCCCGAAGAAACTACATTTAATCAATTCTATATGTTTTAGGTGAGAATTGATTATAACCTGTATATAATAACTTAATTATTCAATTGTATATTTAATGTAAATAAAATCTATATGTTTTAGCAATCAATTAAAGTAGTCCTTTTAATCACTGACTTACATATATTTATATTTTATATTTTTAATAATAAATTCTATAGGCAAACCGATGGTTTAGCAGCTCAGTCCTCTCCTTGCTGAAATTTACATGGCTAATTTAGAAAAAACAATTCTTGGTCCAAATAATTCCTTTGCTAAACAAATTGTATTTTGGCGTAGATACGTTGATGATATTTTTGTCATATGGTCAGGTACTCATAAACAATTAAGCTCTTTCCAAAATTACTTAAACTCTCTTCACTCTAATATAGAATTCACTCCCGAAATTGGAAATAAAACCGTTTCTTTCTTGGACCTCCAAATAACTATTTCGAAAAACAAACTTAATTACAAAATTTTTAGAAAAGATACTTTCACAGACACAGTGATTCCATTTTTGTCTAACCACCCTACTAACACTAAATTTGCCGCTTTTTATTCGATGATCTACAGACTTATTTCGATACCAATGGACACTTCAGATTTTAACAATGAACTAAATATAATTTATAATATAGCTGTGAATAATGGCTACAACAAACTGATAATTAATAAAATTTACAAAAAAATTAATCGAAAAATAAGTATCTCTCACACATACTCACTAAATTCCGGAACTGATAAAATATTTTAAAGACTCCCCTTCATTTCGAACCCTGTTACAAACCCTATATAGCTTCAACTCTTAGAACTTCTGGTATAACTCCTGCTTTATATAATAAAAACACTTTAGGTTCACAGCTAATTAATAATAAATTAGACAAAATTGACAAATTAGATAAATCAGGGATATATAAATTGACTTGTGATAATTGCGACGCAATCTACATAGGACAAACTGGACGCTCTTTTAGAACTCGCTACTCGGAACATGAAAGAGCCTTTAATAGTCTTAGCAGATCAGATGATATTAATATGGAATCTACTTCTACCTTCGCCAATCATCTATATTTGAATAAACACACCTCTTCTATTAGCCACCTAGTTCGGTTACATTTCGAAAGAAAGGGCTTACGTTTAGATTTTTTAGAGTCAGCCGAAATAAAATTAGCTCTCTCAAATAAAACGAATATACTAAATAATCAATTAGAAGTTAAGAAAAGTACAATCATTGATTACATTCTTTAAATATTTGCAAATTTGTTTTGTGTGTAAATTCTCATTTCTCAGAAGACCATTCAAAATTAAACAAAATAGACTTCTCCCTCCACTAATTTTAAATATTTACCCTTTTGTTATCTTAAAAATAAATTTTACCATTGAGTTGTATTCAAATTCGAAATCCTCATTTCTCAAAAGGCCATTCAAAATTAAACAAAAGTAGACTTCCTACCTTTTCTCCCTCCAATAATTTTAAATATTTACTCTATTGTTATCTTAAAAAATAAATTTTACCATTGACTTGTATTCAATTTCGACTTATCCAGGCCAGTTACTTTCTGTTTCTCCTGAAGATGGGTTAGTCACCCGAATTATATACTATATATCGAGATTAAAGATTCTTCAAAAATAAATTCGTTTTATTTTTTACTTTATCCAATGCGAAGCATGGGGAAAGTATTGTAATCGGTCTGGCGGCAAGCGCGACTTCAAAGGGTCCTCAGGAAAAGACTACGGAACCCATGGACTCAATTAGAGTCACAAATTGTAGTATTCAATTAGGTTGAATTTTAGCACGTGACGGTTTTGCCAAAAATTACATGGGGTCTCGTCGAGAGGCCAAAAAGTGCCATTTTTTCATTTAGTGCGTGCGGATGGATGGATGTATGGATGGATGGATGGATGTTATCGTTTTTTTGGCCCACGATTTTTTCCACACCGTTGCACCGATTGAAATGAAATTGAAAACCTACCATTAGTTTAACAAAATGAAGCGCTGATTAGTTTTTGGTACATATCGGCCCACAAACATTAGTACTTTATTTCAGTACTTTTTTAGTTTTTTCTAAATATCTTGAAAATGACTTAACCAATTTTGATGAAATTTAATATCCTAATTAAGTATCTTGGGGACCACAAAAAAGGTTAAATAAAGTTTTTAGTAAAATTATATTTTAAAGTACTTTACTCTAGAGTAAGTAGTACTTTTTTAATTTTTTAAATTCTTTAAAATTATTTCATTTGAAAGTTTTAATATATCTCATTTAGCCTTGCTTAAGTAAGAATGGATAGGCTTCTCTCTGTCAAAAGCTAAAAATTTGGGAGGAATTTTTATAAGTAACCATAGCACCTGCGTTGTTTTCTTATCTTCTAATATATTTTAAAGTACTTTACTCTAGAGTAAGTAGTACTTTTTTAATTTTTTAAATTCTTTAAAATTATTTCATTTGAATGTTTTAATATAGCTCATTTAGCCTTGCTTAAGTAAGAATGGATAGGCTTCTCTCTGTCAAAAGCTAAAAATTTGGGAGGAATTTTTATAAGTAACCATAGCAACTGCGTTGTTTTCTTATCCGTTACCTTTGCTGAAGACATAGAGAAATCGACTTTAAACCAAAAATAGCGATTGATTCTCATCTAGTACTTGAGGAATAACCATTCTATATTGGATTTTTGACGTTTCGGTTTTTATTGGTAACCATTGCTGACGACATGGAGGAATCGACTTAAAATCAAAAATAGCGATTGATTCTCATCTAGAACTTGAGGAATAACCATTCTATATTGGATTTTTGACGTTTCGGTTTTTATTGGTAACCATTGCTGAAGACATGGAGGAATCGACTTAAAATCAAAAATTGCGATTGATTCTCATCTAGTACTTGAGGAATAATCATTCTATATTGGATTTTTGACGTTTCGGTTTTTATTGGTAACCATTGCTGAAGACATGGAGGAATCGACTTAAAATCAAAAATAGCGATTGATTCTCATCTAGTACTTGAGGAATAATCATTCTATATTAGATTTTTGACGTTTCGGTTTTAATTGGTAACCATTGCTGAAGACATGGGGGAATCGACTTAAAATCAAAAATAGCGATTGATTCTCATCTAGTACCTGAGGAATAACCATTCTATATTGGATTTTTGACGCTTCGATTATTATTGGTAACCATTGCTGAAGACATGGAGGAATCGGCTTAAAATCAAAAATAACGATCGATTCTTATCTAATGCTAGAGGAATAACCTTATTGCATTCTATTTTTGATGTTTTGACTATTAATGGCAACCTTTACTGAAAACGTGGAAGAATCGACTTAAAATCAAAAAGACTAAATTCTTTTATGGCAAACAACTCAAGCAAATTTTCAGGACATTATGAACAATGGAAGTCGTTTTTGGATCTTTTCATAGCCACTATTGATAAAAACCCTTCACTTACACATGCACAGAATTTATCTTATATAAAGGGAAGTTTGACTGACGTTGCAGCATTGATGATCCAAGCATACACAATCACAGATGAAAATTATCTGATATGTTTCGAACTCCTCAAAACACATTATGATCGAAACAAGGAGATAATCTTCTCATTTATTGACAGATTATTGAATCTTAATGCAATTTCACATGTTTCCAAAGAGTCACTCTCGCAATTTTCTATTTCTGTTTCGGACATAACCCACAATTTACAAACCCTAGGTATCGACTTGAAGGCATGTAATTCCTTCATCACATTTATTATCACGAAGAAAGTCGATTCCCGTTCCTTGGAAAGTTGGTTACACAAGTCCCTGACTTCAACACTCTCCTTAAACATTTAGATGTTCGTTCTATGGCTTTGGAAACACAAGCGAAAACAACCATCACTACAACTAAAACTAGTACTCAGCAATCTAAACCGTTTAAAACCAAATCAGTAAGTTGTTACTCTATTACCGCTTCTAACACTGCAAGCCCAGTTTGTCAAAATCACCCTACTTATCGCATTATTGATTGTCAGAAATTCAAATCTATGACTCCGATCGACAGGTATAACAAGATAAGGAGCCTGAAACGCTGTTTTATTTGTTTGTCAGCAAAGCATTTGTCGGGCCAGTGCACTTTCAAACCTTGTTTTTTGTGCAAGAAAGCTCACCACCGGATGCTCCATAAACAACCCACGGAAACAACAGTAACAAATACATACACTTCCTTATCTACTTCTTCTGCTGATCCTCAAACTTCTACAGTGCCAACTGAAGGCTCATGTCATGTTACTAGGACAATAGAAAATATTGTGCCTATTCTTTCTACTGCCTGTATAAACCTACTGGTGCGGATGGAAGTGTTCGTCCGGCGCGTTTCCTGATAGATTGTGCAAGTGAGGTCTCTCTCATTTCTGAACAAACCTTAACTTCGCTCAAATTGAAAAAACGTCCTAACCCAATACAAATATCAGGTTTAGGTAACACTTCAATAATCAACTCGACTCACTCGGCTATGGTCTATCTCTCTTCACGTTTCAAGGAAACAGAATTCTCACCAGTTGAATTTCACATTGTCAACTCCTTACCATTGTCATTACCTGAAAAACCCATTGAACTCACATCGCTCTCTTACATAGGGAACAAACAGTTAGCGGACCCTAATTTCCACATACCTGGTCCTATACACGGAATATTAGGTGCTTCAGCGTGCGCACAATTTCTAACTGGAGAAAGGATTCCCAGTCCAACAGGAGATTCAGTTCTCTTTAACTCTCAATTTGGTTGGTTAATATTAGGTTCTACTTCATTGCGTAACCCCAACAGATCCGAATGAAGACACCAATTTGTGTTCACAGTATTGGAAATTGGAAGACTCATTAAACTTGCCGATTACCGAATCCCTTTCAGAAGAAGAAGCTTCATTCCGAGCACACACGCAATTAATTAACAATAGAGTTCAAGTACGCTTACCTTTACGAGATTTGCATTACACACCTTTGGGAAATTCTGAGTCTAAGGCTGTCACACTTTTACATGCCTTGGAAAGAAAATTCATCAAAAGTCCCTCTTATCATCAAAATTATGTCAACTCGATGAAAGATTATTTCAGTAAAAAAACATTAGAAACCGGTTTGATTGTTAGACTCAGTGAAACGCGCCATTCTGCTGAGCGGATCATTTCTTGCGAATATTTATTATTCTGTGAAAAATATTCTCAAAAGTTGCAAAAGAGAAGACTTGCGCAACTATCCCGGGGCCCGGTGACAGAATGTCGCAAGTAACTTCAAAGAAAGAATTTAAGTAAAATAGAAAGAAATGTGGTGTGTTGAGGTATATTTAAGAACATGTGATTAGAATTCAGTTGTGTTGATCTCTATCCATCTCGATTGGTAAAGGAGAGATCTTGGTAATCGGTCGGAGACATTCTCCGTTGGGAGTGCGTAACTTCACAAGTCGAGAGAGGTTATCTCTTCCTGGGATCACTTTGAGAATTCTAGCCATGGTCCATTTATAAGTAGAACAAGTTGTCCCACCAGTGGTGTAACCACCGCGATCTTTGTTGTAGATGTGTTAATGTTCTCGGTGCCATTTGTTCCAAAATCCTGTGGCTAAGGTAGAAATATATTTCCAACGCTTGTGCAGAGTTACAGGCGGACAAGATTCATTGCTAATAAGTAACGAAGTGAGTGATGAACCAATGAGAAAATGTCCTGGTGTTAAAACTTCAAAATTGGTTGGATCATTTGATAGAGGTGAAAGAGCTCTGGAGTTAAAAAGGGATTCGATTCGTGTTAGAAGTGTTGTTCCTTCGTCATAGGTTAAAAGACACGAACCGGTTGAACGTTTCAATAGATATTTAACGGATTTGATGTTACTTTCCCATAATGCGCCAAAAGTAGGAGAGTAAGGAGGAATGTGTTTCCATGTGATTAATTGTTTATTTGAATAGTTTCGGACTTCTGGACTTTCCGGATGTTTTATAATACTGTCCCATTCTTTCTTGAGTAGAACTTTGGCACCCACAAAGGTGGTACCATTGTCACAGTGAATTTCAGCAGGTGTTCCCCTTCTAGAAACGAACCGTTGCAGTGCTAGAAGGAAACTGTTAGTAGTGAGATCTGCAACTAGTTCCAGGTGTATTGCATGAGTTGTGAAACAAATGAAGATTAAGCCATAAGCTTTGTGAGGTCGAACACCTCGCGCTCGTTTATAATAAATTTGGAGAGGTCCGAAGTAATCAATTCCAGTAGTGTGAAATGGTCTGGAAACTCTTACTCGTTCCGGTGGGAGGTTGGCCATTTTCTGTGTCATAGGATTAAAGTGGTGCTTTGCGCAAACTACGCATTTGAAAATGACTGAACGCACTAACCGTCTACTGCTAATGATCCAGTAGCGTTGGTTGATGATAGTTTGAAGTAGATGGGAACCACAATGATTATGATTTCGATGTATTTCTTCAACAAGAACCTTTACAATGTATCCTCTTTTGGGAGTAACAATGGGTGTTTTGAATGATACGGTAAGTCTGAATGGGTTAGCCTGCCACCAACTCGTAGCAGTTGTGAGTCATCCACAAAAGGATCTAATGCCAACAAACTCCGGTATTTAGGTGGAAAAGGTTTGGACTCTCTTAATAAATCTAAGATGTCGGAGAAATGTTTTCGTTGTATATAACGGATGATGTTATTGTGCTCATATTGAATGTCTTTGCCTCTTATTGGAGAAATATTGGTTACTGAAGTGTTTCGGCGAAAATTTATAAATTTTCTCCACACGGCAATAGAGAAGAGTAAACGGTAGAAAGATGAAAACTTTTCGAAGATTGTTAGAAATGGAAATTGATACATCGTTTGTCGATTATTCACCTCAGGAAGAAAATCGAACCAAAACCCTGTTTAATACTCAAGTACCATCTTTAACAATCTTCGAAAAGTTTTCATCTTTCTACCGTTTACTCTTCTCTATTGCCAGCATAATTCTGTGTGGGCAGGTTGAGGTTGCTTGTCCAACTACTATCCCTTGAGATGGATTTCTGGAGAAGTCCAAGAGTCTCTAAACTGAACCACATCAGAAACGAAAATATACTTGAGATCATGAAGGTGGACCAAGATATAATAACGACCATTGAAAAAAGAGACTAGTAAGGTATGGTCATATCCAACGAATGGGAGAAGACAGATGGCCAAAGAAGGTCCTGAATTGGGTCCCCCCTGAACGACTAAAAAGAGGGAGACCACCAAAAAGCTGGAAGGCCGAAATCCGACAGACGATGGAAGATAGAGGACTGAAGGATGGAGACTGGCAGGACAGAGAATATTGGCGGTTGAGATGGGAAAACGGCAAACGCCGTAGAACTTCGCATATTATTATATTAATAATTTAATTTAATATAAATCTTTATATAGAGTACCTATTATACAATATAATGTGGGCCTGACATTTTGCCCTAAAAGCCGGACATATTTTTTATAAAAGTCAAACCTGTGATGGGCAGTATCGAAAATACAAGTATTTAAAGTATGTATTTTCGATACATTTGTATATTTTTATGAGTGTTATGGATTATTTCAGAACGGTTGTTTTACCCCTTCGAGAAGTGAACCCATATGTCAAAAAATGCAATCGGGGAACTTGGCTTGCCCATCGGGGTGTAATCATATTTGACATATAGAACGCGTAATTTTTTTTTTTACTCAAAGAATCTGAAGGAACAAACGGAATTGTTTTGACGCTTACGCGGTTGATGTCGTCGGTCATGGTGGCGTCTGCTTGAGTTTCCGGTCGCGGAAGAGCTGGTCGCGGAAGAACTGGTCGCGGAAGGCACGGGTTGGTTCGCGGTTGCGTTTTAATTGTTCTTAGTGCGGGGTCACCACTGAAGGAACTGCATGAGCTGGAGGGATATTTCGGGGCGAAATAATTCTCAAACAAAGCTTCCTTAAATAATATCTTTATTTACAAAGGTAAAGAAATATGTACAGGTTGTTCGAAGCGATACTAGTCTCGAGAGTTTTTTTGTGTGTTGACGGGATGGACGCTGGTGTAGTACCGGTGCTGTGCGTATCGCTTCCGTTAGCTTGGTGGCGCTGGGGTGTTCACCTGAGTTCCCGCGCTCTCTTGAAGCCTTATTGTGGGTCAATATGTTCCCCACAAATCTATCTTTATCATATCATTCTATTTCCGAAGGGGTGAAACAACCCTTTTGACATAATAAAAATAATCCATAACACATCTCTCTGATTTAATAGTTGACCATCTCTCTTGATTTTTTTTAGAAATTAATTTTATTTTCGACTGAAAACCTGACACTAATATTTATATAATAATAATATATTTGCTAATAACCTAAAAATGTGTTGTATTTAATTAATAGTATATTATTTATATATTATTATATATTACTTAACTGATATAATAAGCAATATTGACAAAAGCCTTTACAACCTAGAAAATAATAATGAAATGTTGATTTTGAGAACGCGCTTATCTTGATTTGTTGATTCTCCTTTTATCCATCAAATTCGGCGAGTAATCAATTTAAATGTTTTAGAAACTAGACAGGGCATCGCAATACTTCCACATTTTATTTGATGAATAGAAATGTGAAAGTAAAAAGTTTATATATTATTTTATTTCCTTAGGATCAATGGTTTAGGACAGTGGTCTTCAAACTTTGTCGACTCACGGAACCCTTAGAACCTTATAAGGTTTTTTTTTCGGGGAACCCCATCCCACCCTTAGAAAAATATATCTCAAAATGATATTTAAAGTAAATCAATATCTTATATGTACTATATGTAAAAGGAATTAAAAATAGTATTGTTTTATTAAAATATTTAAACATAAAATTAATGTAGTTTACTTATTAATAGCATTAACCCGTGGTCAGGTGTCACTTAGCCGGAGAACCCCCGAGTAGAGATGGCACCGATATATGGATTATTTTTTATATCGATATATTTCCAAAAGAACACAGTTTGAAGACCACTGGTTTAGGAGATAGACGAGATTTTTATGTGGATATTTAAAAGATTTTTTTTTTGGAGATAATAAAAATAATTTTTCAAAAATATTTGGGGTTTTTGTTAGAGAAATAGCCCCTTTAAAATTTTAAAAATTTTCAGCGAAATCGGTGACATGGACCAATTTTCATTTTCTTAGAAAATTTGAATCTATTACCATCGGCAAATTGAAATCTTTCTTTCAAATTTTCACTTTTTTCGATACAAAAAAATTATTTGATTAATTCATCGGGCTTGAATTTCCCACTAAACATTTTTCAAACTGCAATAACTTTTCAATGATTAATCGTAGACTCTTGTATACAATTTTTTTTAGTATTAAATTTACTTAACAAAGGTCTTTATAAAAATAAGATGGATATTTCAAAGGGTTAGGCAAAAATTGTAAAATATATGTTACATTTAATTTTTGAACAGTTATACTTATACCTTCAAATGCATTTTAGTACGGAGAAAATTAAAACATGTCTTTACTGAAATAAGATCGTGAGCTAAAGAGTTTCTTGTTTCACTAATAATAATATTACAAATATTTTAAAATGTAACGAATCGATGCTAAACTTTATTCATAGTTGTTTGAAATATTAATATGTATTCCCTAGTATAAGAGATAATGGAAAGTATTTTTTCATTTTTCCCGAACATAATTATAAAGCTTACTTTTAATTTGAGCTACAACAAGGATATCTAAGTTCATTTGACATTCAGAACATTGTAGCTCGTAAACCAAATTAGATGCATACTTAATAATTATTTAAATAAAAGTTTTTTTAATCTACAATGTTTTTAAAACGTACTAAAAAGTATAAAATAATTTCTCCTAGCCCCATACAGATTTAAGATTTACAACGAAAAACGTGGGGCGCATGCAATAGATAATTCATGTATGTATAGTTCACCATGGCCACTAACAATTCTATTGAACAGCAAGAACTGTTGTGTAAGTTTTCTCAAAAACAGCTACTCCCTATACTCCTTACTATTATCTATTGCATGCGCCCCACGTTTTTCATTTTAAATCTTACATCTGTATGTGGCTAGGAAAAATTATTTTATACTTCTTAGTCCGTTTTAAAAAAGTTGTAGATTTATTTTTATTTTTTTTATTTAAATAATTATTTTCTGTTTTTTAGTCTTATTACTCTATATCCGCGGTGACCTTTGACCGGTTACAGAGGAATCGGTCTGGGATGCTCTGGACACTATCCTCCCCCCTAGACTTACCTCCGATCATCATTCACCCCGCCAACCCTATATATACATGTCCCCTGGAGTATCTCCTCTTCCTCTAACTCTAATCACCCTCGGAACCCCACGAACCCAGGTGAAAATTTGTGGACCTCCACCCATTTTGGTTAGTTGGTTGTTGAGATTCTAATGATTCTAAAGATTGAATGTGCAAAATTTGGGCATGATCAAACAAAGGCCTATAGGTGGGTGGATTTCGCCCCTTTCTCCTTCCCCTCTAAAAATAACAAAATCATACTTAATCAGTAGATTAAAGTGGGTACCAACTATATGAGTATACCAAATTTCATTCAAATTTATAATATCGTTTGAACTTGACAGTACTTTAAAAATCCACAATTTCGCAGATAAATGAGTAGTTTTCTGGTAGTTAGGGGTCGAATTTTGAAAAATCCAATTCACACGTTTCTTATATGATTCTAAAGATTAACTGTGCAAAATTTGGGCTTGACCAAACAAAAAAAGCGACTTTTTATTTTACTTTACCATACAGGGAGGGTATGGTCAAGTATTGTACACGTGCATGGAACAAGTGCTTTTTTTGCTTCGTTTTTTCGAAATATCTCAAAAACGGCTGAAACTATTTTGATTAAAAAAATTGGGAAAAACCATGGCATTTCGGTCTACAAAAAAAGCCCTAATAAGCGAACATCGAAAAAATTATATTTTTCGAGATAATAATTGTTTTGTCAAAATGTCTGTTAGTACGTTAGTCTGTGCGCTAGCAAATTTTTGTGGACGCACTAGTTTAAAAACTAGTGTGAATATCAAAACAAAATTTCAGATATAGTTTTGGTGCATTGAATTTTGAGCTGATTAGATTTTGGTTGAAATCGAATCCAAAATTAAGGGGGTGGGGGGTTTAAAATTTAAAACTATAAGATTTTCAAACTAAAAAAAAAACGAGAAAATTGAAATATACTATAAAATCAACTTATTAATGACGAAAAGATTATTATTTTTTTCTGGAACCAAAGATGGGGGGAGGGGAAGGGGGAATGAAAATCTAGGCCCTTAGACCAAACTCAACAAAATTTTGTATACATACTCAGTGGGCTCCCAGAAGACTAAAAATGCAAAAACAAACAGCCCAAAATGGGGGAGGGGGTATAGGGTCGAAAAATAAAAATCTAGGCCCTTGGACCAAACTCAAGCAAATTTTGATACATACTCCGTGGGTTCCCAGAAGACTAAAAATGCAAAAACTAACCGCCCAAAATCGAGGGAGAGGTCAATAAATGGCCCTTAGGCCTATAGGCCTTTCGACCAAACTCAAGCAAATATTGTATACATAATCAGTGGGACCCCAGAAGTCTATAAATTCAGATTTAAGCATGCTTAAAAAATGGGGATTTCACAACTTGGTAAACTTTAATGCTGGCAAAACACAATGCTGTCTAATTTCTAGGCGCGCAGATAGGAACCTTCCGGACATTTCCTTTGATTCGAGCTCATTGGAATTCCGTAATAAAATATCAATGTTAGGTGTCACCTTATGCTCTGACCTTTCTTGGAATGACCATATTATCTCAGTAGCAAAAGCTGCAGCATGTAAGCGTGGCTTTCTTTTCCGAACCAAACGCTTTTTCACCCCCACTCAACTCCTTATATTATACAAGGCTCAAATTCGCCCCTGTCTCGAATATTGCTCTCATCTGTGGAGAGGGGCCTCCAAGCATTCTCTTAATACCTTAGATGCAATTCAGAGGCGAGCTATCAGACTGATAGGCGATCCTACATTAACTGACACTCCCGATTCCCTAGCCCATCGTAGATCTGTCTCCGCCCTTTCCCTTTTTTAACCGACTTCAAAAAAAGGAGGAGGTTCTCTATACGACTGAATTTTTTTTTTTTTTTTTTTTTGTGCCTATGTTACCTCATATCTCCGATGAACCGATTTTGAAATTTTTTTTTGCATTGGGTCCAGTCTACGTTCCGATTGGTCCCATTTTTTTTTCGTAGGTATTGGACCTTTTTGTTAGGTTTGTTCAGGACTAACTTCTTTGTTTATGAACCGATTTCGATGATTCTTTTTTTATTGGAAAGGGGTATCTTGAGGATGGTGCAATATTAATTTGGTCAAGTTCTGATGATAGGATCACTATTAATAACATCACTAAAAAGAGAAAAATAAAAATTTTAAGAAAAAAATAAAACCGACTTCAAAAAAAATTAAATGCAACAAAATAAAATACACTAAAAGGTATAAAATAATTATTATCTTATTTAGTTACAACTAAACGACGAAATATTAACATGAAATTACTTTTTTAAGTCGGTGCCAAACATATCACCTTTTATGAATCGCACTTGACGGATCTTACTTAGTACGTTTGTGGGTACGCTCGCTTATAGGTATAGTTTGTTTGGCACCGACTTCAAAAAGTAATTTCATGTTAATATTTCGTCGTTTAGTTGTAACTAAATAAGATAATAATTATTTTATACCTTTTAGTGTATTTTATTTGTTGCATTTAATTTTTTTGAATTCGGTTTTATTTTTTTCTTAAAATTTTTTTATAGATATTACCATGGCTTTTGTTCTGATGAAATAAAATCGATAATCCCACCAAAGGCTTCATTTGCGCGAAATACACGATTTTCTAAAATTCAACACCCCTACGCGCTTAAACTGGATACTAATCGAACAAACGCATTCGCCAATTCATTTATCCCTATGACTTCTAGAAGCTGGAACTCTCTTCCCCCGACCGTCTTTCCTGCAAATTATAACCTTCAATCTTTCAAGACCAGCATCCACAGATACATTCGACTGCTACCCAATCCCTAAATCGCTCCTTATCTTCACGATACAAGGGTCCACCACGGACTACAGAGGTTGTACCTTCTAGGTGCAACTTCTTCTTGTACCAATATCATTATAAAAAAAAGTCTATTGGTGCAAAAACTAACCGCCCATATGCACCCTATATGACCTTATTGGATACTAACCGAACAAACGAATTGGCCAACCCGTTTATCCCTATGCCATCTAGAGACTGGAACTCTCTTACTTCGACCGTCTTCCCAGCAACATATAACCTTCAATCATTCAAGACCCGCATCCACCGATACCTTCAACTCTGACTCAATCCCTAAATCTCTTCTTATTTTCACAATACAAGGGTCCATCGCGGACTACAGAGGTTGTACCTTTTTGGTGCAACTTCTTCTTGAATGATTAACATTATAAAAAAAAATATATACCTATAGGTATACAAATTTGCTCCTCTCGGCAAAAAACCTTATAAATATTTAACATTTTAGCTTCGAATAATTCAATAGTTATCCAAGTTTGAAATTTCTAAATAATAATACTAACTTATTTATTAATGATGAATGAATGATTGAATTTATTATGAATATATTTAGACCGACAAAGACAAATTTCTCTAAGTATTTAATGTATAATAATAGGTGTAAACATATATTATGAGAAAATTATTTATTATGACTATAATTTAAACTAATATCTAATATCTTACCTTTGAAGAAATAAATGGTATCTTTTGAAGATGACTCTCGATTGTTTTTCTATGCTTGAAAGTTTTTCAAATAGCGAAATCATTTATAAATATCTATTTATTTAACTAAATATCTATAAGTCAATATGAAAAGTACACGGGATTAAAATTCAAAAAACATTCTTAAACTCATAAAATTTTCACCTAAATAGCATAATTAAATGTTTTGAGTTTGACATTGACATTATAAAATAACAAGAGTAGAGGAGGTATTTTTGAAATACCCCTAATGACATTATTATATAAAATGCTATAGTTGTTTTAATCCAATAAATTGTCAGCGTTTTATTAATATATATCTTGTCATATTAAATGATAATTTCTTAAATATATATATAATCGGTTTCTCGAAAACGGTTCCAACGATTTCGATGAAAATCACGAATTAGGGGTTTTTGAGTCGATCAATTGACCACTTAGGGTCTCAACTTCGGGTAACTTTAATTTGATGAGTTTTTTCTTAATTAAACTAATTATTAACAGGTGAATGTGTCAATAAAAATTTATAATTAAATTTTTTAAAAACTTCTTTTAATAAATACCTAATTGGTATTTTAATTATAAAACACACTAATTCACTGATATTTCATTACAAATATCGTCACTGTTATGATAAAACTCAAGTTAAAGATTAAAAACTAAACAAAGTATTTAGGGTTAATATAAATGAAAACAGAAGTTTTTCTTAGCTACTCTAGTGTTGATTTTTACATAAGACATTTTGATAAAACACCAACGATATTATTATATATTAAAATTAGAAAATTTAATTAATTAGAGTTATCTTCTATTGAGTGTTAAAACTCAATGTTGAATTGATGAAAAGCAAGGTGACCATCAAACGTACTCCTTTAGGGAGTTTTGAACTCATTTTTAGTGAACCGTACACCTTTTAAATAAAACCTGTACTCCTTTTGAACTCCATTGCATTATTTTGTACTCCTAAAAACATAATTTTCTGTATGAAGAAATTCGAAGAGTTTACTCTATTTAAATAAAGAAAGACTGAATTGGATAGATGAAAAAGTAAGCGTGGACAAAATATGGATAGAAAAATATTTTCGAGTTTTAAACAAGGATGTATTCCCCACAAAAATTTAAAATAATTGATTGAATGTGCACTAGTAAGTTGCCCTGGCACTAATTTTTATTTTATTTTATTCGATATACGGGAGTTATCCCAGTTAAATTTACATTTTTATACAATAAATTAATAAAATTAAAAAACTAATTTGTAGTCTTAATTATTTTTATAGAGAAAAGTTTGAGGAATTTACAAGAATGAAATGTATTTATTTTTATTATTTTAATATAATTTCATTTAAATTGAGTAGGTAAACTATTATTTTTATAGAGAAATTTTTGCGGAATTTAACAGAACAAAAGTCACATTGATAGATGATTAATACACAGATACAAGTGAAGCTAATATAAAGCATGTAATAATATAATACAATTTATTAGGCATTTAATCCTACTGTGAGCAATATCTTTTGATATCCCTCACACTACATGAAAAGAAGTCTAATTGTGAGGAGTTTGCCTCAAGCATCACTCTATTCAGTCCTGTATTTTTTGAATAATTAGGAAAACAAATGGGGATAAAAAAGGTTTCGACAAAGCGACTGTAATAGTGAGGCACTTTAAAATTGATATAATTGAGAATTTCAAAAAAATCAATCTGACTTTGGCAAATGCAGGTGTAGAGAGGGTATTTTCGCTAGGTAATAATTACTGGAGCGCTGAAAAAACGCAACTATCTGTAAAGGGGAAATCAATTATTATTTTTTTATACTTTTTATACTTTATAAGAACTAAAATAATGGGTGAAGTAAAAGGTTCTGAGCCTTTTCCGTTACATGGCTTTAATGAGCCAAATCTCACTATGTATACGTCGCATCTGGTCATTCTTTTTTGCAATTTAAAGATGACGCTTTAAAAAAAGTTATTTGACAGTTTTGTGTTTGAAGCCAGTTGTGTGTTAGAGCGTTCCAAAATAAGGTAAAAAAAGAGAAAATTTGCTACATTCTTCAATACCACTACGGCCAAGGGGAAAAAGCGGACCAGGAGGTCAAAAAAATGTGTGCTGTTTTTGGACCCAATACAGTATCGAATGCAACAGCAAAGTGGTGGTTCCAACGATTCCGTTCTGGTAATATGGACGTCGAAGATAGGCTCTCTGGTAGGATGGGATCTCTGGTAGGCCAATCCTCGAAAATGTCAATAAACTCATGGAAATTGTCGAGTCGGACCAGCATGCGAACACTTATTCCATTGCCCAGGAACTGAAGATTATCCAGAAAACCATTTGGAACCATTTGCATAAGGCTGGTCTCAAGAAGAAGCTCGATGTATGGATGCCAAATTGACACAAAAGAAACTTTTGGACCGAATTGATGCCTGCGATTTTTTGTTGAATCGATGGCGATGGCGATGGGGATGGTTACTGGCGATAAAAAAATGGGTAACATACGAGAACAACAGGCAAAAAAGATCGTGGTCCAAGCGGGCTAAGCCGGCCCAAACGATCGCCAAGCCCGGATTAACGTCCAAGATGGTTTTACTGTGAGTTTGGTGGGATTGGAAGGGAATCACCCACTATGAGGTGCTCCAAGCGGCCAGAATTGGCCAATAAGAAGGGTGTTGTTTTCCATCACGAGGACGTCAGGCCACACACATCGTTAACGACGCGCCAGAAGCTCCGAGAGCTTGGATGGGAAGTTATATCGCACCCACCGTATAGCCCAGACCTGGCACAAAGCAATTATCACCTTTTCAAGCATTTGAAAAATTTCTTGATGGTACAAAACTGGCCTCAAGAGAAGCTTGTGAAAATGAGCTGGTCAAGTTTTTCATCAATAGGGACGAGGCGGACTTCTTCAATCCCGGAATTATGAGATTGCCTTCAAAAAGTACAAGAGTTATCGAACAAAACAGCGCATATTTGATCTAAATCGGAAAATCCTAACTTGGTTAATTTTATCGTTGAAATAAAGAGAAAAAAGGCTCAGAACCTTTTACTTCCCCTAATATTAACTATACATTAAAAAAAAATTTGAATTTAGCGCTCAAAATTATTTAGTTCTTAATACCTTAAAATTTTTATTGAATTCATAAATATCTTATAGTTAAAGCCTATTTTTTTTCTCGGGAAAATGAGGTAGTTTTCTATTGAAAAAAAAATATATTTATGTTAAGTCTTCTAAAGAGATCCCCACCTTCACGTGGTGGGGAATCCATTTTCCCCCACCACACACCCACTCTTTCAGTCAGCTCCATGCTCACGAGGAACCGAGTAGATTAATGTACGGGGAAGTGGGGGAAGTGAGACCTCGAGCCACTTCCATCCCTCAACAGCCATTGGAAAATGGACGTGGTTTTAGTTAAGATTTCAACATTAATTAATGACTGACGCTAACTTCAGTACCAAAATACAATAATTAGTGTCACCCATCCACCCTATTATATTTGTCAAACTTTGTTAATTATCATCAGAGTATATCAAAAGAACAACTGAGTGACAGCTAAATTCTCTTATTTATTCTATTCTATTTTACTTTAATAATTCTTAATTACGTTCAAATTCATTAAGTTTGACAAAAAGGACTTTGGTTTGTTTTGCTCATCCTTGGCAGTTTCGATATATTTTCCTTATTCGGAAAATTCTTCACAAGGACTAATAAATCGGTGCATGCTTTGCTTATGTCACTTCCCCCATCAACTAGAGAGGTAGTTCGCGAACAATTTCTGCTGCTCATCAATCGTACACGTTCTTCTTGAACTAGTGAAATCGAATTTGATTTTCATCTATTCTTGCAAGTGCATCGAAACAGTTGACAATCTCTTATGCTAGTATTCTTCTTTTTAAATAGAAACTTATTTAGTATATATTAATATAAATAAATAATGTATGTATTAATATAGTTCATTCCAAGTGTTAGAAACATTATGAAGCGCATCATCAACCAACCTAAAGCATTGCTGATCTTTCAAAGAAGAAGGCAAGTTATTATTTTGCTTTCACTTTATTTTTATTATTTATATGTCAAATAACCAATATCTGATAAAAAACTAACTAAAAGAAAGGCCTTATATAAATATAATAACAAAAATGTTGGGGACAACTGAGTGACAGCTAGTTCTATTTTTCATTGTAATTCTATTCAAAAAGTACTATTTTATTATTTTAATTTTGAAACTATAGTCAAAGGCCTTGGTATATTCAAAGCACTCTTGGCTATTTGGTTACCTAAATACTTAATGATCTTCAAGACACTGCGTTGACATGTTTCTCTCGTTAATGCTTGCATCCCAGTGGAATTTATTAGCGAGATCTAAAAGGGAATTATGTGATTTGCTAATCTCTTAAGGGTTAAAAGGACGTTGCCAGTTCATAGAGAAATAAGCTGGCCATTTTTATTATTATAAATTATAAGTACCTGGCCACCGAGCGATGCTCGGTAAATTTTTGCTTCAAATTAAAATTTATATATATAGTACACGCCCCCTGGACCCCCACACTCACACCCCGCCCGCCACCTCCACCCCC
>JALMQS010000187.1:16306454-16322130 GCA_024734495.1 Forficula auricularia | reverse complement strand
ACTAGTCTCGTTATAAATAAATAAAATTTATAATTCCAGCAGAAGATTCACTCTTTTTATTGTCTCCTTCAATATATAAAAATTCTGCTACTCTCGGCTTTTTTGGCTTTTCGGCCTTTCTAGCCATAAGCCTAATTACGATACTAGTTATATTTTCCAAAATTTGTCTCTACCGGTCAGATTTAGCTGGATGCCTCGAGTCGGATTCGAGCCAGGTCCCCTGGTTAGCTCGCTGTCACGCTACCGCCTAGCCTATCTGACCCCCAACTTTCCGAATTTAATTTACATTTTTATTAATTATTGGATCAATGTGATCTTTTGTACTCTTAGCAACATGAGATAAAGAGAGACTGTATTCTTTGATCAGGCACACACACAGAAGGCCATCTTCACGCTATTTGATTATTAGGATAAGAATTCTTATAGAAACTTATAGAAAGATGAGAATTCAAAGGTTACCTATATATGAATCCGAGTGTGCCTAATGTGTGTAAAATGTGTTTATAAAATTATTATTATTATATATTATTATAAATTATTTATTTGTTTATAATGTGTTTATAAAATCAAACATAGAAAGATGAGAATTCAAAGGTTACTTATATGAATCAGTGTGACTACCCTATATGTGTGTGTGATTTCTAAACCTAAGCTTATTATTAGCTTTGCTATTTTATATCTTATATTAATTTTTTCTTCATATTCTATTTCAGTCGAATGTGGTGAACAATCAGATCCATCCTTCAACACGGCATGAAAGTGTGAATTCTACGAGCAAGTACCAGCCTCATTTGTGAGTTTCAATTATCAATTTACTTTTACTTTACCATAAAGGGTATGGTGAAGTATTGTAATCGTGCATGAAAAAGTGTTTTTTGCTTCTTTTTTTTCGAAGTATCTCAAAAACGGCTAAAACTATTTTGATTAAAAAAATTGTGTTATATGATAAAGTCAAGTGGATGTACACATCAGAACGTGTCAGTTTATTTAAACAAACCATTTAGAATAAATAATGTTTTCATTTGTAATTCTACTACAAGAAAAGGTCAAGAATCAATATTTTTAATTATGCCCTCGGCTTATCACTATTTGACCTATTTTCAATTAACATGTAATAGATTTTGATATTCCGATGCATATGGATTGAATTATTTTTTAATACATTTATCAATATTAGTATCTATCTTGTAATCATGAGATGCTGTCGCATTGAATTCCTATTTTCTTGAACAAAACATTAGAGACATTAATAGTCTGATTTCTTGGAGTTAAGCTAAATTAACGTGGAGCATATTCTGGCTGGGAACTGTGCCATTAAGATCTATTATTATTATTTTTATTTTTATTTTATTCATGCCTAGCCTGAATTCATATGTTCCTCAGGTAAAGACTTTACGGAACCCATGGTCTCAACCAAATTCACAAATTGTACTATTCAATCAGGTTGAATTTTGCACTTGAACGTATTGCCAAAAATTTCAAGTAGTTTTTCAAAAATGTTTGAGGTTTCATGTAATGGAATGTTTCTATTAATATTCCAAACAATTTTAGCTAATTCTGAGTTATTGAGCAGTTTCGACATCTTCGAATCCAAAAATATTTGATCAAATCATTGGGCTTGAATTTTCAGATTATTAAATTTTTTAAACGAAGATATCTTTTTAATGATTCATCGTAGAACTTTGACTCTTAGCCTGTGACAGGCTGTCCAGGCCTGATCTACTAGAAGCTTTTTTTGTTAAGTCACCATTCAGGGTTCTATTCAGAAAGTAAAAGTGAACCCTGTTAGTGTCGCTAAAAATGTCTGTTTGTCAGAGAGAATCATTCTATGAGGCTTTCCGTAAACAAAATAAAAAATACATTGAAATTTAAAAGCTATGTATATTATATATATTCATTTGAAAAGATTTTGCTTTGCCTAGAGTAAGCAGAATTGCTGATTCACTAAGAGAAATCAATGAGGTTGATATGCTTCATGCAAATAAACATATAAATATATACTCCTATAATTTATTTGTTTGAGACTATAGTTTCAAAGGTTTGACCTCCATCATCGGTCTTTTCTCCATCCGATCGGCTAATTGACCCATGAGAACTGCCACATAAAATATTTATAATTAAAAAGACTGATGATGCAGGTCAAACCTTCGAAACTATAGCTTCAATAGTATGTTTATTTGCATCAAGCAGAGAAAAACCTCATTGATTTCTCCCCCACACCCACCTCGAACCCACTCATCTTACCTTCGGACCCCGAACCCCCCACAACTCACCCTGGCATCCCCAACCACTCTCTCGCTTGCTCTTTTTATAAATTATATGTTTTCATTTTTCCAAATGTAAAAATATATTAAAATTTTAATCGATTGATTATTTTGAGAAGGGTCGAATTTTTTGTGGGTTCTTGTACCCAAAAGGGTTTACATAAATGGAGTATCCTCTAAATGGTAATTTTTCACAGGAATGGTTCCCCATTGCCTCCCTGGATTAAGTGAGGCGCCTCAAATTTTGCCAAAGCTGAAGCTTGTTTTAACGCGCGATCTCGATCCCGAGTAAACTGGATCCAAAGTCAAGCACTCCAGCCACTGCCCTACCACCGCCTTCTATAATTTCTAGTAACAAACTCCCGTAAACATTACCTGAACGATTCGATGGCGCCTGCCAACAATTTGATCACAGGTTGAAGCCCCATTGGGGAAGATGGACCTTGAGGGTGGCTTTGTCGCCCCCGCGAGCAGGGCTGGCGTTGCCGCTGGAGGCGCCGCCGCCGGCTGAGTTGGCCTCGCAGTTGGCCTGCGAGTTGGCGTTGGAGGCAGAGACACCCACCCCCGAACCGCCGCCGCCCCCGTCGCTGTGCTGGAGCATCGTCGGCCCGCCCGACTCGCACTGCGCCGCCTCATGTCTAAAACAACACAACAACAACAATCTAGATCAGTCACAGTAACAAATGCCAATATTGATTCGATTTCCAATTAAATTGGGAACAATAATTAATTATTTGGACGCAGCCAAGGAAATCATTGATAAAAAGAGAAGAAAGGACTTAACAAATTAGAAGAAAAGTGAGCACTTTTTCAAGACAGCAAGCACTCTGATTTTGGCAATTTTTTTGTTAGAACCCGGTTTGAGCTAGAACACCGGAAATTTTGAAAATATAAACCGAAAAGGTTCAGTTTTATGCTGGTTACAAATCTTATAAAACTAGTGTGTGTGTGTGCAGTCGTGGTTAACATAGTTAAAATATTCGATGTTAAAATCGGCGGGGAATTCAATCGATATGAGGATAATATCGACCTTAAAACATCGATGTATTTTGACGGTAAGCACATCGATTGTATATTTTAAAATTATATTTTAAAAAACTAAAAAACACGCTTCTAAAAAGTACAAAATAATGTAATACTTAATCAAAAAGTGTGGGACGCAGAAACATGTACTTTTAATTAATTTCGGACAAAGTGCCCCACAGCTTTTTGATTAAGTATTACATTATTTTGTACTTTTTAGAAGCGTGTTTTTTTAGTTTTTTTAAAATATAATTTATTTTTTTACTTTTGGGTCTTAATTATTGTTATAGAAAAAGTTTGCGGAATTTGACAAGACAAAGTTGCGATGATACATTCATAGATAAATACATAGATAGATACATACATACATACAGGTGAAGCTAATATAAAGCGTGTAAAAAAAATTGTTTCAGAAAATTAGGCAAAATTAATAAACAAACTGAGAAATATTTCCATGAAAACTATCGATGTTTTGTTAAAAGCAATATTCTGTCAATATGTTCTCAATGTCCATTCAGTGTGTTAATTCATCATTAATTTAACAAAATTAATGTAAAAAAATAGTGTAAATATTTAAAAACATCAATTTCGGGGAGAAACATCGATGTAGCAAAAACATGTTGTTTTCCATCGATCTAAAAATATGATCATCAACATGAAAACATCGGCCATCGATGCTCATCCCTATATAAAAGTTGTTAGTTTAAATGACAAAGAAGCGCTTTGAAGGGAGAAAAGAAAATTATTGGTCCTATTTGGGAATGAACGTCCTTTTAAAAATAACGAATTTAAATTTATTAAATCCCTTTAATTTTAAAAGAACACTTACTTAATTTATAATTATTCAACATAGGAAGTCGGATGGGGAACTTTCGCTCGTATCCGACATTTAAAAAAAATGTAATTTTTATATATAAGTACATCTTTTGTATGTTTTTTTGTAAATTGTTTTTTTTTCAAGTGTTAAATAAAATATTTATTTATTTATTTAAATTTATTAAATAATATCAATAACTGAAAACAAAAATATATAAGTGGGTAAGGAAGTTGTAATTAAACAAAAAAACGTTTAACGAGGATAAACATTTGTTTTTTGAAACCACTGTCGACATCCCAAAGAATTTACAATTTCAAAAGAATAATCATGGACACCAATCTTCCTAGATTAATAAAAAAAAATTGTGAACTTTAGTCCACTATCTACAACAGTTTTTTTAATTTTTTTTTTATTGATTTTCTGAATTTTTCAACTCGAAAGTTATTCTAAAATCTAATAAGTTTTTATTTTAATAAATTCAAAAATGAATGTACTTTCTACAAACTCCTTTCTTGTGTTATTGTGGGTATTCAGTTCCCACATTAATCAGTATTCATTTCTAACTTTAACATCTCTCTCCTTTAAATCAGCAAAAAACGCCGAGCCATTGGTGTTGTGCGGGTTACCTAATGCTTCTATTTTAGTGAATTTAAAGAAAAATTGAAGGAAAAAGTGATAACTTTTCCAAAAACTCGTCTACACATACATATAGTGATATGACATTTTTTTAGGCGAATCTTTTTAAATTGAAACTTAGCACAAATATGTGTGCCAAATTTAATTTGATTAGTTACAACCATTCGATAACTTTTCTAAAATGACAATTTGATTATTTTCAGATTTCATCCATTTTTTAACTAAAGGTACTTAAACTACTTAAGTCTAAATTACTATCGTCTAAGAAATCAAAACATTTTGGCATTACAACGAACTTTCACAAACTATCATCATTGACTAGAGTTTAAAAATAATAGCGTAAGTAAAGATAAAACATCAATTTTTATGTGTAAGATAACTTTGAAAAATATCCTACTATAGAAAGGGATTTACTTTGGGGTGTTTATTTACCTGTATCGGCAGTAAAAGAGATAATTAAATGTAACGTCAGGTTTTATGGACGTTTTGGTATTTTTTTTGTATTGGAATTATCAGCGTATAAATAGAAAATTAATTAAGTCGTTTCGTCCCAATTTCTGAAGTCGTAATCAAGTGAGAATTAATTAAGTCAGTACGTTTGGATAAACAAAAAATTAATTAATTTTTAATTTTCAACACGAAAACGTAGTTCAACCCGAAACCTATAAATTTTTGGAGAGGTCCATTCTGATACTTTTACAATATTTGATAATATTTAAGGGTTTTTCGCCTTAGTATTTCGATAAATGATTTATTTCAGAATAAAATTAATTTACTCTAAAATCAACTTGGATTGACCATCTTCAGTTACAATTAATTTCTTTAATTTTGGAATAAATTTCTGTTAATCCCTATAAATTATACATTCCTATAAGTTATATATTTAGTACGGAATCACACTCTTGGCAGTATGTTTGTCTATTTTATAGATCAACATACTAGTTTAAATTTAGTTTTTATCAAAATTATAAAATCTAATCGATTTGTTATTATTAGAATGAGACTAAACACAGGAAGAGGTTAGATAATTAAATTCCACTAAAACAATTTATAAATAAATATAAAAATCAACACTATTATAGAATATAATAATAAAACTTGAGTAAGATACGAGGTAGGTTTCACAAAAAAAGAAATAAAACAAAGGTGAGTTTTTACAGATGCTAGGTTAGTCACCAGGAGTCTAAGAAACTGATTACATATTGGGAAAAAAAAAAAAAATTAAAATTCTTACTTGTAAACTATTTTCCCAATATGTAATCAGTTTTCTTAGACTCCTGATGATGGGCTAACCCCGAAATATATCGAATTCAAAACTCAACTTGTTTTATTCTTTTTTGTGAAACCTACCTCGTATCTTACTCAAGTTTTATTATTATATTAAAATGTTTCAATCCTAGAACCAACACCGAACTCCTTAAAAGTTACTATTATAGAACAATGAACCAGTTTTTAGAATTTTTTGATGCAACTAGTCCTTCCATTTGACTTTATATATGTGCTATACACATTTTTTCCTAATATACTTCATTATCTGGGAAATTAGCAGAAAAAAATTTCAGTTTTATGTTTTACTTTTTCGTCTAGTTTAAAGATATCCGAAATGTAGAAAAATAAAATACTAGCATGCTTATTTGTCTATTCGTCTGGGTCCCTGAATTACTCACAATAACTCAAAAATGGGATTGTAGCAGAAAGTTTGTTCTAGTGTCAAAATGTTAGTATTTACAAAATAAAGAACTAATTAAATTCCAGACTTTCTAGCTTCAGGATTTCCAGATGAAAAATGCAAATCATTAGAAAATAAAGTAAAAATATAATTAGATGCGACAAATCAGAGGAAAAAAAGGAACAACTAAACACAGTGTTAAAACATGCGAACAATTGCAAAGTTTCGCCAATTTATTGTAGCTTCATCAGGCTCAGGTATATACATATATATATTCTAAATAGTAAGAAAAGAAATGACGAAGTGTTTGATAAATTCAAGAGCGTGATGAATCCACAATAAATTGGCGAAATGTTGCAATTGATCGAATGTTTTATCACGGTGTTTAATTGTTACTTTTTTCCTCTGATTTGTCGCATCTAATACTGATAATGGAACGGAATAACGATAATAAAAATATAATTGTTATATCGGAAGAAGCTCTTGAGCAGTTTTAGCATCTAAAATTAATAAGCTACTTAAACTTCTATTTAATGTTTCATCTTTCTAGCCTACCGTTAACAGACAAACATTACACATCCACTAAAGAGAGCGTACCGAGTTTTGGAAAAGAGCTTTCACCTTTCCTAACAATTCTAATTTAGGGGTTTCTCTTCCGCTATACTTTTCTGCATACACATATAATATTACTCTCAGTTTCACACGTAAGCCCTATCATCTGATAATAATAAATTAACAAGATATATAAATATCCAAATAAATTTTTTTAGAAAATTCTTCCACGTAATGTTTTTATTCCATTGTAAATATTAATTAATAGTTGATTAATTTTAATGATTTTAAACTATGATTAAAAATTTTATACCTAATGAAAATTAATTAAGTACAGTTAATGACGAGGGCTGAATAAATTACAAACTAATTATCAATAAGGAGTTACGACCCTAGATACAAATAAAGATACCTTGTGTAATTTCTATGCATAGCAGTCTTCTTATCTTTTATTTAAATTTTTCTTAAATTAAATCAAGCAATAAGCTTCAAAGTAAAATAGCTAATCAGGTAACTTTTAATAAATAGAATTATCAAGTGATTATAAAACTACGATAATCTTGGTAGGTAAAGCATATATAGAAATACTAATCATCATTTGGCATGGTTCAAACTAATGACATTGACTTTTGGACTTTCACTATTAACTATTCAATGAAGTTCCGGTTTCGGGAATTTAATATCCTCGAACAAGGGGAACATTACCTGTTGACGATCGCATTAAAATAATTTCTATAATCTCATGCATACCATATAGGTGTTGACCGTCAATTTGTATATAAATATATTATTTGGTTAATATCAAATATAGTTGTAAAGAAATTTAATTTGCATTTCCTTAAAAAAAATATTAATCACTTTTTTCAATTCAACATATTTATTATTATACAAATCTGTATTTTTTTCTGTTGTTTTTCACGGTTAATTTTATAAAATTTATATAATATTTAATTATGTTACTTTTGCCATACGTAATATGGGCTCTTAAAAGGGACATTGATGCAAAGGGGGGGACCCTTATCAACTTATTTGAGAATTTCTATGGAAAATAAAATATTAATTTTCAAAAAACTAAACTTATTTTATAAAGATTTTAAAATCTATATTTTCGTTTAAAATCTAGAAAAAAATTGGTTTTTGAAGCCTCATTTTGAAGTGTAGTTGATACAAAGGGGGTCCTGGTAAACTTGCTTGAGAATTTCAAGGGAAAAATAAATATTAATTTTCAAAAAGTAAACTCATTTTAAATAGTACATTTTATAGAGAGTTTGAAATATATATTTTCGTTTGAATATCTCGAGAAAAAATAGTTTTTGAAGCCTCTTTTTGAAGGGTAGTTGATAAAAAGTGGGGACCCTTATCAATTTGTTGAGAATTTCAAGAGAAAAATAAATATTAATTTTCAAAAAATTAAACTCATTTTAAATAGTATATTTTATAAAGATTTTAAAACATATAATTTCCTTTGAATTTCTCGAAAAAAATTACTTTATGAGCCCTCTCTTAAAAGGGACATTGATGCAAAGGGGGGAGGGACCCTTATCAACTTAATTGAGAATTTCTACGGAAAATAAAATATTAATTTTCAAAAAACTAAACTCATATTAAATAGTATATTTTATAAAGGGTTAAAAGTGAATACTTTCGTTTAAATTACTCCACAAATTAAGAGGTCGTATAATAATAAGGGAGAATGGTCTAGGATCTAGGTGAAACATGTTATAAAGGTAAAACATTATTCCACTTGTGGTGCAGAAAAAAATCAGATATTTGCAAAGTTTTTTCTGCTTTAGGGTCACTTAATCCATAATGTGATTTTTACAAAAATATCCCTGAGTGTGAGGTCAAATTTTGTGTCTTCCTCAAAAATCAAAGAATTTTCTGAGGAAATTTCATGTTTAGTTATTTTTTAAATACAATTATATAGCTTATTAGATTTTACATTGATGTTGGCTCACATAAACATGAATATTCGTAAGATTTTTTATCTAAAAATAATTAATATATTTAAAAAGAATAAAAGTGTTCGGCTTTTATTATATTTATAGCTTTTTCTAGCCCTTAGATTAAGAGCAACGGTTCTTAGCAAGTGCTTCTTGGAACACTAGTGTTCCATGAGATTATAAAAGCAACAGAAGCTACTCTTGAACGATCTTTATGATAAAAAATCTAGCTCCGAGTTTCTATAAACTCAAAAAATTGTAAAAATCTCGACATCAATTTTTTTTTCACAAATAGAGGGTACCTTGGTATTCCCCTTGATCTACCTAGATTAGACATTTTCAATGAGATATTTTCATCAGAATACAAAACGTCTCGATACCTAATTGTTAACATAATATTTACATTACCAAAAATTTAAAAATTAAAAAAAAATAAATAAAAATTCTATGTGAAAAACATTTTTGTGAAACCTACCTAGAATTTTTATATTAAAAAAATTCTTTAAATTTTCATTACTTTGTTAAAATATGTTTCACCAAGAACCTACACCATTCTCCTTCAACAAAATTTAGATTACCGCATAGGTCCGTAGATAGAAGAAAATCCCGATTCTATTTATTGGGTAGTAATGGGAATACACTTATATAAATACACGAGGTGGCGAGTCAAAGTCACTTAGATGACCATTTGGTCAAATTATAGATATTTTCTTTTTAAATACTGAAGTGTATATTTTATAATAAGAAATAAGGAACAGTGCAGGCTCGGGGTCGATTCAAGGCCTGACTGACTTTAATTTAATTAAAAGGCGCCTGTCCTGGCTGAGGTTGGCCAGCACTTTGTAATTAATAAACATATGGTGTATGAGCCATACGTTTTTCACTTAACACCACACGTTTTTTTTTAAATTAACACATTCAACCCTCTCGATTAAA
Organism: Forficula auricularia; assembly: GCA_024734495.1. NCBI lineage: Eukaryota > Metazoa > Arthropoda > Insecta > Dermaptera > Forficulidae > Forficula > Forficula auricularia. The sequence goes on along the minus strand of JALMQS010000187.1, from coordinate 16,312,290 downwards.
AATTTATTATTATCTTTAATAGAACATTTTATAGAAGGTAAAAGTTTTTGATTCGTATGAGAATAGAAATATAGAAAAAGACATCTTTTGAGTTTTTAAAAACTTTCAAACAAACCTAAATAAGGCCTCTGCCTAAAATTATATCGGTTTAAAATTTATTATATATAATAAAGAATCTATTGTTGTATGCTTGATAATTAAAATAAATTGATGTGGCCATCCACATGACTTTACCATACGCCTGGCCCCTCTCTTATATTTAATATTTAATAAAATCATTTATAATCATTTAGGGGGGGAGGGTCAAAATATGAAAATCTAGGCCCTTGGACCAAACTCAACCAAATTTAGTATATATAATCAGTGAGTGGGCTCCCAGAAGATTAAAAATGCAAAAACTAACCGCCCGAAATGGGGGAGGGTTAGTTTTTGCATTTATAGACTTCTGGGGGCCCAGTGATTATGTATATGTTGCAGTAAAAACACGTTTTAGTAAGAACAGGTTCTTACTAGTTAAAACGCGTTTCACTGAATATCTTTGTGGCAACTAGAGTTTACTGATGATGGTTGAGTTTGGTTCAAAGGTCTAGAATCTTTATTTTTTATCTTCCGCCTCATTTGGGTGTTTATTTTCAAAATTTTTTAAACGAAAATGTCAAAAATTACATCCTCTGCAACTTTGTTTCTAATTTTTGACATTTTCTTTTAAAACATTTTGAAAATAAACATCCAAAATGAGGCGGAAGTTCAAAAATGAAAATTCTAGACTTTTGAACCAAACTCAACCACCATCAGTAAACTCTAGTTGGCACAAAGGTATTCAGTGAAACGCGTTTTAACTAGTAAGAACCTGTTCTTACTAAAAACGGGTTTTTACTGCAACATATACATAATCAGTGGCCCCCAGAAGTCTAAAACTAACCACGGGCGGATTAAATTAACACATTTTCATGCGAGATCAAAAATAAAAAAATATTCGTTTTTTGGGCCAACCTACTAAACAGGGTTCTTTTTTTTTTAAATTTGATTTATATCTATCAAGTCTTATCGTATACTTTCTTATAGACTTGACAAAGAGAAAGTAAATAGAATATCCTCAGAGAAGTCATTCACAATACTTTCATTTAATAATCTAAGAGAAAGTAAAAAGCTACACTGTATCAAAGAAGGGCTTCACTTCATCATTAGACTATCCTCCCACATTAAAATTAATATATAAAAATAATAAGAGAGGAAGGAAGCTCTAGGTTTGGTCTATAAAATAAAGCTCAGACCCGTTTATTTTTTTGTTTATTAAAAATGAAGATGTTCTCAAAGAAATCCTTCCCTCATTGATAACATCTTTCTCAACCTATTGAATTGTGAACCTTATCTCCGTGATGCTGACATGTGTCATTCACAACGATCTCTCTTGAACATCTTGTGTTTTCACTTCTATAGTTTATCTTTGGCATCTCTCGCTCTTAAAATAACCCATTCGATTTCTGTATATAAATTCATGCATATTGAATTCTTTTTGGATTTTAGAATAATAAACTTGGGAAATAATTCATTCTAGCATTCGGAATGACTAATTTTAGGTATACCTATCTTTGTTATATTATTAAATGAGCAATTCTTATATATATATATATATATATATATATATATATATATATATAGAATCGGGTTCTCGAAAACGGCTCTAAGGATTTCGCTAAAAATTGGTTTGCTTATCAAGTCTCATGAGTTTATAAATTTTAATCCGATTGAAATAAAGGAAGGGGGTGTAAATTAGTCATGTCGGAAAATAAATATTTTAATCGTTCATATCTCGTCTTCGGTAAGTCACCGAGCCTTGAAATTTGAAACTTAAGCTATCTAGAGGCTACAATAAGTACTACAAGATTTTGGTTAAAATAGAAGAACCGGAAGTTGATATTTACATACGTACCCCCCTGCGTTTCGCAACCATAATTCCCAGAGCTACGAAATTCGAAACTTAAGCTCGATTTAAGCTAGAAGGGGTACAGAAAGTTTTTGCTTGAAATCGAAACACCGGAAGTTGACATTTACATGAAAGATTTTTCGTTTTTTGATTTTTTCAAAAACCCCACTAACGATTTTTTTTATAAATTGGTGTACTTATCAAGTGTCATGAGTTATTAAGTTATTTGGAGGCAAAAAGTTACCGAGCATCGCTCGGTGCTCCAGGCACTTTACTCAATGCCAATAAAATAAAGATTTTTTAATTATTTTTTTTTATATTCAAAATAATGAAGTGCTGAAAATAACTTAGATTTCGTGATCGGGTTTAGTTTGTTTGACTATTTTTTTTTTAAATTGTTTTACGTGATTATGGCCTCTAATTATGGGGTAGTTTTGAGATAGGAATTTTTGTTTTTCATCTTTTGTTTCTCACGTGAGCCGTTTAATCTAAATAGCCCGAAGGGTTTTTGTTCTAAAATCTAATTATCTTAACGATGTTTTAAAAAGTAAAAGCTCGATTTTGACTGATCTATAATATATTCACTCCTAGTTCTTGTTAAAACTTAAATGATCGAAAATTCGAAATCGTCCTTTCATATCATAAAAATATAGTTAATATTATAAAAATATAACTAGAATTTCTTATATAAAATATCAACTTGTTGAGCTTTTGGTGGTCAAGTTGATGGACTGGAGGGTTCGTTTGGGCTGGACCACTTTGGTGAAATTATGATTTTTAAAATTTTTTTAGAATATTTATGAAGTTGATTCTTATAATTTTTCAATACGAACACATAAATCTTGACAAAATGACTCCAACTTAATATAGCATCACTTGAAAATGGCTTCATGATTAGAAACCGAAACATCGTGTATAAACTAGGAAATTTTATCCAATTTTCTAATTAAGCCATGAGTAGAGGCCGGATTCCTATGCAATTGCATATTTTGTTTGCCTCAGGAGATCGCAATTATCTATCCGAATCATCACACATCTAGGTTACTGTGGGTTAAATTTTATACTGCATTTTTCGCATATTTCAGTAATATTGCATAAAATTGCTTATTTGAAGGATGTTGCATAACATTGCATATTTCGCGACAAATACAGAAGTTTTAAAAGTAATTTTTCGGAGAAAGAATAAATAAAGATAAAATAAAACAGGAGGACACTCATTTAATTTTCATATTTCAACTTGTTTTGCATATTACTTGCATATTTCAGCATTTTTAATTACATATTTTATGGCATATTTTGGCAGTTTTTAAGGCATAAAAATCCGGTCTCTAGCCATGAGTAGTCTAACATATCCATTTCAAAAACTATCAGTTCATTTGTTTTAATAAATATCAAAAGTTTTGGGAAAATTGTTCTTTTGTCAGTGAATATTTTTAGAAGAATCATAATTATTGTTTAAATAATTAATAAAACTATGTAATGTGAAGTAAATTTACCATTGAACTAAAGTGAGGATACTCAGTAAGACCCATAATTAAATAATTCAATATAAAATACATTTTCGATTGAAATTCTGTATTGTAGTATAGTTAGGCAACCCAACATGCACCTCGATATCAACGGATTGATGACTTGAGTAATTCTAGCTATTTTTATCGGAAGTAGATGCCAAACTGTCAAGATAATACTAAAAAAATTATTTTCTAATTATGTTATGCGTAATCTAATCGGAAAAACCTTTCAGGCCATAGAATCTTTATGACTGAACAAAGGGAATTTTAGACAGGTTTTTAGATTTGTATTCTCTTTTCTTTGTTAATAACAATAATTTTAACTTTATTAAACGTGGTGTTAAAATTTGATTTACAATTTTTGAAAAAACAAAACAAAAAACTATTTTATTCATCGAAATATGTGAGATCTCCCTTAGGCTATATGAGGCCTTGAATTCTACTGGCTCTGACCCAGCTGGCTCCTTCTGATCATAATTTCGACCATGACACAAAGAATGTTTTTTTTTCTTTTATTCAGGTTCCTTTTAGTCAAGATATAATAAAGGAAATAAAACTGCATGATTTAGTTTTGTGAAATATTTTAATCGAGTTTTGAAATGTGAATTACAAACTCACCTCACTTAAAACTTAAGTTTGCTTTTTATATTTTGTTTTCTGAAAATATTCCCATGTTTTATTTTTTGATTTTCTTGAAATGTTACCAAAAGTTTTTTTTAACTCTTTTTAAGCGCTGAATTGTTGATAAAACTAATCATATAAATTGATTTAAGAATGTTTATACTTAGCATATAAGATAGAAGTTAAGGTGAAATATGATTTGAATTTAAAATACCTATGTGAATCATTTTGCACAATACTTGATTGGTAATGGACAGTGGCATGGGTATGGAAGAGTTTTGAGGGGTTCAAACTCCACCTCTGATTGGGAAATGAAATTTAATTTTGTTCTTTTTTATTAAAATGTACTAAAATTTTTATAATGAAATTTTTGATATTCATTCAATTGCCTACCAAATCTAGATCATTTCTTATATTTATATACTTTGGTAATCTTATAAATTTTTTCAAATGCCATGGAATAATAATTATAATTATCATTTCTTTGATAGCGTTTTTCTTTAGGAGACGAACTGGTATAAATATGTAATTGGATGAAAATATCATAAATTAATTCCTGTGAATAAATTGTAATAGACTGATGAAGAGGGCAAAGCCCTCGAAACTATAGTCTGGTTATAAATAATTAAAATTTATAATTCCAGCAGAAGACACACTCTTTTATTGTCTCCTTCAATATATAAAAATTCTGCTACTCTCGGTACAAAAACTTTCAATTTTATATAGATAATATTGAGATTATAATACTATACTGTTCAAGTCTTATTTTGAAAATCTGACCAAATTATTATAAAAATGCCTTTCTTTTGAGCGAAAGCAGTTTTTTTTTTGGACGTGAAATGACCAAACAGCCTCAGACAGGATATCCGATTAGAGTATAATTATTATAAATATTTTCAATTTATTGTTTTCTTTTTTTTTTTTTAGGATTTTCTCCTGCTGATCCAGAGGCTTCCCAGCTATCCACCCATATTTAAGAGAAGCGTCCACCTAAGGTATTGTGTGTGTTTTTTTAAGTTTTGTTTCGATTGTGCTTAAAACTTACATATTGATTAGAAACGAGAATAATTTATAAATTTTTAATTATACTTAAAAAGAAAATACAAAATCCTAAATCAAATACGAGCCAATATAAATATCAATATTGCAGGATATATTTAAATATACAAAGAGACTTTTGAATTCGAAAACAGAATGAATGGACAGATGGACGATAAGATATTCTGAGATTTGTTTGTTGTCACTTTATCCTTTTACAATACCTAAATGGTGATTCATTATTTATTCATTTGATCAGTTAAAAGATGGGGGTAAAGATTTGTTCTAATAAATATTTACACCTTCAATTTATACGTAGAGATTTAATGAAAATTTATTTAATTTGTGTTAAAAATATAAGCTTAAAAATAAAAGGTCAAGACTGAAATAAATTTTAAGAAATTTAATATAAAGAAAATCTGATATGCCTATGTATATCTGAAAAAATCTATTTTATGGAGAGAAAGAGGACCAATAAAAATAAAAATGATCTGGCAAGATTTAATCTGAATTGATATTTGAATAAATAACATATTTTCTTTTTGTTTTAGACATAATAAAAATTCATTGTCTAAATACTAGAAAAAATTCTCGAATCTTATATTATTAAATGAGCAACATATATACTCGTATATATATATATATACTAGCTGTACCCGGCGTGCCTCCGGCACGCCTGTCCCAGCTAGGCCCTCCGGGCGGGTTGCCCTGGCGGGCGGCGTCTCGGAATGAAAGTATG
>JALMQS010000187.1:16285047-16305438 GCA_024734495.1 Forficula auricularia | reverse complement strand
CCATTGAGATCAAACATTGTGACACGAGATTTATATATATTAAGATATATATATATAGAATCGGTTTCTCGAAAACGGCCCCAACGATTTCGCTAAAAATTTGAGTCCTAATCAAGTCTGATGAGTTATTAGTTGTGTCAAATTTTTAATCCGATTGAAATAAAGGAAGGTGGTGTAAATTTGTCAAGTCACAAAATAAACAATTTAATCGTTCATATCTCGTCTTCGGAAAGTCGCAGAGCCTTGAAATTTGCAACTTAAGCTATCTAGAGTCTACAAGAAGTACCAAAAGATTTTGGCTAAAATAGAAGTACCGGAAGTTGATGTTTACGTTCGTAAGAATGTACACCCTCTGCGTTTCGCAAACATAAATCTCAGAACTACGAAATTCGAAACTTAAGCTCGATATAAGCTAAAAAGATTACAGCAAGGTTTTGGTTGTAATCGGAACACCATAAGTTGACATTTACTTGAAAGATTTTTCGTTTTTTTTTAATTTTCTCAAAAACGCCACTAAGAATTTTTGTTAAAATTTGTATACTTAGCAAGTGTCATGGGTTATTAGTCGTTTAATGATTTTAATCCGATTGAAAGAAAGGAAGGGAGTATAAATTAGGAGTGTCGTAATTTTAATCATTCTTATATCGTCTTCGGTAAGCCGCAGAGCCTTGAAATTTGAAGCTTAAGCTATTTAGAGGCAAAAAGTTACCGAGCATCGCTCGTGCTTCAGGCACTGTTTATAAAGTACGACAGAAACGGGTTAGAATTTTTTTATTTCAGTTCAGTTTGAGAGGATGCTTATTTCTTTCTATATTAAATTAGAGAACCTTAAGACGGAAGTTAAAAATTGTGCTGTTATTGTGTGGAGGACTTCATGAGGTGGTATCAATTTCATGGTAAAACGAGTATTTAAGTTTGTTCACATAGTTTCGAGGGTAATGGTCGTTTTAATTAGAATATCCGGTAGGGGTAGACTTACCACCTGGCGCTCATGGGTGCATATGCATATGGACCAGCTGCTTTGTCACTCGATTCATTAATGGATTCGAATGTTTGACTAATCATAAAAGAAAAAAATAAACTTGGGAGAAATCGAAGTCTAGATCGAAATTCTCATTGTTTGGTACTTGATTTTTGCTTACCCACGATAACTCAAGAACTGTTGATACCATAAAGTTCATTTTGGTAGCGAAATATTAATATTTTCAAAACAAAGTTAGATTTTGGGCTTGATAGCTTCAAAACTTCCTAGATGTATAATGAGGTGAATAAGAAAAAATCGAATCAATTTATGGCGGATCTAGCCAATGAGCTGAAATTTGACAGGCAAGTTTCTATTGATAAATAATAACCTGCATCTTTATGCCAAGATTCAACTAGAAGCGTTAAATCGATCAACAGCATTGATCAAATATTTAATAAAAATTATATTTTCATTTATCGACATATTATGTATATTTTGTTAAGGGAGAATGGATAGGTTCTTGGTGAAACATTTTAAATAAAGTAAAGAAAATTTTTGAAATATTTTTTAAAAACTTTTGAAAATTTAAAATATAAAATACTAGGTAGGTTTCACATTAATAAAAGATTAGGTGCTTGTTTATGCATGTTAAACAAGCATCTGATCTTTTGTTTACGTGAAACCTACCTAGTATTTTATATTTTAAATTTTAAAAAGTTTCTAAAAAAAATTTCAAAAATTTTCTTTACTTTATATTATGTATACAAGAGATTTTTTTCGTCGATATATCGCAAAATTTTTTTCAGTTTCTCAATTTGAAATAAGTAATAGTTATCTAAAATATTTCCTTTATATATTCCATATATTTATTTAAAGAAATTTCCTTATTATATAAAGAAAATTTTTCGGCTTTTCACTCGGTTATCAAATGATTATAATCATACAGAAAAATTTTCTTTCACTATGCAATGAATGAAGATTAATCATCTAATCAAATTCATTTAATAACTTTCTTATAATAATAATCATTATTAAAAAAAACTTGTATGAAAGTAAAAAATTGAATCATTTTATGGGGATCTAGCCAAGTTTGTATTGATAAGCTACATCTTTATGACATATTCGACTTTTTAGTTCAAACTGTTCTTTGACGAAAATCGCAGAAATTTGCAGAAAACGTACTAAGTCTTGGAAAAATTTATCACTTTTCCTTCAATTTCCTGTTAAGGAGGTTCTTTCGCAACAATCCACATAAAAAGTTTTAGCTTCGTAACCACTCTGTAAATATGAATGGTACTAAAATTTTAGGTTATGTTTTTTTAACGTGAATGTACTTTTTACACTACTATATACTCTTTATGAATGAATCGTTTCCAAGTCATTGATATTATATCCTCTCCACTAAAGATAATCGCAAAAATATGTTGTTTTTTTTTATTTTTTATCAAAACTACGTGGTAAATAATTTCAATTTTTTTTAAGTTACTCCGAATATATTATTCTAACAAATATTAGTTTTTCATCAAGATGATGAAAGTCCTTCAATGAAAAAAAAAATAAAATAATGATCATTTTCCCACCCTTTCCCAATCTACCATATGTAAAAAATTTCATTTTTAATTGCAATTATTCGTGTGGTAAATCGTCTTCAAATTTTAACAGTGTGTTTATTATGCTTTTAATGACTTATATTCCAAGTTTCGAAGACTTCTTGAATTTTTGCATTTGTGAAAGAACTACTTTAAGCAGAAATATCGGAAAATAAAAATAATATTTCATTTTAAGTTCTGTCGAATCTGTAAAGAAAATTGAGACCAAGCCTTAGAAAAATTCCTAAGTCATCCTTTTCTTCAACATGTTTTATGGTAATGACATGGTGTTATTAAGGAATAAGTACTTAATAAAATAATGTCAATGATATTAATTTGTTGGCATAAATGGACGCTTATACATATATTCATTAATTAAGAATAAATGCTCTATTCAAATGTGAATTGTACATATGCTTTAAAAAATAAATTGAGGACTAAAGGAAATAGTTGTGTCCATTCAGAGTGCAGTTAAATAAATGAATAATGATTTTCTTAATTATCTCTCAACAACTTTGCAATCCTACTAGAAAATGATGATATTATCTACTTAAACTTAGGAAATAAAAAACTTTAGAATGGGGAATCAAAATAAAGTTCACTAATTATATTTTTTATCTACATAGCGTTCACAAATGAAGTTGTACCAGGTAGTTTGCAAGTATTTATATAAGTAATATATATTTATCATCTCAGTGGATTTCTATTTAATTTTGAAATTTCATTTTATCAGAGATAGAAAAATATACAAATTATGCTTAGTATATATAGCCCCTTCTATACCCAGTAGGAAATATATTATTTTTTAACACCAGAATTATTTTTATGGGATACATAAAAGAAACTCGATTTTAGGTATATTTAAATGTCTGTTTGTTCCCTCAGTCACAGGTCTGTTACTTCTAAACATCGTGTAGATCTGTACATGTTGTAGCTAGAGTTGGACAATCCGCAAAGAGTTCGAAAGATAAAGTCGAAATAAAATATTTTTAATTGAAAAGTTTTTGTTTTGCCGAGAGTAGCAGAGTTGTTGATTCACAAAGAGAAACAAAGAAGTTGTCCTCTGCTTGATGCAAATAAACATACACACATATATGAGGAGCTAACATTCAAAACGTGCTTTGTCCGGGTGAATGTACTTTTCAGAAACTGCAAATATCGAATATAAAAAATATATATATTTATTTTTTGTTACAAAAATAACTAATATTTTGTAGATATTCTATTTATCATAATGAGATACGTCTATAAAAAAGTTATAAAGGATTAATATTTTAAATAATTAATATAAAATTGGACAAAGCACGTTTTGCATGAAATTAATGGACAAAGCACGGTTTGAATGAATTAGGCATGGACAAAGATTATTTTGATCAAATTTTATTTATTATTTATAAAAGAAATACACATGTTAAAAAAACATGAGTCCATTAAAATGACACCTTGGCTTCTTAAATGTGTAAATCACACAATTCAAGTTCCAAACAATCACATTCTTCTTCAGGTTCCTCAAAATTTATCGTAGGCACATTAAAAATAATGTCTTTGTACCAGTTCATTTTTTGCTGTGAGCAAACAACATGTACTGCAAGCATCACTGGCTGGCGATCTAAATCCGATATTAAATTCATTGACAAAAATTCTTCTAAACATTGCCGGACTCACATCCATGTCTTCATAAGCAGTATCATTATACATTTCATACAAGTTTTTTGATAGACAGATCACAGCTTAAATAAATTCTCCTAGACTTTTGTCTGTTATAGTGTGATTCTGTGCCTCGAAGGTTTTTAATAAACTGCCTTACATTTTCTTTTTTTAATAAGCTTAAATGGCTTTTTCTGTCACCGCCTCTTTTTTCTTCAATGGGTAAGCCAGCATGTACTTTCCTAGCAATATTTTTGAGTCTAGTGCGGCCAACTCCAGTCAGCACAAAAATGAAAAAGTTCTGGCAAACTGGTATTTTGCCAGAGTCCCTTGTAGGTAAATGGTAGGAGGCAAATAATTCGTGGTCTCAGCCAGGTTTTTGGTGTGTATTTTCATCAACTGGTCTAGGCCTACGCCGTTTTATTGGACATGTCTTAATAAGAGTATAAATAATGCTGTCTTGCGAAGCTTTATCTGGCTTTTCAAAAAAATCATTTCTAAAGGTTTTCAAGTCCCTTGGTATGAACTTCACTCAAGAAAACCCATCGTTATCATGTTTACAAGGTTCAAATGTAAGGGCTATTTTAGGAGCGCTGTGTCTGGTTGATTTTGATGAAGCTTTGTTACCACGTGTAGAGTGTCTTTTTCTGCTTCCAATGTTGTAGTCACCCACACGTACACTTCCGTCGGCATCTTCATTTTCCATTTTAAATGAAATTTGGGAATATATGAAAACAATTAAATCTAAAGACTACTCACAAGAGCTTTTCCAACTGAACTATTCCTATAAAGTAAGAAGTAAGGTAAGAGAATGAATAAGACGTGGCAGAAACAAACAGTCACGTGACTAGAAACAAGCAATCCTATTGGTCAGATGGACTAAGCACGGTTTGGTTGGAACTTGTCTATGGACAAAGCACACTTTGTATGAAACTCAAGTTTTCAACATGATTTTTAAATGGGAAATAACATGATTTGACTGAATTCTGATATTCCTTCATGTCCAAATTACGTAGAGGAACACAAATATGTCAATAACTCATTTTCGAAAAAAAGTGGACAAAGCACGTTTTGAATGTGAGCTCCTCATATATCGAGATGATATATCTGTATATATATATTATTTATTTGTTTGTACAAAAGAAAAGTTTTCTTTTGTAACTCCTGATGATGGGCTCGTGGGAAAGCTTTTCTTTTTCTAACTCCTGATGATGGGCTCATAACCCGAAATATATATCGAGATAAAAACTCAAAACATATACCATATTTGTTTTATTTGTGAAACCCACCTAGAAAAATATATTTTTACTTATTATCTATTAAAATGTTTCACCTAGAACCGACACCAAATTCTTTAAAGATTATAAGACTTTCTCCTGTCTACGGAACCCAAGGCACTCGAGCCAGGCTGGTACTTGGCTGCTTTTTTATTAAATTAACCAAAAAAATAACTTGATAATTTATTTCAGATAATTATATAATATGTATTATAATAATATTGAGAGAACACTCTTAGAAATTCTAGCTACAGCCTTGAAACTACTGTATATAGTGATATAATAATAATAATAATAAATAAGTTGCTTAAAATGATAAATAAATAATATATATATAGTTAAAGCCGCGTATTTTTTTTATTCATTTAATTCTAAAGTAGACCAATAATAATAAAGTCTGAGAAAAGGCGGTCGCGTGATATCCGGCAAGAGGACAGCGGATCCCTAGAAATAACTAAAGGAGACATTCCGGATATGTTGCTGGCACGCGAACAATAACAAACCCTTACGCCTAGCTTGGCTTGATAAAAAAGAATAGATAATTAAAAGGAAGAGCATTTCAAGATCGAAAACACTTAAAAAAATTTAGTTCACAATGAATTTTTTCAAAAATTAAGTGTTTTTTGCCAAGAGTAGCAGATTTGTTTAATTTTATAATAATGAGTATAAATCTATATACATTTATACATAGTATAAAAAAAATTTATGAATTTGCGTATATTCATAGGTATTTCAGTGAGGACAGATCGCTAGTCGGTCAGAGTATTGAATTCAACTAAAGTTTTTCATCATTTTTCTTTTAACGTGTTTATAAATGATTAGAAAAATCGTTTTCAAACAATATATTTTTCTCTCTATGTGTGTGTCTATTTTTCGATCATGAAAGCTCATGAAAAGCTTGTTCTAGAGCCAAAAAGTTAGAATTTCTATGGATAACTTATTAGATTTTGGACATTTAAGCTTCAAAACTTCCAGATGAAAAATACAATAAATAAATAAATAAATAATGATAATAAATCAAAACATTAAACAACTTGAACAGCTGTAATTAATTAATTGGAATTTGGGACATAAGTGTGTATTAATTAAGTTTCAATATTCGAAAAGTCTATTTCATAAATTTATTAAATTTACTGATACAAAAGCAAAATACATGTACCTATACGTGATTATATAGTCACACAAAAAGGGGGTTACAGTTCTCTTGAACAACATTTTTGGAAAATTATTTCTTACTCAGAATGAAGAAAAGAAGAATAAAAAACAATAGAAAAAATAAGAAGGAAGAGTGTGATATAAAAGGAAAATAAAAAAAAGTACCGGTGTTTTTATGTAAAACAAAATTCGTAAATAATACCTAATGTAAATAAATAAGACCAAAGAGCAAGTATATAAAATAATACTAGAGGAAGAATTAACTGCCAGTCATCATCATTAAGATCCAGGCAAAAATAAAATTCAAATTTTTTTCTTTATAAAACAATTAATCATCATAGGTATACATAAGGCGCTTAACGTCGTCTTAAGCAGTCGAGAGGACTCAAACAATAGCGGAAATACCCGAAGACATAGCGGGAATACTCGAAGACATTTTGTCATTCATTCTATCATTGAAAAAAGCTGCCCTTAGGTGTCTCCAGACCGAAGGCCTAGTAGTAGCTAGTAAATAAATAAAATTATTGATTCAATTTTTTTTTTTTAATTTCATTAAACCAATTATTTTACTTTAATGTATACATTGTATTTGAGCTTCGACGCCGGAGATTACTTCTCCACCATCGACTGTCCTTGATCATCTTTTTAGTCCTTGTTTTTAATAAGAGGGAAAAACTAATTAAATAAAAAAACCTCTTTTCCGATAATTATTCCAATTCCATTTTTCAATCAAGTCCTATCTATTGATTCAATTGTGTTGTTTACTCTCTCAAATGGACATATTATTTTTCCTAGTCTGGATCTTAATTCGAGAGTTCGGTGAATAAAAACAAAACAAACAAACAAACAAAAAAAAACTTGTTTCCTTGTATAAAAATATGCAACACCAAAGACAAGTATTTTTAATTAAAATTCTTATCAAGTTATATTCTAAAATATATTTATTTAAGAACATAAATGAAGAAAGAAATTAATGTTTTATAGTTAACAAATAATTGCAAGTATGTGTATTATTGATGAGGATGACTTAAAAGGTCAAGAACGTTATTTGAAGCGCATCAGACCATGAATGGGAGATGACGGGAACATCGTTTTTAGTTAGAAAATAAATATTGCATTGGCTGACAATCTCATTTTCTAGACTCCACTCAGAGAAGAATCATTTCCGGACTAAATTCGTTGCCAAGACGAAAGGGTTTATCCAAGGCTTTGACTCTAGTGCTATTTATTTAAATAGTGACAGAACATAATAACATTCGAACCGGAGTTAATGGTGCTATATGTTTTAAAATTTAATTTAATCTAATATAGGTAGCACATACATATAATATATGTATATATCAAAAGAAAATAAACGGATAATCAATAATTTTTCAAAAGAAATGAATTAAAATAATTTGTTTATAGAAAATGTATTTTTGCTTGGGAGTAGTGAATTCTTGAATTTGTTTTCTTGTTGTGGTGAAAATGTCTGAATCGTGGAGAAAAATCATTTTAGGCTCTGTCGGTATGTCTGTTTGTCCGAATACTACGATTACTCAAAAACTGACAATTAATTTTGATTCCAAAAAGAACTGATTCGATTTTGGGCTAAAATTTTCATCTTTTACTCTAAATTATATTTTGAATACATGATGATAAAAATTTTATAATAAATTTTGCAATTATTTAGTCATAGTTTTATTTAAAAAAAAAGGTGTCAAATGGAACTCGCAAATCAAGGGTTCAGTAGTTTTTTCATCTTTCTTCCAAACTAATCAACCAAAATAAGGGTCTTCGAAATTATTCTGACTAAGGTCCTTGAGCAAAAAAGTCAGAAACGAAAAACTTTTGGTGGTATATACGAGGTATTGCATTTACTTTTAATTTATAATATTTAACAATTTTGTATGCCGCTTTATAAATTTCAAGAATAACCCTAAGAAAAGGGCTCACTATATAATATGAACAACGCAGATATTGCATTAGTACCATCGGTATACTTTTCACAAGATTTCGCAGCCATTTAGCTAAGCCCCTTCGAGTTAGTCAACTAAACTTACACTGATCACAAATTCACAGTAAAATAATGCCTATGGCCCTTTTAGATAGAACTAGATCAGTTTATAGCTATCTAATAATACGACAAACAATTTTAAGTTCTAATTCAGTGTAATTCTCAAGTTTTTTTAGAAATATAACTTATTAAAAAATTTGAAATAAAAAAAAAGAAAATATATATCTATATACACTCGACAGCAAAAAACCGGACACTTGATAATTTTTAGATAAAATGAATAAATACAATATTAAAAAAAATATTTCTATATTTTGACTAGATAGGTAATTAAAAAAATTATTTCTAAAGCTAAAATGGCATTTTAATTTTTTCTGGCTTAATAAATATGATTTTAAAAAACAGAAAATTGTAACAGCTATCTATTAAATTAAAAAAATGTCTCTTAATATCTCGTATTTCCCCCTACGTGCTATTTTAAGAGCTTTGACGATGAACGTATGACAGTTTCTAAGACAAAGCATATGGTGAATGATCGATTTTCATTAAATTCATTTTTTTTTTTATTTTTGATAATATAAATAATATTAAGTTTCCATGAATTAATCGAAAGTGTTAACATTTTAAATTATGTCTATTATTCTTCAAAATATATTTTGATTAGGTTTACTGAGAAAATTTATTTTTATCAAAAAAAAAATTAAGTGTCCGTTTTTTGCTGTTGAGTGTACTTATATGTTACCAGCAAAACCCGATTTCAGGACAAACTAGTTTTGCCTAGGCTAAACTAGTTCTTCCTATACGCGATAAGATTAACTAGTATAGCCTAGTCCAAACTAATTTGTCCTAAGCCCGATAGGATAAACCAGTTTAGCTTAGGCCAAACTAGTTGATCCTGATATAAATACGCACACTCTAGAATAAACTAGTATGGCCTAGTCAAAAACCAATTTAGCAGAGTCGAATGATTATTGCTTCTATTAAAAAAACACTTATTATTAAATTTGTTATAGTATGATTGTTTGTATTACCAATTATCCATAACTTTTAACGACGAATCATTATCGTTTTAATAAAAATGATTATTTTTCCAATTACGGAGTATTTTATTCAGTTTATCTATTTATTTTGACTTTCTAAATATACTATAATGTTTAGACTAGGCCATACTAGTTTATCCTAGAGTGTGCGTATTTATATCAGGATCAACTAGTTTGGCCTAGGCTAAACTGGTTTATCCTATCGGGCTTAGGACAAATTAGTTTGGACTAGGCTATACTAGTTAATCCTATCGCGTATAGGAAGAACTAGTTTAGCCTAGGCAAAACTAATTTGTCCTGAAATCGGGTTTGGCCGGTAACATATACATAGTTAATTATATTTTTTTCAATTTTGAATATACCTATAGGTACCTATTAATGTATGGGGGAAAATGCCCCTTTCTGGGTAAGTCCATGCGGAGGTTATCATTTGTGATTTTAGTGCTAGCCGTTTTCAAAATCCCCCTTGAACACAATCAATCCATTTCAAAGGTGTGGAAACCTCATTTGCGCGACATAACTTAATAGTTCTCAACAACTTTGCTCTTGAATGGAAATCAAACTAAAACATTTGCCAAATCTTTTATCCCTATGACTTCTAGACACTGAAACTAGTTTCCTGTCTTTGTGTTTTCTGAGACCTACCTTTAGTTGTTCAAGACAACTACCCTCACTTAACTTCCATTACAATGACTCTATAGGGACAGTGGGAACACGTAGACCCATCCGCCATTTTTAGTCATATTTTAAATTGAAGAATATTATGAAATTTAAGAAAATTAATATTTAAACACATTTTTTACACATATTAAAGATTATTTAATTAAAAATAAAAGGTAATAATAATAATAATAATATTATCTTAAGTTTCCTAATATTCTCCAACTTAAAATATGACTAAAAATGGCGGATGGGCCTACGTGTCACCACTGTCCCTGTAGCTTCCACATGGCCCAACCCCTAAAATGTCTTTATATTCTTCCAAGGGGTGAACCGCGACCTAATATAGTGTACACCTACATCCACTTCCACTTTCATTTCCACGTAGAAGACAATAGATGAAGGGGCATTATCTAATGAATTCCAAAATAATTTCAAAGTCTTGAACACCTAATTCCAATCACGGTTCACCCCTCGTATTCTTTTCACAATGCAGCTTGCAATTTTAGCCAATAGGGGTTGTTCTTCTTGCCGTAACTCCTTCTCGTATCATTATCATAAAAAAAAACTTGGATTCAAATGCCTATTATAAGCCAAAAGAACATGGTGTTTTTATGAATATATATTTGATATAGTTATTTCTTCTATAGGTAGATTTTTTAAAATCTTAGCAATAAATTACAGATAAATAAATAATCTAGAACTGTACAGAAAGGAAAGAATTTATTATTTTACTTTCTCTTCCACAAATCATGTATGGTGTTACACATTTTGTAATAAATAGTTGGTCAATTTCTCATTTTTATGATGATGTAGGTGTAAATATTATGTAAAATCTTAACAACATTAAAACACTCATTATATTATTATAATATAATAATCTGATTTTATTATTATTTAATTTGAATGGTTGAGAAATCTTTTTAAGGTTTATTAAATTATCCAATTTATATTATTGCTTGGGTGTTTTTGTTGAGAATTTTAATTGAAATAATGGTAATAAATCAAATTTACTCGGTACTCTCGAGATGCAAGGATTATTTATTTATACTGCGAGAAAATTTCTATATGATTCCATATAAATATCTATCATTATTTATCTATTTGAATTATAATTAAATGCTCAAGTTTATTGATAGATTCAAAATAATATATAGAGTATTTAATAGCATTTTATTCTTAACGTTTCCTAATAGTCCTGACCTAATAGGTATAGATTCTCAGATTTTCAAACCTTCTATAAAGACTTATCTTTTGATATAGGTATATATATCATGGTGAATGATTTACTTGAATGTAGAGAACTTTATCATAATGATGAATATTTTGAGAGCAAAAACACGACATAGAATAAGCTTACACCTATATGAAATCGACAATTAAATAAAGTAAAAAATATGTTAGTTTGCAAATAATATACCTAATAGATATACTTGATATTTGGTGTGATGCTCCCCGACTTTTATTATATATAAAACCGACTTCAAAAAATTAAATGCAACAAATAAAATACACTAAAAGGTATAAAATAATTATTATCTTATTTAATTACAACTAAACGACGAAATATTAACATGAAATTACTTTTTGAAGTCGGTGCCAAACATATACCTTTTATGAATCGCACTCGACGGATCTTACTTAGTACGTTTGGCGGGTACGCTCGCTTATAGGTATAGTTTGTTTGGCACCGACTTCAAAAAGTTATTTCGTGTTAATATTTCGTCGTTTAGTTGTAACTAAATAAGATAATAATTATTTTATACCTTTTAGTGTATTTTATTTGTTGCATTTAATTTTTTGAAGTCGGTTTTATTTTTTTCTTAAAAAATATTTTTATTTTTCTCTTTTTAGTGATGTTATTAATAGTGATCATATCATCAAAACTTGACCAAATTAATATGGCACCATCCCTAAGATACCCCTTTTCCAATAAAAAAGAATCATCGAAATCGGCTCATAAACAAAGAAGTTAGGCCTGAACAAACCTAACAAAAAAGGTTAAATTTTCAAAATCGGTTCACAATTGGCGGAGATATGAGGTAATTAGACAAAAAGAAAAAAAATATTCAGTCGAATAGAGAACCTCCTCCTTTTTTGAAGTCGGTTAAAAAATAACAAAGAACTCAGAATCAGAGCCTTGTTAGCCTTCTAAGTAGGCAACCATATAAGCAAAGGTTTAAAACATTTTAAAACAGCTGCCTTATTACAAAAATTGTTCAAGTCGTTATCGAGTGTAGATTGTAACACAAATAGAAAAAAAAATTTATCAAAAGTAATTTATTTGTTGATAATATAGCTTTAGTAATAATTTAAAATAAGGTAGAATAAAAATATATTTTTTTATTTTTTAAAATCGTATCGTAACATTTTTATTTTATGATCAGAATATCTGCTATGATCATGTGCTAATGGATGAAAGTTCAGACCCTTCAGGGGGGTAATTAAATTCCAAGTCCCCTCTGAGTTTAGTTGGTCCCCCCTAGTGGATGAGCACAAATGATGAGTAAGAAATCAAGTTATTTTTATTTTAGCATGATGTCAATACACTTTTTAGAGAAGAGTAGATATATAGTATTTTAAGGGCATATAGAATAAATTTCATAATTTACACCCTTCAAACTCGAGTTCAATATAATGTTATGTTAGCAATTTTTCTACATTAATTATAAAAGACGCATCACTAGGTTGATGTTGAATAGCAGAGACATCCATAATAGTAATAACTAATAAACAAAATAAAAAATCTGATGTGACTTAAACTTATAAGTGATTAGACTATCTGCCTGCCATTAATCAAATTTTAATAAATTGAAGGAGACAAAAAAGAGTGTGTCTTCTGCTAGAATTATAAATTTTTAATTTAATTAATTCCAGCAGAAGACACACTCTTTTATTGTCTCCTTCAATTTATAAAAATTCTGCTACTCTAAAAAGAATCTTTCTATTTAATCATATATTAATATATAAATAATTTTAATTCCGTTCAGAGAGAATGGTGTAGGTTCAAGGTGAAACATATTTAATAAAATTAAACATCGATTACTAGGTAGGGTTCATAAATAAAATAAATATTGCTTATGAGTAAGACTCAAAATATATTTTAATTGTGAACCCTACGTAGTAATGTATTTTTAATTTTTTAATTTTAATTCCATTACTTCACAACAAATATGTAGAGTAAAATTTTTATTTAAATCCCACATAATTAATTATAATTATTTATTGAAACAAAATTAGTTATATTTTATTATTTGTGATTTAAATAAAAAGTCAAATTTTAATCAAATTAATCAAAAAAATAAAAGCTTCAACAGCTTCATTACTAATAAATAAGTAGATGTTGATAAAATATGATCTCAATGTTTGCCTCCTAAAAGTTTTATTTTATAATGTGTGATTATTCACATTTTGAAATCGGAAAAAGTATAGAATTCAAAAAGCCAAAGGCCATGGAATATAAAAATTCAAATTGACGAGAGCAGCAGACTCAGGATTTCTAAAGAGCTCTCGTTCGATTCCGAAGGGGGTGAATATAACCCTTCAGACATGTAATAAATATTACTCCTAAAAACTTGGATTCAGTAGATCACAATCTTTCGGGATTTTCTTTAGTCCTTGGAACGTTCGAAGCACCGGTTGCCAAAGTTAAGAAACATGTGACATTGTTTATTTTGATGTGGGTGACCTTCTTTTGACACCATTAGCAGTTGGCATTTTTATAGCCTTCCCAATCTTAGTCGAGTTGCGTTTATCCGCATCCCATTTGTATTTAATGGGATGAATGACCTAAAGGGAGATAATGTCAGCTGCAAAGAGAGAACTCTCTTTGCTAGAAAAGCAACGACTATCTAAGCTCCTTAAGACTATATGGCATTGGCATTGTAGGCAGAAGTTGACCAATCTATAAATATAAAATTTAAAAATTGGAAATTAACATATAGAAGGCTTCAAAATGTCCATTCTAATAATTTTATTTATTTTATTTACGGGAAAGTTCTTTTTAAGATGAAATTAGAGGTAACAGTGAACCTTTTTCAAGACTAGATACGCTGTTTGGAGTTTGTGTGAAATAATAATTTTAAATGATAAATATGTAAATCGGATATTCATTTGGAATAATTAATTATATTAATTTCTTACCTAGAGTCAAAAGGAGAAATTAAGAAATTAATTATTTCTTCTAGTCTGAAACAAGTCTTAACTTTTATTTAGCATTCTTGAAATGCCTTAGCTCTAAAGGAAGAGATCATAATTATTCCACTTTTTAGTCATGTTCTTCGGTTAGATTCTAATGAAAGAATCGCTCACCCGCACATATATAAAATAACAAAAAGTGAATAATTATTTACTTTAGGGTCGACTTTATAAGTAATTAATAATAAACTTAAATATAAATTGTTCATTTATGCCTATATTATAAATACATCAAATTAAAATCTCAATAATATCATTTAAAAAATTATGGTTTCTGCATTTTTGAACCAGAAGTTCTAAAGCTAGAAAGCCCAAAATCTAATGAGTTCTCCGCATTGGAAACACAAATAATGTTATTTTATCACAAAAACGAACTTTCTAAGTTAACATTATTATTGTTCAGTTCCATAATCAGTATTAGATGTAACAAATCAGTGGAAAAAAGGAAACAATTAAATCATACGACCAATCGCAACGTTTCGTCAATTTATTGTGGCTTCATCAGGCTCTTGATCAAATTATTTTAAAACACTTTGTCCATCAATTTTTTTATTAGAATAAATATACATAACAATCAGAATAGGTACATTTATTTATATAACACCATTGATTGCTACTCTAAACAATGAATGGTATTTTAAAATAATTTGACCAAGAGCCCTATGAAGCCACAATAAATTGGCGAACCGTTGCGATTAGTCGTATGATTTAACACAGTGTTTAATTGTTTCCTTTTTTCCTCTGATTTGTTACATCTAATTTCTAAGTTAATTATTATTATCATTTCCGTCCATAATTTGTATTAATTGGAAAGTTTATAATAGATTCCTGATAAGTTTTTATGTGTGACTTTTTATATTTATCAGCAAATGTTTATCGACTTTGCCCGACTTCTTCAGGGTTTCTACAATTATAAGAACATTATTAAAAAGTACAATTATAATACAATTCCAAAACAAACATGTATAAATAGTTTACCCATATATAATAGTTTAATGCCACACATTCGTCTAAATTTTCTTGTTATCTTCTTATAATTGTAGAAGCCCTGAAGAAGTCGGCAAAGTCGACGAAACGTTGGCTGATAAATAAAAAAGTTACACATAAAAAACGTGTCCTTATTTTCCTATTATAAACTTTCAAATTTCTAAGTTAAGTTATCGTGGGTATCTGTATCACACATCCAGTCTGAAAAAAATCATGGATGAAATGATTTTTCTCCACGTCCCAGACTTTTTTCAATAGATGGAAAAAAATGAAATTTTTCGAGTGAATTCAATACTAAGCTGGTTCGTAGCCTGCCGGGCCTACCGTGTAAAAGATATTGATTTGTTTGTTGAAATGAATGGGGTGTGAGTGATTGATTCCTCTGCAAGAACTGGAGTATCCTATTAGCCCCGTTGGAAACGCACTTGCTATTCGGAATGAGTAGGTAATAAAGCGAAGCCCACTATTAATGAATGTCTGTATGTGAAGAGGCTGGCTTCAGAATCTGATTGTATCTTCTATACGTTAGTCTATTTCTAGGCGTTACGGAGCCAGTGGCTGAGTGTTGGTGAGATCTCGCTGTGGCCTCCCACGGAGGCTCCAGCCGACAACACATACACACACACATACTCCTACTTGCGCTCTTATAGACAGGCAATAGAGACAGGACTCAGTTGAGATGAAAAACAGCGAAAATCCTCATATATATACAAACTCTACCTATAGGATTATTAACACCATATGCTTTGTGTTCATACTACACTTACTCTTGGCTGTTTCTAAATTTTTACTGCATTTTTTCCCATCTATTCATATTCATCCTAATTCGACATACCAATAATAACGTTCACTAAACAACAAAGCTATTAAAAATATAACAAACAGTTTAATTCAAATACAGTAAACTCTAGATTTTACACTTATTGGCTCTCTTTTCCGGGCTAGACGCTTTTTCACGCCCATTCAAATTCTTAGCATATACATGGCTCAAATTCACCATTGTCTTGAGTATGCGGAGAGAATCCTCCAACACTTCCTTGCTACCTTGTATGCGAGCTATCAGTCTAATAGGAGATCCAGCCAGCATTACCTGACTTTCGACTCCATGGTCCATCGTAGAACTGTCTCAGCCCTTTCGTTTTTTATAGATACTACCGTCAATGATTAAATACCCCCTTCTTATAGCGTATAATCTATTACTTTTACGATCTATATAGCGTATGGCTTCTGCTAATTTTACGACTACAAGACTGTATAGTGGAGGGTATACGGCGTATACCCTGTGGTTTAATCTGAGCATCTGAGCAAATAGCTTATACCCTGTGCTAGGTTGTACATTTTATTTTAAATTACAGTTTCGTCATTTATTAAACACCCCCTTTCTGGTTTATAGCGTATAGCTTCTGCTAATTTTACAACTACAGTACTGGATACTAGCATGGCGTTTGTTCTGACGAGATAAAATCAATAATCCCTCCAAAAGATTCATTTGGGCGAAATACACGATTTTATAGCACTCAACACTCCTTCGCGATTAAATTGGATAATCCAATAAAAGTATTCGCTAATCGGTGTATCCCTATGACTTCTAGAGACTGGAACTCAGTTCTCCCGTCAGTCTTCCGGTTAAATATAATAACTTTCAACAACCCCATCCACATCAAGTCCGACCCAATCCCTGGAATTTCTTCTTCTTTTCACGATACAAGGGTCCACCAGGGACTACAGAGGTTGAACCGTTATTTGGTGCATTTTCTTCTTGTAATATTGTTTTTCCTTCCCCTGAAATTATTCAAGTTCCGTGAATTATTTTGAGATGTAAAATTTTTCTGGCTGATAAGGAACTCTATTTCGAATCAAATTGGAAGTCAATCACTCTAGCCTCGATATTAAGGAATTTCGGTCAAACTAAAAATGTGTTGGAATTTAAAGAAATAATTTTAAAATTCGCCATGTTACTTTCTTTCTGTTCAGTCGAAACCTCTAAATATTTAGCCGAAAAAAATTAGCTACGGTCCTGTATGAAATATAAATTTCTTAGCATATGATTCAAAATTACCAATAGCACCCAAAAATTAAAAAAATTTTACTACTCTTTCAAGAGATCGAATAAAGCTAAACAAAATAATTTGCAAAGAATTTGACGAAAATTCAAAATTTAATCTTATTTTATAATTAGCTAGTTAACTAGATATAAAAATCATAAGACAAGATAATTAATCATATAAGACATATTAGCATTAACTCTTGTTTATTTCTCTATAAGTGAATGGATAATGGATGCATTAAAAAGTTGAGTTTGAAAGAGTAAACTATCATCGGAGAAGATATTGATTGAAATTAAAAAAAATATATAAATAAATAAACTTGACATATATCCATTAGACATCAATTCTAATAAGAGTGTGATGATTGCTTTGCTACAAGCTTCCTCGCGAGAGAAAACTATAAGTTATAGCCCTGGAAACTATAGTCTCGTTATAAATAAATTTAAAAATGTACTTTTCCAGCAGAAGGCACACTCTTTTATTGTCTGCTTTAATTAAGGTATCAAAAATTGTGAAAATAACTAATTATAAAATGATTGTTGATTAAAGATCTAAGAATCTTGTTAGAGTTCGTGGCTGTGATGAAACTGTATTAGATGAAGGAGGAGGTATCAGCCAAAGTTGGATGCCCTGGGTTCAATATAACACCCTGAATAAAACGTTTTTGCCTGAATTTACTTGGCCAACTTTAGTTAATTGGGCTACAAAATTTACAAATAGATGTTAACATTGATATATTTTATTATAAAAGTAAAGATTTGAGCATTTTATTTTTGAAAAGAGTTGGAATGTTTTTCAAAAATGAGCTCGGGTTCAGATTAACAAATCAATTTTAAACTAGAAAGAATTTAATTATTAGGACAGAATCTAAGATTTTAATAGAAATATTATTAAATTGCGATATCAGAGGGGATTCATCCCCCCAGGAGTCGAACCTGAGAACTAACTTGCTTTCCAGGCAGGTAGCTCACACCCTCGAGACAAAAAGGGGAGGTTTTGTCTCGTGGGTGTGTGCTTGCCCAGGTAGGATTATCGAATTCATCCCCCCAGGAGTCGAACCTGAGTTTTAGACATTTCTAAAAACGAATAAGCAAAAAAAATGACCATTTTTAAATCAATTTAGTATTTTTTTTTAATGATATTGATGTGAGAAGGAGGTACACCAGAAGGTGGATCCCCTAAGGCCAGTATGGGCTGGCCCCTCCATCGTGAAAAGAACAGAGCAGAAGGAAAAGAGAAGCCGGGATCACGAGTCAATCTCAGAAACATAGATACAATTCAATATCCAATTTACTAAGGTTTTAGGGGCTTCGAGCAGTGGTAAATTCTCCGCGCGATAAATTCGGTTAAATTTATTTCCCACTTAATTTTTATTACCAGACCCTATACTTACAGAACAAATGTCTGGGTATAGCCGGGAATCGAACCCGAGACCTCCGGGTTGCCAGTCAGTTACTCTGACCATTACACCACGGAGGCGGACAAAGTATAATCCGAACCCTCCGGCGGGCTTCTTTCTACCTATCGAGCATGGTAAATATAAAGTTTTTCCAAACCGTCTAATAAATAATTTTCTTCAACCAGAGTCGTGCCTATTTCAAAGAATATTTTTTGTTTTGTGTTTATTTAACTTCATGACTATTTGTGAAGGAAATTCTTTTTTTATTTAAAGTCCAGGCATTGTTTAAAAGATGAATTTCTCTCAGGATACTTTTATTTCATGCTAAGAATGGGTTATTGTTTTCTTAAGTTATCTTCAATTTTATAATATCAAGATAGAGCTTAAGGCATAGTTCATAACTATGATGAGGAACTAGATAAAAATTCCATCTCCTTGTATCTATAGCTGTGTATATTTCATATAAATTTTAATAAATGAAGTCTAAATCGTTGGATAAGAATATTTTCTGAGCTTGACCAAATTGATTTTCATCTCTCTTCTCGATAAGGCGTGATTTGATAAATATTATTCTATTCCATGGATAGGCAGGTTTTTTCTTAAAAAGAGCCAGGTATAATCCTTTTCATACATTTTTGAATGTAAAAAAGTCACAGAAAATACTGTCATCCATCAATCTGAAATATGAATTCACACAAGAATATCAAAACATATACTGTAGCTTTAACTTTTTCATAAAAATGATGAGAGGAGAGTTACACCAAAAAGGTGAAACCCCCAAAGGCCTGGGTTGGCCCCTCTATCGTGAAAAAGAAGAACAAATAATTTTATGGGCTGGGCGGGGGTCGAAGGTATCTGTGGATACGGGTCTTAAATAGCTGAAGGTTATAAGTCGCGGGAAAGATGGTGGCAGGGAGCGAGTTCCAGTCTCTGGAGGTCATAGGGATAAAAGAGTTGGCGAAAGCGCTTGTTCGACTTTTATCCAATTTGACAGCCAAGGGGTGCTGAGCGTTCGAAAACCGCGTGTTAATATTAGTACATTGTTTACTACTATAGAATAATAATATAAAAGTTCAGGAAAAATAGCAGTGAATCTATCCAATTCTTTGTTTTAGAATTTTTTTTTTTTTTTTACTTAGGGAAAGTGGCGTAGGTTTTAGAAAAAGAAGCATTTTGGCATCAGAACATACTTATCTTAGCGTTTTGAGTAAATTCAGACACACGACAGAAAAAATTAATTCTGGAAAATGAATTTCTATCTATCTTTCAGGCACAAGTAATAAATCTCCTGATAAATAAATGATGATACTGAAAATAAACCGTCCAAGTGCGAGGACTCCACACCTTATATCTTCCAAAATACTTGTAATATCAAATTCGTACTTATTAGTCTTTGAGATGGATTTATCGAGAAAATTAATGAAATTTTTTT
>JALMQS010000187.1:16252712-16281914 GCA_024734495.1 Forficula auricularia | reverse complement strand
TTTTTGTCTCGTGGGTGTGAGCTAACTGCCCGGAAAGCAAGTTAGTTCTCAGGTTCGACTCCTGGGGGGATGAATCCCCTCTGATATCGCAATTTAATAATATTTCTATTAAAATCTTAGATTCTGTCCTAAAAATTAAATTCTTTCTGATATATTTTATGCTTATTAACATAATATTACAAGTTGACAAAGTTGGTTGTTTAAACTTACAGTTATACACAAATGTGATCGAACCAAGCCTTGTCAAAAATAAAAATTGTAACTTCATGTAAATTTATAACGTTCCTGCGTCCAAAGATTTAGAATGAATGTAATGAGTTTATATACATTTTTTTCTATATAACTAACGATCTAAAAATCGGAAAACATACGACCAACAGTCAGATTTTTTTCTACCAGAACACACTTTATTGTATGTCGGTTGGTAAAGTCCTTGTAAAAGTTGACAAAGGGTAAAACCTTAGAATTCACCTTGTGCCCGGCCGGTTGGCCAATCAAATAGCACGCACTTTCATCTGATTGGCCATCCCATCGGGCACAAAGTGAATTCCAAGGGTTTTACTCTTTGTCAACTTTTACAATGACTTTACCAACCGACGTACAACTGGCCCTAAGACTTTCTGTTCTAGGGCAATTGTTGGTATCAGGATCCAGATGGAGAGAAAAATCATGCTTAAAAATCATTCGTTTTAGACATTTCTAAAAACGAATAAGCAAAAAAATGACAATTTTTAAATCAATTTATATAGTATAATCCGAACCCTCCGGCGGGCTTCTTTCTACCTATCGAGCATGCTAAATATAAAGTTTTTCCAAACCGTCTAATAAATAATTTTCTTCAACCAGAGTCGTGCCTATTTCAAAAGAATATTTTGTTTTGTGTTTATTTAACTTCATGACTATTTGTGAAGGAAATTCTTTTATTTAAAGTCCAGGCATTGTTTAAAAGATGAATTTCTCTCAGGATACTTTTATTTCTATGCACTAAGAATGGGTTATTGTTTTCTTAAGTTATCTTCAATTTTATAATATCAAGATAGAGCTTAAGGCATAGTTCATAACTATGATGAGGAACTAGATAAAAATTCCATCTCCTTGTATCTATAGCTGTGTATATTTCATATAAATTTTAATAAATGAAGTCTAAATCGTTGGATAAGAATATTTTCTGAGCTTGAACAAATTGATTTTCATCTCTCTTCTCGATAATGCGTGATTTGATAAATATTATTCTATTCCATGGATAGGCAGGTTTTTTTTCTTAAAAAGAGCCAGGTATAATCCTTTTCATACATTTTTGAATGTAAAAAAGTCACAGAAAATACTGTCATCCATCAATCTGAAATGAATTCACAAGAATATCAAAACATATACTGTAGCTTTAACTTTTTTTTCATAAAAATGATGAGAGGAGGAGTTACACCAAAAAGGTGCAACCCCCAAAGGCCTGGGTTGGCCCCACTATCGTGAAAAGAAGAATAAAGAATTTTATGGGCTGGGCGGGGGTCGAAGGTATCTGTGGATACGGGTCTTAAATAGCTGAAGGTTATAAGTCAGGGAGCGAGTTCCAGTCTCTGGAGGTCATAGGGATAAAAGAGTTGGCGAAAGCGCTTGTTCGACTTTTATCCAATTTGACAGCGAAGGGGTGCTGAGCGTTAGAAAACCGCGTATTAATATTAGTACATTGTTTACTACTATAGAATAATAATATAAAAGTTCAGGAAAAATAGCAGTGAATCTATCCAATTCTTTGTTTTAGAAAAAGAAGCATTTTGGCATCAGAACATACGTACTTAGCGTTTTTGAGTAAATTCAGACACACAACAGAAAAAATTAATTCTGGAAAATGAATTTCTATCTATCTTTCAGGCACAAGTAATAAATCTTCTGATAAATAAATGATGTTACTGAGAATAAACCGTCCAAGTGCGAGGACTTCACACCTTATATCTTCCAAAATACTTGTAATATCAAATTCGTACTTATTTGTCTTTGAGATGGATTTATTAAGAAAATTAGTGATATTTTTTCGTAATTTTAAGGTAAACCATTTTAAACACAAGCTAGTATAAAAATCACCTCATCATCATCATTGAGTATACAGTCCTAAGACTGGTTTGATGCAACAATCCG
Source organism: Forficula auricularia (assembly GCA_024734495.1). Classification (NCBI taxonomy): domain Eukaryota; kingdom Metazoa; phylum Arthropoda; class Insecta; order Dermaptera; family Forficulidae; genus Forficula; species Forficula auricularia. The sequence continues at coordinate 16,279,781 of JALMQS010000187.1, read as the reverse complement.
TCTCCACTCGACTCTGTCCCCCGCCAGCCGTTTAACCTCTCTAAATGTCTGGCATCCCATATCCCCAATTATTTGGTTGAAATATTCTAATCTGGTTCTTCCCCTTCCCCTTTTCTTTCCCACCTCCCCCTCCAAGATATCCCTAAGCAGTCCCCCATGTCTCAGTGTGTGCCCCATCATCTGACCTCTTCTCTTCTTCAGACTCTTCCACAAGGTTCTTCTTTCTCCGATTCTTCCAAGAACTTCTTCATTTGTAATTTTATCCATCCATTTGATATTCGTCATTCTTCTGTAGCACCACATTTCGAAAGCCTCTAATCTCTTTCTCTCCGCTTCTCTAATTGTCCAGGTTTCACACCCGTACATGGCTATGCTCCATACATATGTCTTCAATAGCAACTTCCTGTTTGCTAAGCTGATTGAGGAGGAGCATAGTAGTTTTTGTTTTGAATTAAACCCCATTTTTGCTTGGGCAATTCTTGATTTAATTTCGTTTTCGCTCCTCCCATCCCATGTTATTTTACTTCCTAGGTAGCGGAATTCCTTAACTCCTTCTAGGTTTTCTTGGTTAATTTTGATGCATTCCTGTCTCGTTTGTTCTTTTTTTGTACATACTAAAATCACCTAAAATAGGTCAATTCAAGTCCCTCTCACAACGTTATTTTAAAGTGAATTAAATTTTATAAAAAATAATTTGACTAATTCTGCTTAGGGGGATCTTTACAAGAATATCTCACCAACATATGATAAAAAAATATTTATTTTCGACAAAATAATCATTCGATTAAAATTTTAATGCTGATTATGATTTCGGTTAAAATTAATAACCACATATAGCTTTTAAATTTTACAATTTTATCTTATTTATAATAATATATGAGTTACAATCCTTTAACTGTCAGGCGGACAAACAAATAGACAAGGGCGGATCCAGGGGGGGGGGGCGGAGGGGGCGACCGCCCCGCCCCATACAGGCCCGTACCTGGCGGGAGTGCAACACGTGCGTCGCACGCAGAGGCCAAAAAACGGCGGCCAAATCGACAGGGAATTTATAACAATTTTTTTTATTTTATTTTAATGAACTTAAAATATGAGATATGAAATTTGTAAAAAAAAAAACATTTATTTTTTAAAAAAATTTAAAACTGAAAATAAAGTTCTATGTGTGTGTGTGTGTGTCTCTCTCTCGCCCCCCCCCCCCCCCCTCTTGGACAATTCGATCGAGACACACTTCGAGATAAAAAGTAGATCTTATATACATCGGCCACCTTATATAATTCCTGGATCCGCCCTTGCAAATAGATAGACAAAATAATATAGTAGGTTCCCGTTTTACGTTTAGACGGAACCCTAAAAACTATACTTAATAGAGCATTATGAATTAATTTTAGAGATATGTTCAAGAATGGAAGTTGCTAGTAAAATTTTAATTTCGATTTATTATAAGTAAATAAGTAGTTTAGTAAAATCCCCCTTCAATTCAATATCTATCCCTTTAATATTCATCTCTTCTACGCTTTCTGATAACTCAATAAATAATTTATAATTAAACATATATTATCTGCTATCTATGACGACCAATGTAAAGCTAATTCAAGACAAGCATCCGATAGGAATTATTATGTAAATGGATTCCACGTAAAGTACATTGCCTTGTTTGCCATTTTTATTGATGTCATACGTAATTTACTTTGAATCAAACAGTATTTATTTTAATACCTAAGTTTTTTTTAATTATATTGAATTGATAAGAAATTAATAGAACTTGAAATTTCTTTCTTTACTTTTAACGATGCAAGAGTCAATCTTGACTTATAGGCGTTGCACATTTTTGGATCAATAAAATTAAAAAACAATGATTAAAATCAATTTATAAATAATCTTTCAATCATTTTAAAGCAAATTAAGCAATTAAAACTACATAAATATAAGTTAGAAATCATTTCACATAAGTTCTTCTTGGAAGTTCTATAAAACCTCACCAGAGAAGTTTCAAACTGAGGAAAAGTGAAACTTTGTCAAAAAGCCCAAAATCTATTCAGTTCTCCGCATTGGAAATAAAAACATTTTAGCACAAGAACAAACTTTCTTAAGTTATCGTGGGTATCCGAGTCCAGACACAGACACACATTTTTCAAAAAAATTGAAAATTTTTGCCTGAATTCAATACTAGGCTCGCCCGGCACGAAGCCTACCTGCTGGGCGTACTGAGTAAAAAAAAAAATATTCAGAGAATGGCATAATTAGTAAACTAATATCTTTTTTCATTCCTCACTTATATATTATTAATAAATATATATTAAAATTCCACTACTACTATATCATTTTGATATAGTATATTTAAGAGAAGGTCAATGAATTTGTTATATCGAATAAGAAAAATAACTTGACTAATGACTCCACATTGCTGAATTAAACACTCACATATATTTATTTATTTATCAAATTGAGTGATGACATAATTTGAGTGGTATCTATTACTATTAGTATTTTTTCAAAACAAACTAAAGTAAATCTAATATAAACCTTAATTAGGTGAAATCCATTAAGAATATTCCCAAAGTAATCAACTTTATAATTATAATATTTGTCGTATGGATCCATATTGGAGGGGTATATTTTATTTTATTTATTTTATAGAGAGTCTATTCAGAAAAATGTTAGTTTGTAAAGAAATAAAGTGAAAACCCTTTGAAGTCTCGGTACGGTTTCAGTGAATTTTGCAGATTTGGTAATATATTGAAAAAATGGTTTATGTGAGAAAACTGAAATTTAAAACAAAGTTGCAGCTTATTAATAATACAAAACTTATTATTACAAACGATTTTGTTATTTGGCTAGCTTGCTATAACAACAAATTTTCTATAGCCAATCGGGTAATTAAACTCGAGATAAATAACAGAAAAAATATTTCTAATTAAAAATACAGAATACAAAAATGTATATATCGTCGGTTTGGAACTAGTCTACTATGATATCTGATGGTGGAGGGGACTATCAACTTGAGCGAAAAAAAAAACTATTGACAACTTGTTTATCTTAAATTGAAAGTTTTCGCCGAGAGTAGCAGAATTTTTTTTTTTTTTTTTTTTTTTTTTTAATGCAATCGAATGCAAGAAGGGGTGCACCAGTAAAGGTGTCGCCCCTATGGATCTCGAAAGACCCTTGCATTACCGAAGAGAAGGGAAAGTTGATTAAGTGAGAGGGTGTAGACGTAGGTGTCTATGCACCCTGGTTTTGAAGGTTTGAAGATCATAGGTGCTGGGAAAGATAGAGGCTGGGAGAGAGTTCCAGTTCCTTGAAGTCATGGGGATATATGTATTCGCGAATGAAGTGGTCCGGCACTTTTCCAATTTGACCGCAAAAGAGTGTTGGGAGTCGGCAAAACGTGTGCTGCGTGCAAAGTATGCTTTGGGGGGAATTATTGACTTTATCTCATCAGAGCACCTGCCGTGATAGTATCTATAGAAAAGGGAAAGGGCAGAGACATCTCTTCGATGAGCCAACGAGTCGAGGGAGTCGGTGAGGGTAGAATCGTCAATTAGCCTGACGGCTCGTTTCTGAATTGCATCAAGGGTAGCAAGAGAATATTTTGAGGCTCCTCTCCACAGATGAGAGCAGTATTCGAGATAGGGGCGGATTTGGGCCTTGTAGATGGTGAGAAGTTGTGGGGGTTTGTAAAATCGCTTGGACCTGAATAAGAAGCCAATCTTCCTTGCTGCAGATTTCGCCACAGAGGAGATGTGTTCATTCCAAGACAGGTCAGATGCGACAGAGACGCCCAACATGGATAGGCTGTTACACATTTTCAGGGTATTCGAATCGAAGTGAATATCAGGGAAATCTCTATTTTCGCGCCTAGAAATTAGACAACATTGAGTCTTATTTGAATTAAAGTTAACTAAATTTTGAGAGCCCCATTTATTCAGTTTGTCTAGGTCGAGAGTAATTGAGGAGGCAATATTGATTCGATTATTCTGGAGAGAGGGTTTGCCGTGTAGAGTGCTATCGTCGGCGTAACAATGAGTGGGGTTTGCCGTTTGATCAATAAGGTCGTTTATATAAATAAGGAAGAGTGTGGAGGAGATTACAGAGCCTTGGGGAACACCAGAGTTTGTAGAGAACGATTCAGATGATGTTCCATCCACCACAACTTTTATACTTCGGTTTGTCAGAAAGCTTTCTATCCATTTGCGAAGTGTTGGTGTGAATCCAAAGGCTGGCAGTTTGGCAAGAAGATTTTTGTGCCAAACCTGGTCAAAAGCTTTGGAGATATCAAGGGCTACAGCGAGGGTTTCTTTTCCGGCCTCTAGAGTATTGTTGAAGGTGTGGGTGACATAGGTTAAGATGTCGCCTGTGGAACGATTTTGTCTGAATCCATATTGCCTATCGTGAATTAATTTATTGTTTTCTAAGTGATGAAGGACGTGTTGGTTTATGACTAATTCCATTAATTTGGAAAGAACAGAGGTGATCGAGATAGGCCTGTAATTAGAGATTTGAGATGTGTCTCCTTTTTTAGGAATAGGTGTGACTCTGGCTATTTTCCAGCTTTTGGGGAATATGCCCGACTCGTAAGAGAGTTGGAATAGCTTGGATAAGATAGGGGCAAGTTCAGGGGCGCATTTTTTAATGAGAATTGGTGGGATGTTATCCGGGCCTGCGGCGGATTTGCAATTTAATTTATTAATGGCTTTTATGATTATTTGGGGCCTGAAATTTATTTTGTTCATGAGGTTGGTTTGGGGGGTATAAGTGGGCGGGTTAAGCCCTTTGTCATCTAAAGTGGAGTTAGTTGCGAAATAGGATGCTAGTGATTCGGCTTTTTCAGCGGGGGTCGTGGCTACTGAACCATTTGGGTGAAAGAGGGGCGGAAGTGAGGGGGACGCGAAATTTCTATTTATTGCCTTGTGTAACGAGAAAAAGGCCTGTTTTCCATTGGGGCAAGATGCGAGACGGTCAGCTATCCTCTGGTCGAATGATTTCTTTGCCTCAGAGATGATTTTTTTGCATGAGCTTCGCGACTTGGTAAATGCAACTCGGTCGCATTCTAGCTGTGAAAGTTGCCATTTCTGAAAATATTTGTTTTTTTCACGGACGGAATCTGCGCATTGTCTACCAAACCAAGGCTTAGAATCCTTGTTCCCTTTAATCAATTTTGAGGGAATATAGGTTTCTAAGCCTATTTGAATTGCCTCGTTAAGGGCGTCTGCGAATTCTGAAGCGTTTTTATCTCTGATGCAGAGTTCATTCCACTGGTAAGCGGCAAAAAAGTTACGCATGTCATTCCAATTAATGTTATCGTTATCGACTAGCCATATTTTTCTGGGGTTGGAGTGGGGTGACGGGGGTTTTGGTAAATTGGCGGAGGTTTTAATTTTTATCAGATTGTGGTCAGATTTACCTAAAGGGGCCGAAATTTTTGCTTCATAGGACGAAGGGTGGGAAGTGATGAAAAGATCGAGAAGATTGGATTTTTCATTGGCTTTGTCTGGGATTCTTGTGGGGCCGTTAATAATTTGTGTGAGGCCACACGCCGTTGAGAAGATTTCAGCGTCGGAGCCTGCGGGGGAATTATGGCTAGAAAATTTTAGCCAATTTTTGTTGTGGACGTTAAAGTCACCTAGGAAAGATATTTCAGAAGATGGAAATTCTTTCAGGATATTGCAATGGCACTCAAGGAGGTAGTCAAAAAATTGTTTGTATCTGGGGTCTTTGGGGGGCAAATATATTATGCAGAAGAATTTAGTTGAGTGGCCTAACGTGATTTTGATCCATATGGCATCGAATTCATTGGATTCTAGATTAGTTAAACGCCTACTAGGGATGTCCTTTCTAATATAACAGCAGACACCTCCTTTTTTTTTCGAAATTTTGAATGAATATATTGAAGGAGACAATAAAAGAGTGTGTCTTCTGCTGGAATTACACATTTTATCTATTTATAACGAGATTATAGTTTCGAGGGCTTTGCCCTCTTAATCAGTCTATTACAATGGATTCACAGGAATTAATTTATGAATGAAAGGTTAAAATCTTTCATGTGGTTAGGTTAAGAAATTGTTCAGGGTGGCCAAGTTAAGAATTGAAATTTATACTTGTTTTATTTTATTTTGGCTGTAGGTGGCGTTCATGAAGTTTTTATTTGAGCGGTTATTTTTAAAATAAAGCTTTCAGGAATTTCTATTTTTCGATTTAAGAATTTTTTTGGTGAATTATTGTATGATTTTAAAATTTCTAACGATTCGAAAATACTAATTTTTAAGGGATCTAATTCTGATATAATTAATTTAATATGTGATTCATCTGGAAAACAATGTTTCTCGGAGATTAAATGTTCTGCAAATGCACTATGCCCCGAACCCCCTTTAAAAACTCTTTTGTGTTCCGAAATGCATGTGTTTAAATTTCGTTCTGTTTTTCCTATATAGGTCGAATCACATTCTCCACATGTTATGGAATAGACACCTTTTTTGTCCATTTTTTGAATTTTGTCTTTCTTATTATTGCTAATATCAGATCCCAATGTTCTAGAGGATTTGAAAATAGTTTCATATCCTAAAGTTTTGCATTTTAATTTTTAAGTTTCCGAAAGGCCAAAGCCCTCGAAACTATAGTCTCGTTATAAATAAATAAAATTTATAATTCCAACAGAAGACACACTCTTTTATTGTCTCCTTCAACTTGTTTATCTCTATGACTTCTACAACTTTTCTATATGCATTTTAAAAATCCCAATTCTATTTCAGAAAATGTTAAGTGTTTAGTTAGTTTATATACATAATTGAGAGAATTGAGATTTTCTATTATTTAATGGAGAATTCTCAAAATTGGAAAAGGTGTAGAACTACCCCCATTTTTCACCAATTACACAACCTAATTGCTGTCATAAATACTTTCTATCAATCTGCTCCTGAATAATACCAAATTTCCTCTTTTCTTTTTTAATGACGCAAGTGCCAATTCTGACATTGTAAATAGTTATTGTACCTTTTAGCATCTCTTTCGTAAAAAAAAATTTCATTTGATTTCTGATGTAGACAAAATAACTGGTTAGTAAATTTTTCGATGATATATCTTTTTGACTACAATCGAGCGGGTAACTTTTGATTGATAACACCATAAACCTGTTTATTAAGTGGCTTTAGGAAGTTGGATTTCTTGAAAAAGTGTTGCTGTAAATTCTTTCTTGACTCGACTCCACTCTACAGGTGCAGGCATGTTGGTTGGGTGCGGTAAACGCTACGTCATAATGGAACGTAAATATTTTTTATTACCTAACTATTTTTTATCGCTTTTCTCTCCGTTCGCTACTTATAAATATTGAACTGATTCGGTGATAGATGAGAATAACTCGGTACGCAAGAGAGGCTTGAATTCACGCATAGATTTTTTTTTGCTTATTGTGTTTAAAATTTCTGAAACGTGGAGAAAAATTATTTTAATTTTTTTTCCTGTCTGTATTTCTGGATTCAGATACCCACGATAACATAAGAACGAAAAGTCAAAAAATTTTGTTAAAGGAGAATGGTGTTGGTTCTTGGTGAAACAAATTTTTATAAAGTAAAGAAAATTTAAAAAATAAATTTTTTTTTTTAATATAAGATTTTAGGTAGGTTTCACAAAAATAAAAGACAAGATGCTTATTAGCATGTCTCTATTTATATTTCGGGGTACGAGCTCATCTTCAGAAGTTCTCTCTTTGAACAACTTTCTAAGACAACAAAATAAATTTTTCTATCCAATCGGGTAATTGACCCCATGAGAGGTGTTAGATAAAATATTTCTAATTAAAAGACTGACGACGAAGGTTAAACCTTCGAAAATATAGTCTCAAACTCGTATATCAGTGTCGCGCGGTCCAAGGATTCTGTGGATGTGGCGCATCCCTAAAATCTCAAAACTTAATACCGTGTCATATATGAATCTCGTTTAGCTTTATTTCGCTTAGCTTTAATTTGAAATTTATGAAATTTTTTAATGTTAGATTATAAATAAAATTTTCCAGATTTCATATTTATATCATTTTCGCTATCTTACGGAAAATACTTTGATTTTATGAGGATGAAAGTAAATTAATTTACATGGACTCGACGTCTGACGTTCATTTAAAATATATAAATTGAATAAAAAATTAATTGTGAATGATGAAATAAAAGATGTTTTGTCAGAAGTATTTGATTGCACTTAGCCGCTTTTTTAATTAATATTTTGTCTACCTTATTATAAAATTGTTTTACAGACAAACTGGCCCGAAGGCTTGTCTAGTGAGCAGAAAATGGGGGAAGCATCAACAGACACAATCATGTTCAAACCTGTCCCGACACGTTCGCTGTTTGCCAGTTCAGCATCACTCCAGTCATTTAATAGTCACAACTCGATCCTGGAAGCCCCTGGAATTTAGACAACTGAATTGGCATATCAGTTAAGGGTATGACTAGCGCACGATCGGGCGGCGTCCCTGCCTAGCATCTATTTGTACACTCAACATAAACAAAACTGGATACTCGAAAATTTATATAATATAAAAAAAAAAAAAAAAAAAAAAAAAACGAAAAAAATTCATTATTATGAGAACGTCAAAAACAATTTTATAATTAGGTAGACAAAATATCAATAAAAACAAAAAAGCTAAGTGCAAGCCGTACTCGAAAACCATAGGTATCATAATTTTTTCCATATTAGATCCAAACTTATTATTTTATAGCAACCAAAAAAATATTTATTGAAAGTACTCAGACAGAGCAACTAATAGAAAGTTGGATTATTTTTACTAGTAGTCAAAGTGAAGATAGACTGTCCGCTCTGTCTCTAATAGCAAATGAAAAAATCTAATGTTAAATTTGAAACATTATGTTAAGCTGTTATCGTTGAGTTTTGCACGGAATAAAATAAAATTTTCAAAAATGAAGGATCCTTTTTTGGACAGCTCCTCTGACTAAAAAGTCACCGACCTCCCCTGATGTATATTTATTTGCATCAAGCACAGTACAACCTCAGTGATTTTCTATTTATGGATCAACAACTACTCTCGGCAAAACAGAATCTTTTCAATAAATTGATCAATTCACTGAAACTGCAAACAGCTTACAGAAACTTGAAAAAGTTTCAACCCTTCTCCGATTATTTTGTCGGAACTGTCGTTTGTTTATTTACCATAGAGTTGAATGTTTATCACAACCCAAGATGCTTTCGAATGGAGAAGGTGTCATTCCTTTTCAAATTTACAACTAGAAGGCCCCTCCTCCTGCACCCTTCGGATTTCGACCTCCAGCCGACCTTCCATTTATGGAATATCTCAAGATTATTACTGATTAGAGAAAATCGAAATGTGTTCTCCCTGTTGCAGGTTAACTAAGATAATGTTAGACGAGTTTGTTTATATGTCAGAAGAGCTGTCGAACCCTCTTTAAATTTTTCCCTTATAAAATCAACAACTCTGCTAATCTCGACAATAAAATCTTTCTAATTATCACTGATAACAAAACTTGAGATTCGATGCTTCGGTTGTTGAAATATTTATCAACGAAAGAAGTTTCCGCTGAAATCACCAAGATTAGTCATTTTTAATGAAATAGTATAATAATAATGGACACGATTCGGCACGTAAGTCAGGAGATTTTTAATTGATTCTAACTTTCTTAGAGTGTGATTTTGTGGGACATTTGCATTTTTTTATTTTATGTTTTTCTGGTTTCTCTGATGAATTTCTTTATTTTGTTTATTTATTTATTTGTTTACTGAAATTTAATCCTCGACTCAAAATTAATCTTATATAGGGCTAAATTTTATTATTAGGGTTATTTATGTCCATCGATTTTCATTTTATCAATATTCATTCTTAGCAAACATATCAGGCCAGTCATCAAACAGATTGAAAATATTTTCTTTTTTAAATCTTAAAATATCTTTCTTTTATAGTTTTTAAGGAATTTGGTGTTGGTACTTGGTGAAACATCTTTTTTAAATTATTGGATAAAAATAATTGGTAGGTTTCACATTAATGTGAAACCTACCAAGTATTTTTATCTAATAATTTATCTTTCTTTTCTTAAGATTTAAAAAAGAAAATATTTTTTATCTGTTGACTGGCCTAATATGTTTGCTAAGAAGAAGGAATATTGATAAAATGACAAATATGCAAAGAAGTTAATTTATTTGAGCCCTGAGGAAGTCAACCAAGTTGTCGAAACGTTGGCAAAAAATAAAAATAATTTGCATAAGCTATTGTCCTTATTTCCTTACAACAACTTTATTTATTATTAGGTTTAATGTGATATACAGGGTTATTGATAATTCGATTGATATCTTGAAAGGGGTTATACTATAAATTATATATTATAAATTCCAATAAATTTGTCTCTATGAACCCGGGGTCAAAATTCATTAGTTTTGAAGTTATCAGAAATTTTTAATTTTTTTAAATTAATTTCCCGACTTTCTACCAATAACTGCTAATTGCAAAAAAAGTAGGTACTGCACTCTGAGTGCTTAAAATATACTTTTCTAATAGCTGGTGAATAAGAGATTACTTTAAAAAAAATTCATCCCCCCAACTTACATAGACTCCGAAATAGAAGGATACTAATAAGTAATAATTTTTTTTTTGAAAATGTCATTTAGATTCAAGCCGATTTCTAAAAAAAGTCCAATACACTTGATGTAAAAAATATGAAAAAAACATCCTCGTTTTATAAACTTTTTTAAATTTTATCTTAAAAAATATTTCATAATTTATCATGTAAATCTAAAGAGAATAAATTTCTAGTTTTCTCTCACGAGGAAGCTTGTAGCAAAGCAATCATCACACTCTTGTTAGAATTGATGTCTAATGGATATATGTCAAGTTTATTTATTTATATATTTTTTCAATTTCAATCAATATCTTCTCCGATGATAGTTTAATTTATCAGTCTATTGCAATTGAAGCAAAGCCCTCGAAACTATAGTCTCGTTATAAATAAACAAAAAATTTTATTTTTCTAGCAAAAGGCACACTCTTTTATTGTCTCATTTAATATATAAAAATTCTGCTACTCTAGGCAAAAAGTAACTTTCAATTTAATTTCGATACCAATCGATTCGTTATTATTAGAAAGAGAATAGTCACAGGAAGAGGTTAGATAATTAAATTCCGGTAAGACAAATTATAAATAAATAGATATAAAATAAGGAAAAGATCAACATTATATATATATCATCAAATAATCAGTATTAAGATATGTTTAACTTAGATACTCGTCTCCATTCAACTTTGCCCAAAGTCAATTATTTTACTTCCTCTAAAAGGCACACATTCTTCATTAACATGGAAAAATATTTATTTTAAATTAGCACAAAATTGATTAATTAATTTATTTTTTTGGATTATGATAGATATCAACCATAATTCGAGAACAGGAAATCCTTAATTATGATGCAAAAATTTTTACTATTTCGAAAATGAATTGAGATTTCTGGTTTTATAAGTTTGGGATGTAAACTGTAGAATATCATAAAAAATCGAATAGTAATATGAAAAGCTAGTAAGCTAAAATTTGGCACAAAAGTTCTACTAAGCTGCATCTTTCTATCAGCTTTTTAGCACAAACACTGGGAAAATTATCAAAATGTGTAAGGAGTTTTGAAAAAGTTTCCACTTTTGCCTCCATTCATAAGTTATCAATAATTAAAAATCGCTAGCTATTTTATCTCATTAACCTTTTGATGTTTAAGCTATATCAGATACGTTTTACTAAAAAAAATAAATAGTTCTTTTGAATATATTATTATAGTTAATCTATAATTTTTTTTATTGCATAGATACCTACTAATAATAATAATTGAATGTAATGGAAGGCAGCCCAGAGGTAGTGAGGTAAGAAAAAATTAACACATATAAAATAAGGTGTAATTTATTGGAATCCTTCCTCCTTTCCTTTCAAACCGACGTTTCGAAGGATTTTTCCCTCCTTCTTCAGGGTTTCAAAGGGTCAATGAATGAAACAAATACCTACTAATATTTAAATGATCATAGGTATCTTTAAGAAATATATCAAAGAACGTTGTTACTCAGCGAAATAGCAGTTAAATTTTAAAAATCTCTTCCTTTTTTCAAAATACAGTAGAATCCTGATATATCGTATCTTCAAGTGGACAAAGGATAATTCGATATATCAAGACGTTCCGTATATCGAGATTATGGTATTGTATCTAGAGGGTAAAAATTAAAAATACGATATATCGAAAGTTTGAAAGGTGTAAACAAACGAAATCATCTAATTCAATGGTAAAATACTAATTATAAGACGTTTTATCGACCTAGGAGGGGAAAAATACGTTATACCGAGGCAATTGGTTTTTTACGAATTAACGAGATTTTCCCAAAACACGACTCTAATTCAACGGAAAAATACTAATTATGAGACGTTTTGTCGATCTTGGAGATGAAAAAAATACACCGAGGGTACTAAAATGCATTATTTTATTATATATGAATTAACGAGATTTTTCCAAGGGACCAGCACTTTCTTAATTTATCGAAATATACGATATATAGGGATACGGAGTATCGGGATTTCACTTTATTATAAAATGTCAAATTTTTACAATTTATTTAAGAATAGCTTAGATAATAATAGTATAAATATTTTCTAACAAATTGACGTTAATAGAAATTAATGGCGAGATCTAATCCACATTGGCTTATAAAACGGTGGTTATCTTGGGGTTAAATCGGATGATTCATTTCCCATGTGTTCTTCATGCATGACTTAAAAGGAAGATAATTTTATATCAATCATGTTCTTACAAGTACACCTTGACATTAGTACTTTTTAATTTACTCTAATCTTTGTTTGCTTTTCCATAAGGAAATGTATATTTTGAGATCTATAATCAGTTGATGAACAATGCTCTTAAATCTCTCTATATACTAGGATTATATCAGATCAGCATTTTGAATAGCCTCATTTTATGAAAACTTACGAAAGGAGTATTTATAGACATAAATTATTATTATTTTTTTTAATATTTCAATATTTCTCAATACAATTAGTTCCTGGATAATATTTGTAATATAATTAATAAATTCTGTATATCTATTCAGCGGTAACTCCCCCTAACTTCATGACACCCCCTATTTTATTTAGTCCTAAAGAATTATAAGATTTATTGGATTTTTTTAAAATTTTGTCGGAGGATCTTCTCAGCTTCTTCAGAGTTCAAAAGGCTAATGAACGAAAGATGTGATTAACCCCTTGAAGCCTGAAAAAGAAGAAAAGATCCTCCGAAAGTCAGTTCAAAAATGCAAAAATAAAAAAGGAATAGTAGAGAACTGGACAAAATTAAAAACACAGAGTTTATTTATTAAAGAGATTCGTGAATGTTTATCATTTTTATAAGAAAATTCTCAAAATTTTACCATCGAATCATTGATGTTTTAAATATTTATTCCCGAAATTTGAAGTTGATTGTCTGTCCCATTACCGAGAAATAAATTATTGAAAATTGTTCTCTTAACATGGAAGTAAATGGACCGAGCTTCTAAAAGGGCTATAACTTCTATACAAATTATACCATTTTCAACAAATTTATACAGATCAATAATTCAAATTTTATGAATCGAATGATACATTTTTCAATAGATTTGACAGTCTAGTTAATTAGTTATTTATAAATGAAAAAATAAAAAGCTATTGTGAATATAACAAAAGCACTAGTGTAGAATTCCAACTCTATTTCTTGAAATCGATTTTGTGTTAAATAAATGTTTTTTAATGAGAAAAAATTTATCTCAATATTCTTTTTATTAATATTATCAAAATAAAGATTTTTATTTGAAATTACCTCATTATTAACAATTTTCTATTAAAAAAATTAGTAGGCAGAGGTTGTCACCCTGCAGAAATACAAAGGATTTTTTCGAAGATTAACCAGATAGATAAGTTGTCCCGAACGCCCTTAAATGGGCCAGACGTTTCGTTAGTTAATTCTGACTTCCTCGGTGCCTATGAATAAAAAACGACGACAATTTTTTTTTTATTTGTTAAAGAAAAGTCTCTTCCAAGATTGTTGATTAATTTGAGCTACGAATATGTTAAAGAAAGATTAATGACGTTTTGTCTTATAGTGAAATTGTTTTTTGACAAAGAGTGATAAAATGGGCCACTGAGGAAGTCAGAATAAATTAACGAAAGGTCTGGCCCATTTAATAAAAAAAACTCTGTGTTTTTAATTGTTTCCAGTTCCCTATATTCCTGTTACTAATATACTATGGATGCCAATTATGCAAGAGTAAAAAGATAAGTTTCCAATAAATCTTTTTTATTGGAAATAATCTTTTTGTTTATCCTTGGACTGTCTTCCATTCATTCTTCAGTTTTGATAAATAAATATAAGTATAAATAAATACTTTGTGAAAGTGTGTGTACAGGTGTACACTCTTAACTAGAAGTTGATGTATAAAAAAGGATTATTAGGTATATTGTTAGAGGGCCATAGACTAGTCTTTTTCTTTCGTATTTTCGTATTAGCGCTAGTATGTATATTTAGTTGACTACCTCTAAGGGGCTTCGCTCTGGGCATGCGGCAATTTTGCAAATGACAATATTTATAGAAAAACATAAATAAATATTTATTTTTCTTCATGTGATGTTAAACTTGTTATAGTGAGTCACGACTTTAGCGCCAACTGGCGACGAAAATGTAAGTTTTAGGGGATGATTTATTAAACGCCAAAGACAAAGAGATTCGCTCACGGCCCCCAAGGCTCCGTGCACTCTTTTATTTATGATATATATTATAATACAATATTTGCCCAAATTCTCCCAAATTATTTGAATAAATAAACACAAGAGAGCGCTACCTTCGGCAGTAGTGCTGCCTCTATGTTTAACGCACGGTTCCTATTATGTGTTATTGATGATTCAACAAGATTACATTTATCATTCAATCAATACTTGTTTTTTCTTAATTTATTTTTAATGATATCACTGACAAATTATTCTTTTGTTAGCAGAAAGCAAGGTGCTATTTTAAAAACGTCAATAGGTATTGTATTTCACGTCAAAACTCAATTTGTCGAATATATAGTATAACATGTCCTCTAAGTTATAGTATACAGCAGATTCAATCTAATTCTAAAGGGAGACTTGAAACCCTTTTTCTCCAATAGAATCGCAAAAGCCGCCATCAGAAAATATACTAGTATCTTAATGGTTAGAAGCTGGTAACTACTATTTAAAACAAAAATGGCAGAAAAGCCCGCTGGGTGGATATATTATTTAGTGCAATCGAATCATTATTACCTAAGGGACCGTGCGTTAAACATAGAGGCAGCACCACTGCCGAAGGAAGAGCTCTCTTGTGTTTATTTATTCAAATAATTTGAGAATTGGGGCAAATATTATTTTATAGTTTATATCAAAGATAAAAGAGTGCACGGAGCCTAGTACCCGTGAGCGAGTCTCTTTGTCTTGGAAGTTTAATAAATCATCCCCCAAAGCTTACATTTTCGACGCCAGCCGGCGCTAAACTCGTGACGCACGGTCCCTATTATTTAAATATTTATTTTTGGTTAATCGGATTTAAAACATGGAGAAAAAACATTTTAAAGCATGGTTTTTCTAGTTTCTCTTTCTGTCTGAATTACGTTAATCAGAATAACTTGAAACAGAAGGTCGTAGAAAGTTCGTTTGGTTCTAAAATTTTTAAAGTTTTAAAACAGAGGACTGATTAGATTTCGTGTTTTCTAGATTGAGAATTTCCGGTTATATTAAAATATATTTTCTCGGAAAATTTAGTAAATATTTTTTTTCTTCAAATTTTCACGTCTTTCTATCAAAGAAATTATACAAAACTTCAAGAGAAGATATAATAATATATTATTAGGCGATGATTACTTAATTAACAACATGTTAAAAATAACAAATTTGAAACAAAATTTTTTTTAATAAAATAAATAATAAAAAAAAAAGAATATTCGAATCACATTTTATGTATAAATATTTTATTTTTTTCATAGTAATAAAAAAATCGTCTTATTTCTATTACTAACAAGAGTAACAGCTTTATAATTTGTTTTTAAAATGAATATTTGTTTGTCTGACTGTTTAAAGATTTGTTCCAAGATGATTCAAAAAACAAACAAACAATACATTTATGTAAATTTATCTAACGAATAGTCATTTTTCTAACTTGAAAAATTGCCAACTTTATATCGAGCTTAATTTTTTTGGAAGATTTCAAAGATTTCAAATATTTTTTAAGGTAGTTGTTTCGCGATAATACTAGCAAAAAGTTAATGCTAGAGTATATAGAACAGACAATAAAGATTCAGAATTCATAAGCTCAAAACCTTTTGCTGTTTATGTACCACTACTAGCCAATCCCGTGCTCGTTTGACAAATCTGGCAACAATGTCCGAGCTTGAATATTTTTATCATAGAAATGGCAGATAAAATACATTATAAAGGTCGATTTATAAAAGAAAAAGTTCTTAATAAACGGTTAAAAGCTTTTGCGAAAATGGCTAAAGCGAAAAAACGTCAAAAAATACTGAAGTTAACACACTTTTTAGGTTAAATAAATGGGTTGTTGCCAGCTTGTTTTTAGTGTAAATTTTTCATTATATATTCATTATTATCTCAGAAACTGTTTTATAACTATCAATTAAAATTTTTTTAAAAAATGTATTGGTTATTGTTTAATGTTGGTTTAGTTATTTATAAAAATGGTAAGAAGAGTTTCTTAATTATAATTATATATGTATGTAAACTTTCCGATATCCGATATAGTGCAATGTATCTGAAAAACTCTATCTTTGGAATTTAATATCCCCGGAACTATATTGTTCATAAATTTCGTTTTGCCACCAATCGATGTAGAAATCTGTCTAAATTTCAAAAAAATCCTAAGAAAACCCATATAGTGAAACAACTACCTTAATTATAAATAAATTCATGTAATGTTTATTCTTTAGAAAATTAATGATTTTAAATCGAATATTCAAAAAGAATCCATTGACGTTAAATTTCCATAAAAAGTCGATGCTCGATTCCTCCCTCCTCTCCCCGTATACCTCCCTATTTAACTTTGGAATGAATAGGTTGTAAGCAAGAAAAAGGAAGCAGGAAAACAAGCAGGGGGAATGAATGGAATGAAGGAGTGCCGGAGAGTGCAAAGTGATTGGGAATGTGTGTGTGTGTGTGTCTTGATGTGGGTGTGGGTGTGACATCCTTCTTGATTAGGGGGAGAGTAAATGGTTTCCATATCAAAATCCCATTCATGTTCATTATTCCACTATATTCACTAAACGCATAGAATTGTTGATTTGGAACAAAACAATTTCATCAAATTCAACATTCGAATAAGAAAAAGTTTTCAAGACTTAGCAGTCAGTCTCGTTGAAAGTTTTGGTAATTTGCGAATCTTTTGAGTACCTATTTGACCTGAAATTTGTCAGAAAGTGTTTACTTATTAATATAAATTTATACTTGTATAGGTTTGCAACTTCAAATTCGGACTTTTCCATATCAAATTCAGGATTTTAAAGGTGAAGTGCGAACTTTTCCATATCAAATTCAGGATTTTAAAGGTGAAGTGCGAACTTTTCCATATCAAATTCAGGATTTTAAAAATCAAAATCAGACTTTCAAATCAAATTCAGAATTTCTATAAAACCATGCATATTTTACATATTAAATTATAGCTTTTTATCGGAAAACGTTTCTTGAGATTGTTGTGCCGTCGAGAATTTTTTCTTTAAATATAAATATAATTATTCTTAAGGGTAATATTTTGGCAGCCGGCTTTCCTTTTGATCCTCGAATGTGACCATGTAACAATGGGTAAGGGATTTTACAACTTCCTGGACATAAATGTCAAATGGCTCTTAACACATGTCGATTGTAAAAGTCATTTTTGCGTGGGAAATTTCTAGAGAGTAAATTTCTAGAAATGGGAGGGCTCAATGATTTTAAGATACGCCCGGCCAATGAGAAGTAATTTGAAAATTTCGAAACTGGTGGCAGGTTTGAGTCAGTCAGAGAGTTGGCAGTTCGAAGCTGAAACCCAGTTGGGGTGGTCAGTTGTCAATTGTAGTTGAGAGACGAGTTTTAAGCTCTCCAGCCATTAGCATGGAGAAATGTAAATTTATTAAATAACTAATAAAAAAAAAAAACAATATTAAATAATACTCTTTTCTTTAAATACATCTCTCCTACTTCAATTACCATCAAATCAGCATCAGGACTGAAACAGGTCGAATCGCTTGGGCGCGTTGCCAGACCTTTCTGCGGGGAGCTTCTTCGAGATAAATCGTCAAATCGTCAACCTTTCTCTGGTCAAGAAGGGTTGCAACCAAAACTCTAAAGTGTTCTCGTAACAAGATTACAAAATGCTAATCTTGAAAGGTTTTAGTTAATGACCTGAAAATTGGTTCGCAAATATCTTACAATGCACAAAATTTTAGATTTTTACCTGAAAACGTTTTCTGAGAGTACAAAATGGCAATCTTGAAGGATTTTAGTTAATGAGCTGAAAATTGGTAAGCAATTATCTTAGAATGCACCAAATTTTAGCTTTTTACCTGAAAACTTTTCCTGAGAGTTAAATTAAATTAAAACTTTTTCTTAACTATTTTTTCAACTGTTTATTGATAAATTCTGAATTGGATTTGAAAAAGTCTGATTTTTCCTAGTGTGAAGAGGGCCTAAATCTTGTCATTTTGGAAATACAAAGATAAAACCAGAACCTTTCTACGACCAGTTCTGTTCATGAATTTTGATGTTACTGATTAATATAAATTTTTATACCAAAAATTTCAGCTAATTAACTACATCCTTTCGAGAGTTATTATACCATGTAATAGATTAGTTAATATTATTAATTTTTTATTTTTGAGCTTTATTAGGATGTTTTGAAGTAGGAAAACCATGTAACAGATTAATTAAATAAAGTAATGAAAATTTAAAAAATTAAAAAACAATTTCAACCAAACCATTCTCTCTTAACAAAAAAGATTAATTTTTTTTTTTTTTTTTTAAAGATGGAATTTTATTGAGGTTTTTTGGACAGGGTTGTTTACCTGGTGGATGGTAATATAGGATTTTAGCATGAAAATTTTTTTCAAACTTTGATGTATATATAGATATATTTGTTGCCAAAAAACCTCAATAAAATTCCATCTTTAAAATATAAAATTCTGGACACACTGGCATAATAGCAAGATGATCGCCATCCAATTGCCAAAACTTAAAAAAAGATTAATATAAATTTTTTGAGTTCATTAGATACCTCCTTTGGTTATTTTTTATTTATTTTTATGTGCTTCAATGGATGTTCTAAAGTTAGAAAACCCAAAATATTTTCAATTTATAAATACAAATATTATAACAATTAAAAAATTATAAGAGCTTTTGTTATTGAGTTATCATTTATTGGGATCTCGACAGATAAAGAGAAACATTTTTTTTTTTTGAGAAAATTCAAAACTCTGGCCTGAAAAATTATTTTAATTAATTTTATTTAGTATTGAAATAGCTCATGAAAAAACTGGTGCTACTGGGCTTAAATTGCCTACCGGACGAGCCTAGTAGTGAATTCAGTCCAAAATTTTCGAATTTTCTTTGTTCATTGTGTTGAAAAATGTCTATGACATGGAGAAAAATTATTTCCAAACACGATTTTTTTCTGTTTTTTTTTTTTTTTTTTTTTTTTTTTTTTTTAAATTTTATTAAACCAATTATTTTACATTAATGTATACATTGTATTTGAGCTTCGACTCCGGAGATTACTTCTCCACCATCGAGTGTCCTTGATCATCCTTTTTAGTCCTTTTTTTTTAATAAGAAGAAAAAACTAATTAAATAAAAAACCTCTTTTCCAATAATATTTTTTCATCCAGTCTTCTTTTTTTCTGTTTGTGTTTCTGAATTCAGATACCCAAGAACAAAAAATCGTAGAAAGTTAGTTCTTGTGCCCCAATTTTTGTATTTCCAATGCGGAGAACCTTTCAGATTTTAGGATTTCTAGCTCCAGATCTTCCAGTTAAAAAAAATGATGTTTTTTTTTGGAATATTTTTTGGGGGATTTTAATCTGTTTCTACCTATATTAAAAAATAATAATCAATCGAACAAGTATGTTTTGAATTACTATTTAATAATTAATTATTTTTTTTACTTCCCCGAAACTGCAAATAGCGTACCGAGTTTTAAAAAAGTTTTACTTTCATTTTAGTTTTGTTCTTTGAAAATTCTCAAAAAGTGTTCATTCGATTTTGATAAAAAAATAATCAGTGAATGAACTGAATTAACGGCTACAAAAATAGTAAACTAGGTAAAAGTAATATATTCAGAGATTTTTTTGAACATTGTTGTTCAAACTTAAGAGTTTTCAGCCTTTTTTTTATGTTAATTAATTTAATTATAATTAATTCAAATAGTTTTAAGTTTTCAATTTATCAAAAAAAATATTATAGAAATTTGTTTTCATTTTCCTATTGTAAAGGATATTTTAATATCTTTATTTAAAATATTCTAGAAAAAGATTCAATTTCACAACAAAACTGATATCTTTTCAATCAAAAAATTAATTATACTGGCAGTAATTCAATACTTTGTCGTTCCAAAGGAAATTTATTTAGAGAAAAATACGAATTCCAGTCGCTGTTAAGCAAGCCTTTCGAGAGAACAAAAATACAGTCATAAAAAATGTGTGACGTTCACCAATCAAAATCCTAGTTTTGATCACGTGACCGTCTGGGCCCTCTTCACAGCTAGTGAAACCGGGCGAGCTCAGTTGGTTTTACGCTCTGCCTTCATGTAGACCGAACTCGGGTTGCTCTGCTCGTCTTGTTAAGCGAGAGAGAACTCTATTGCCTGCGCGGCCATTGAACAGCCCATTATACAGTGGCTGGTTCGTTGTGTCCTTCCTCTTACACTGGTCGGACCCATAGGATGCTGTTCTTTGCTTTTTAGCGAGAAAGATCTTCATTGCCTTGCGAGGCCATTTTGAACAGCTCGTATACAGTAGCTGGTTCGTTGCGTTTTTTCACCCACGCTGGTGTTAATCCGCCATCTTTAAATATCTTGTTTGATTAATTATACGCTAATTATCAACCTGAATTGACGGGTTCAAAGGAACTCCAGAGAAAAGGATTTCTCAAATTGCTTTGTTTCCAACTAATGCAAGATTTTAGTGTGGAACAAGGACGGATACATCCTCTTTAAGAGAAAGGCTTCAGCTAACGTTTTCAATTGACGAAAAATAATTTCTTTTGGAACAATCGTGTTGAAAAAACAAGCTAAGTAGTTTAATAATTATTTGTAAAACTGTTTATATATTAATCATTAAATATTGGAAATATTTTTCTATTATATTGAAAATAATCCACTCTTTAATTTAGAGTTGTATTACTCAATTGATATAATTATCAATTAATTTATGAAATATTGCTATGTTACAATTAATATATTAATTATATAAAACTGTATTTATTTTATAAAACATAATGTTACTATAACATGTGCATTTGATATTTTTCCACTGCTGATTTATTAAAAGAAAATAAAAAGTTGTTATTTTGTTTAAATATTAAATTTGAGTTTTATATCGCTTCCTCCGCCATATTTAACAAATAAGAAATAATAAGGAGTCTTCCATCTTTGAGATATATATTTTATTTTGTTTAATAACCAATCCTGTTTTTAATTATTATTAAAAACAAAATCACTATTTATTTGAACTTTAAAAATAAGAATATTTTCCAGAACATTTACCATTTTTCAAAGTAGTTTTGATTACTAGCACATTATTCGAACCTGCGGTCAAACCAATTCATTTAACGGTTTCTTTTTTTTTTGGAAGTCTTTGGATACGAAGCGCTATTAAGGGTGGTTTTTCACTAACGCTTCCTGGCCCGGTATACATCCTTCTTAGCAAAGGGGTTGATATCCAAGAATCTGTTTGCATCAACCAAAGCGTTCTGAGCTAGACTTCACGGGAAGCAAGTCCATTTAGGGTGTAAACACGTTCTTTGATATTAGTCAATTGATTGAAAAATTAATTGGCCTTAAGAATCCCGACCCCCAAACATCTGACGACCTGGTGACAGGACACCTTAACATCTGGATCACGTGACAAGGACACACCCCAGACATCTAGCAATAGTTCTCAAAACAAATTTGTTATTAGTATTTTGAAAAATTGGTTATAAATTCTGGTGGCGACCGTTAATAAAACAAATCTAATACTATATTAAATAAATAGCTATAAAATAGATATCTCAAGATGACTCTGGAGAAGCAAATAAAACAAATAGCAGCCAAGTGGGCCTTAATAAAATTAAGGAACAGTGACCTTTTTGATTTTATGTCGGAAAAAGAATTTAGCTCTACAGATTCTTGTAATCATAGTATAGAAAGA
Source organism: Forficula auricularia (assembly GCA_024734495.1). Lineage (NCBI taxonomy): Eukaryota > Metazoa > Arthropoda > Insecta > Dermaptera > Forficulidae > Forficula > Forficula auricularia. The sequence goes on along the minus strand of JALMQS010000187.1, from coordinate 16,257,376 downwards.
GTAACACAAATCATTTTGGACATAGATAATAGCTTAAAATACATTTGTGAACACGAGTTACAAAATGAAGCAACCGTTATTCCGATAATTTCGGAAATTACCGTAACTTTACGCGAGCTTAATAATCTTAAACTTAAATTCTTAGATAAATTATCTAAATTAAAAACTGCTAAACAGTCAAATGATTCAGAAACCAGTTCAGAGGATTCTGAACCAAAAAACATACACATAAATCTTCCAAAAATTGAGTTGGAAAAATTTAATGGTGTATACACACGTTATCCTGCTTTCAAACATCAATTTGATGCAGCAATTGATTCAAATAATTCACTTAGCCAATGTCAAAAGCTTCAGTACTTAAAAAGTTTTTTGACTGAGGAACCTTTAAACTTAATTAGGCACTTAGATTTGACTAATCAAAATTACCAAGTAGCCATTGAATTATTAGAAAGTAAATATTATAAGTATAGAAAAATTGTTTTTGATTTAATAGATAAATTATTAAATTTAAAAAATATCACATCTCCTAATTCAAGGTTTTATCAAAGTTTAACCAGCACGGTTAGGCAAACCATTGCACAATTAAAAAATTTAAGTATTAATACTGATCAATGGAATCCCATACTGGTAAGACTAGTGTCTTCCAAATTAGATGCAAAAGTACATCAGGACTGGTTACTCACGTTAGAAAACCACGATGAAATACCGAGTCTAGACACACTTTTAATTTTCATAGAAAGACAAGCAGATTCTTATTTAGATTCGCACAGTTTTAACGCTAACAAGCAAAAAGTACAATTTAAAGAAAGCAACAGTGCAAGATCTTTAAATGTACAGGTTTCTAATAAAGACCTAAGTTGCAAACTTTGTTTAAAACAGCATGGCTTGTGGCAATGTGAAAAATTTAAAAAGCTTTCTTTAGAAGAAAGGTCAAAGTTTGTGAATCAGAACAAATTGTGTAAAAAATGTTTTTCTCCTTCTCATTATGTAAATGATTGTAAACGCTTTAATTGTCGTTGTGGTCTTAAACTCTCTCCACTTTTACATTTTTGCAGTAATTCAAAAACGAACTCTTCACTGAAATCGGAGGGCGGAGTGGTCCAAAAAGACCCAGAGGATAAAAAGGCCGGAGAACAAACTGACACAAAGTCTTCCTCCAAGACATCAGGACACTGCGGAGTGGACGGATCCACAACGTTATTAAGCCGAGCTCTCATCAAAACACAAGACATTTCTGGACGTGAGGTACACATTCGTGCTTTCATTGATACTGGAAGTGAGATTTCTCTAATCTCAGAGGAAATTGTTAATCAATTAGGTTTAGAAAAACAGAACGCCCTTTTGAATGTAAAAGGTTTAAAAGGCCAACACGTAACTTCATCTAAAGGTTTAGTAAATTTGAAAATTGGTTCAATTATCGATGATAGCTATGAATTGGATGCACCATTCTATGTTGTAAACAGCCTAAATTTGACTATACCTTCAGTCCCTTTAAAAAGAAGTCAATTTAAATTTATTAGTGGGTTACCGTTATCAGATGGTACGTTTAATACACCCCACACCACTGGAGTCCTAATAGGAGCAGATTTATTTTCAAAATTAATGCTAAACGACATTAGGAAAAGTCAAGATCAAAATCTTGTAGCACAGAATACCTCGTTAGGTTGGATTGTCTTCGGAAAGGCCGAAGCATTATACAAAGACGATTTCAATTTTAATAATAAAAATACTTATGCAGCAGCAACGTTAGAAGAAATTAATTCTAATGTTTTAAAGCTGATGGACTTGGATTCGACGCCAGACCATGCAGCAGATAGCATTTCAAATGCAGAGTTACAATTCCAATTTAGTATTAAAGAGAATGGAAGTGGCCAATTACAAGTGGCACTACCTTTCAAAATTGATCCCCCAATTTTAGGTGACTCGCTGCACAAAGCTCTTACCATGTTAAAAAGACAAGAAGTTAAATTAAATAGCAATCCTCTATTAAAGGAAGAATATTTTCAGTACTTTGATACATTAAAAGAATTAAATTTTATTGAATTAGTAGGTCCTCTTACTATGCATGATAAAACAAAAAACAATCAACAATTTTACCTCCCACATTTCGGGGTATACAAGGGTGAAAATAGTCCCCTAAGAATAGTTTTGAATGGATCAGCTAAGTCTTCCTCAAAATATTCATTGAATGATTGCCTAGAGGTAGGTGACACCCTCCAGAATGACATACGTCTAGTTTTAACCAGGTTTCGGACTTACAAATTTGTAGTCACTACAGATATTGTAAAAATGTATCTTCAAATTTTAATCGATCCTGACCACCGGAATTATTTAAGAATTCTGTGGAAAGACATGCAGGAAGATGTCATAAACATCTACAGGTTTAGTTGTTTACCATTTGGATTAGCTCCAGCGGCTTACCTAGCGATAAGATGTTTAATTTGGTTAGCAGAGAAAAATTCTGCAGAGTACCCACAAGTAGAATCTATAATTAAAAAGAATACTTATCTAGATGATTTTTTAATAGGGAGTGATTCTCCACAAAGCCTTTTAACATTAATAAAAGATTTAAATTATGTTTTAGGTAAAGGTCATTTTAAATTAGACAAATGGGTTTCTAATTCCCCCTTAATTTTAGATCTTTTGCAAAAAGAAAATATTTTAACTGCTCAGTCTAAATTTATTCCTTTTGGAGACCATTCTACAGTCTTAGGTTTAGTTTGGTTCTCAGATTCAGATCAATTTTCTTTTAATTTCACCTCTTTTTCCAATGAGAATCTCACAAAGAGAAACATCTTGTCAGATCTAGCCAAGATTTATGATCCATTGGGATGGATTTCACCATGCATTATAACTTTTAAAATCATATTTCAAAGTTTGTGGAAAGCAGGACTCAACTGGGATGATCCTGTACCCCATGCTTATCAGGAGCTGTGGTCAAACTTTAGAAAAGAGATGACACAAATTTCGAATTTCAGAATACAAAGATATTTATTTAAAAATACTTTGTCCAAGTTTAAATTATTTGGATATGCAGACTCTAGTGAATTAGCTTATGGAGCTGTAATTTATCTAGTAGAATATGATTCGCAAAATAATTATATTGACTCAAACTTAATTTATGCAAAATTTAAGGTAGCTCCTTTAAAGTCTTTAACAATTCCAAGGTTAGAATTAACCGCAGCTTTAACTTTAGTTAACTCCATAAAATTTATCTTAAGGGCCTTTGAAATCAAACTTGAATTCATTTATTTACTTTCAGACTCTACAGTAGTTTTGAACTGGATTTCCAGCCCACCTTACAAATTTAAAACTTTCGTTTCTAATAGGATTACTGAAATACAGAGTTTAGATTTTCCTCACTCCTGGTCACATGTTCCAACCGCAGAAAACCCTGCAGACTTGGGGACCAGAGGGATTTCAGTAGAAAATTTTTTAAACACAGAATTTTGGAAAAAGGGTTACAAAGCACACTTTTTATCAAACCCCACCCCATTTAAATTCCTCAACGAGGTTAAAACCCCAGAGGAAGAAAATAAAAAAGAAGTTGTAAGTTTTGTGCACTCACTTCTCAAAAAAGAAGAAGTAATAGATAAATATTTGTCACAATTCTCTTCATTGGAAAGATTAGTTTCTCACCTTTCAATACTCAAAAAGTTCTGTATCTATTTAAAAATAAAAAGGGAATATCCCGATGATTATAAAGAAAAGTTTAAAAATTTTAAAACTATACGTCCTTTGGATAGAGAGAATTCATTATTAAATTTGATTAAATACAGCCAAATAAGTTTTGTCACAGAAATAACTAGCTTAGAAAATCAGGAGCCGTTAGATAGAAAATCTAACATCCTAACTTTAAACCCATTCTTGGACAAATTCCACTTGTTAAGGGTAGGAGGTCGTTTAGAAGAAGCTAACATCCCCTACAACCAAAAGCATCCTTTAATAATATCGAAAAGTTGTTACATAACTAAATTATTAGTTAGGTCTTATCATTTAAAGTACTTACATGCAGGCCCTAATGTTATTTCGGCCTTGCTCAGACTAAAATTTTGGATAGTACAAGGGAGAAAGTTAATAAGAAAGGTTTGCCGTGAATGCATTACATGCTTCAAACAGAAGCCGCTAACCTACACACCCTTAATGGGAAATTTACCTGGTGATAGAGTCAATCCTTCACGACCCTTTGAAAATACAGGAGTAGACTTTTTCGGCCCATTCATGGTCCACTTAAATCTGAGACGAGGTTCCAAGCCACAAAAGGTTTACGTTTCCACATTTGTGTGTTTCGCCACTAAAGCTTGTCATTTCGAAGTTTGTACGGATCTCAGTACAGAATGTTTCTTAAATGCTTTAAAAAGATTTATTGCCCGCAGAGGGGTTCCCAAAAGGATATATTCAGACAATGGAACAACATTTGTCTCCGCTTCCAAAGTTGTCAGGTCGGAATTGAACCAATTGATTTCAAAAATGAAAAATAATGAAGTAATGAAGTTCTTATCAGAGAATTCAATCTGTTGGTCTTTTGTACCCACCTACAGCCCTCACTTCGGTGGACTTTGGGAATCATCTGTGCGTGTTTGTAAACAATACCTTAAAAGAATTGTAGGACAGAGCTTTTTAACGTTGTTGGAGCTAGAAACTCTTTTGTGTCAAATAGAATC